>JASTWB010000064.1:0-80743 GCA_032158295.1 Pycnopodia helianthoides
TATAGAATTTTAGTTCAACAATGCCTTTGTCAGGGAAATTGCTATAGAATAGTATCTTACATGTGCATAATGGAAAATTTCACTGCCCTCAAACAAGGTTTAACACTTGATTTCATATTTTTCAAATGGAAGTGCCCTTTGCAAAATGAAAATGCCCTTGCCCTCTCAAAGATGAAATTCTAGGCCTGTGTTGGACAAATCTCATGTGGCAAGGTACTGTGGAATACTTCAAATTTCAGAGGCTGAGAATGTATGAGCTTTCCAAACAACGCGAACACGAATATATACAATAATTTCTTCATGTTTTAATGTTTAAAAGGAATTTACCTTTTACTGGAGAGGGCATCATTTTGCAGATCTCAGACATCTACTTTTTGATGGGTAGATCTCTTTGGAGATGGCAAGTCTCAGCTGTACACACACACACAAAAATAAAATAAATAAAGTGACACTTTTTGTGATGGAGGTGATACTCTATCACAAGATGATGACTTTTCTTCCCTCCACTATTCTTCCATTTTTGTAACTTACACTTGTTTTTTCAAGCTGGAAGTGATGCAACATTATAGAGTTTTAGTTAAACAATGCTTTTGTCAGGCAAATCGCTATAGGATGTTTTCTTAATGTGCACCTTGAAAAAATACAGTGGGCCTCTCACACATGTCCATTAATTTTTGGTGACAGAGCTCACTTAAAAATAAAAAGTTGATTAACACTCGACTTCATGTTTTTCAAATGTAAGTGCCCTTTGCAAAATGAAAATGCCCTTGCACTCTCAAAGATGAAATTCCAAGCCTGTGTTGGACAAATCTCATGCGGCAAAGGTACTATGGAATCCTTCAAATTTCAGAGGCTGAGAATATATGTGCTTTCAAGGCAACGCAAACATGATTATATGCAATAATATTTTCATGAATTTCTTTTTTTAAACAAATTTACCTTTTACTGGAGAGGGCATCATTTTGCAGATCTCAGACATCTACTTGTTGACAGGTAGATCTCTTTGGAGATGGCAAGTCTCAGCTGTACACACACACAAAAAAATAAATAAATAAAGTGACATTTTTTGCGATGGAGGTGATACATTATATCAACATGATAACTTCACACATGTCCATTAAATTTTGGTGACAGAGCTCACTTAAACAAAAAGGTTGATTAACACTTGACTCCGTGTTTTTCAAATGGAAGTGCCCTTGCCCTCTCAAAGATGAAATTCTAGGCCTGTGTTGGACAAATCTCATGTGGCAAGGTTTTGTGATTTTTTCAAATTTCAGAGGCTGAGAATGTATGTGCTTTCAAAACAATGGGAACATGAATATACAATATTTTTGTCATGTTTTAATGTTTAAAAAGAATTTACACCTTGGAATAGGCTACCTAGATAGATGGCGCTTCCCTCCAGTATTCTTTCAATTATGTAACTTCCACTTGTTATTTCAAGCTGGAAGAGATGCCACATTATAGAGTTTTAGTTAAACAATGCTTTTGTCAGGCAAATTGCTATAGGATTTTATCAGACATGTGCATCTTGGAAAAATAAAGTGGACCTCTCACACATGTCCATTAAATTTTGGTGACAGAGCTCACCTTTTAATAAAAAAAGTTTGTTAACACTTGATTTAATTTTTTACAAATGAAAATGCCCTTGACCTCTCAAAGATGTAATTCCAGGCCTGTGTTAGACAAATCTCATTTGGCAAGGTACTGTGGAATACTTCAAATTTCTGAGGCTGTGAATGTATGAGCTTTCCAAACAACGTGAACATGAATACACAATAAAATTTTCATGTTTTAATGTTTAAAAGGAATTTACCTTTTACTGGAGAGGGCATCATTCTGCAGATCTCAAACATCTACTTGTTGACAGGTAGATCTCTCAGCTGTACACAAAAAATATAAAAATAAAGTGCAATTTTTTGTGATGGAAGTGCCCTTGCCCTCTCAATGATGTAATTCCAGGCCTGTGTTGGACAAATCTCATGTGGCAAGGTACTGTGGAATACTTCAAATTTCAAAGGCTGAGAATGTATGTGCTTTCCAAACAACGCGAACATGAATATACAATAATTTTGTCATGTTTTAATGTTTAAAAAGAATTAACAACTTGGAAAAGGCTACCTAGATAGATGGCGCTTTATAAAAGCTTGATATTATTTATTATTACCTTTTACTGGAGAGGGCATCATTTTGCAGATCTCAGACATCTACTTGTTGACGGGTAGATCTCTTTGGAGATGGCAAGTCTCAGCTGTACACAAAGAACAAAACAATAAAATTACATTTTTTGTAAAGGAGGTGATACATTAACACAAGATGATAACTTTTCCTTCCACTATTCTTCCATTTATATAACTTACACTTGTTATTTCAAGCTGGAAGTGATGCCACATCATAGAAGTTTAGTGAACACATGTCCATTAAATTTTGGTGACAGAGCTTACCTTTTAATAAAAAAAGTTTATTAACACTTGATTTAATTTTTTACAAATGAAAATGCCCTTGACCTCTCAAAGATGGAATTCCAGGCCTGTGTTAGACAAATCTCATTTGGCAAGGTACTGTGGAATACTTCAAATTTCTGAGGCTGTATATGTATGAGCTTTACAAGCAACGAGAACATGAATACACAATACAATTTTCATGTTTTAATGTTTAAAAGGAATTTACCTTTTACTGGAGAGGGCATCATTTTGCAGATCTCAAACATCTACATGTTGACAGGTAGATCTCTCAGCTGTACACAAAAAATATAAAAATAAAGTGACATTTTTTGTGATGGAGATGATACATTATCACAAGATGATAACTTTTCCCTCAACTATTCTTGCATTTATGTAACTTCTACTTGTTTTTGTCAATCTGGAAGTGATGCAACGTTATAGAATTTTAGTTCAACAATGCCTTTGTCAGGGAAATTGCTATAGAATAGTATCTTACATGTGCATAATGGAAAATTTCACTGCCCTCAAACAAGGTTTAACACTTGATTTCATATTTTTCAAATGGAAGTGCCCTTTGCAAAATGAAAATGCCCTTGCCCTCTCAAAGATGAAATTCTAGGCCTGTGTTGGACAAATCTCATGTGGCAAGGTACTGTGGAATACTTCAAATTTCAGAGGCTGAGAATGTATGAGCTTTCCAAACAACGCGAACACGAATATATACAATAATTTCTTCATGTTTTAATGTTTAAAAGGAATTTACCTTTTACTGGAGAGGGCATCATTTTGCAGATCTCAGACATCTACTTTTTGATGGGTAGATCTCTTTGGAGATGGCAAGTCTCAGTCTGTACACACACACAAAAATAAAATAAATAAAGTGAACTTTTTGTGATGGAGGTGATACTCTATCACAAGATGATGACTTTTTTCCCTCCACTATTCTTCCATTTTTGTAACTTACACTTGTTTTTTCAAGCTGGAAGTGATGCAACATTATAGAGTTTTAAGTTAAACAATGCTTTTGTCAGGCAAATCGCTATAGGATGTTTTCTTAATGTGCACCTTGAAAAAATTTCAGTGGGCTCTCACACATGTCATTAATTTTTGGTGACAGAGCTCACTTAAAAATTTAAAAAAAGTTGATTAACACTCGACTTCATGTTTTTCAAATGTAAGTGCCTTTGCAAAATGAAAATGCCCTTGCACTCTCAAAGATGAAATTCCAAGCCTGTGTTGGACAAATCTCATGCGCAAAGGTACTATGGAATCCTTCAAATTTCAGAGGCTGAGAATATATGTGCTTTCAAGGCAACGCAAAATGATTTATATTGCAATAATATTTTCATGAATTTCTTTTTTTAAACAAATTTACCTTTTACTGAGAGGCATCATTTTGCAGATCTCAAGCATTACTTGTTGACAGGTAGATCTCTTTGGTGATTGGCAAAGTCTCTAGCTGTACACACACACAAAATTAAATAAATATAAAGTGACATTTTTTGCGATGGAGGTGATACATTATATCAACATGATAACTTCACACATGTCCATTAAATTTTGGTGACAGAGCTCACTTAAACAAAAAGGTTGATTAACACTTGACTCCGAGTTTTTCAAATGGAAAGTGCCCTTGCCCTCTCAAAGATGAAATTCTAGGCTGTGTTGACAAATCTCATGTGCAAGGTTTTGTGATTTTTCAAATTTCAGAGGTGAGAATGTATGTGCCTTTCAAACAATGGGAACATGAATATACAATATTTTTGTCATGTTTTAATGTTTAAAAAGAATTTACACCTTGGAATAGGCTCCTAGATAGATGCGCTTCCCTCCCTATTCTTTCAATTATGTAACTTCACTTGTTATTTCAAGCTGGAAAGATGCCACATTATAGAGTTTTAGTTAAACAATGCTTTTGTAGGCAAATTGCTATAGGATTTTATCAGACATGTGCATACTTGGAAAAATAAAGTGGACTCTCACACATGTCCATTAATATTTTGGTGACAGAGCTAACCTTTTAATAAAAAAAGTTTGTTAACACTTGATTTATTTTTTACAAATGAAAATGCCCTTGACCATCTCAAAGATGTAATTCCAGGCACTGTGTTAGACAAATCTCATTTGGCAAGGTACTGTGGAATACTTCAAATTTTGAGGCTGTGAATGTATGAGCTTTCCAAAAACGTGAACATGAATACACAATAAAATTTTCATGTTTTAATGTTTAAAAGGAATTTACCTTTTACTGGAGAGGGCATCATTCTGCAGATCTCAAACATCTACTTGTTGACAGGTAGATCTTCAGCTGTACACAAAAAAATATAAATAAAGTTGCAATTTTTTGTGATGGAGTGCCCTTGCCCTCTCAATGATGTAATTCCAGGCCTGTGTTGGACAAATCTCATGTGGCAAGGTACTGTGGAATACTTCAAATTTCAAGGCTGAGATGTATGTGCTTTCCAAACAACGCGAACATGAATATACAATAATTTTGTCATGTTTTAATGTTTAAAAGAATTACAACTTGGAAAGGCTACTGATAGATGGCGCTTTTAAAAGCTTGATATTATTTATTATTACTTTTACTGGAGAGGGCATCATTTTGCAGATTCAGAATCTACTTGTTGACGGGTAGATCTGTTTGGAGATGGCAAGTCTCAGCTGTACACAAAGAACAAAAACAATAAAATTACATTTTTTGAAAGGAGGTGATACATTAACAAAGATGATAACTTTTCCTTCCACTATTCTTCCATTTATATAACTTACACTTGTTATTTCAAGCTGGAAATGATGCCACATCATAGAAGTTTAGTGAACACATGTCCATTAAATTTTGGTGACAGAGCTTACTTTTAATAAAAAAGTTTATTAACACTTGATTTAATTTTTTACAAATGAAAATGCCTTGACTCTCAAAGATGGAATTCCAGGCCTGTGTTAGACAAATCTCATTTGGCAAGGTACTGTGGAATATTCAAATTTCTGAGGCTGTATATGTATGAGCTTTCAAGAACGAGAACATGAATAACAATACAATTTTCATGTTTTAATGTTTAAAGGAATTTACCTTTTACTGGAGAGGGCATCATTTTGCAGATCTCAAACATCTACATGTTGACAGGTAGATCTCTCAGCTGTACACAAAAAATATAAAAATAAAGTGACATTTTTTGTGATGGAGATGATACATTATCACAAGATGATAACTTTTCCCTCAACTATTCTTGCATTTATGTAACTTCTACTTGTTTTTGTCAATCTGGAAGTGATGCAACGTTATAGAATTTTAGTTCAACAATGCCTTTGTCAGGGAAATTGCTATAGAATAGTATCTTACATGTGCATAATGGAAAATTTCACTGCCCTCAAACAAGGTTTAACACTTGATTTCATATTTTTCAAATGGAAGTGCCCTTTGCAAAATGAAAATGCCCTTGCCCTCTCAAAGATGAAATTCTAGGCCTGTGTTGGACAAATCTCATGTGGCAAGGTACTGTGGAATACTTCAAATTTCAGAGGCTGAGAATGTATGAGCTTTCCAAACAACGCGAACACGAATATATACAATAATTTCTTCATGTTTTAATGTTTAAAAGGAATTTACCTTTTACTGGAGAGGGCATCATTTTGCAGATCTCAGACATCTACTTTTTGATGGGTAGATCTCTTTGGAGATGGCAAGTCTCAGCTGTACACACACACACAAAAATAAAATAAATAAAGTGACACTTTTTGTGATGGAGGTGATACTCTATCACAAGATGATGACTTTTCTTCCCTCCACTATTCTTCCATTTTTGTAACTTACACTTGTTTTTTCAAGCTGGAAGTGATGCAACATTATAGAGTTTTAGTTAAACAATGCTTTTGTCAGGCAAATCGCTATAGGATGTTTTCTTAATGTGCACCTTGAAAAAATACAGTGGGCCTCTCACACATGTCCATTAATTTTTGGTGACAGAGCTCACTTAAAAATAAAAAGTTGATTAACACTCGACTTCATGTTTTTCAAATGTAAGTGCCCTTTGCAAAATGAAAATGCCCTTGCACTCTCAAAGATGAAATTCCAAGCCTGTGTTGGACAAATCTCATGCGGCAAAGGTACTATGGAATCCTTCAAATTTCAGAGGCTGAGAATATATGTGCTTTCAAGGCAACGCAAACATGATTATATGCAATAATATTTTCATGAATTTCTTTTTTTAAACAAATTTACCTTTTACTGGAGAGGGCATCATTTTGCAGATCTCAGACATCTACTTGTTGACAGGTAGATCTCTTTGGAGATGGCAAGTCTCAGCTGTACACACACACAAAAAAATAAATAATAAAGTGACATTTTTTGCGATGGAGGTGATACATTATATCAACATGATAACTTCACACATGTCCATTAAATTTTGGTGACAGAGCTCACTTAAACAAAAAGGTTGATTAACACTTGACTCCGTGTTTTTCAAATGGAAGTGCCCTTGCCCTCTCAAAGATGAAATTCTAGGCCTGTGTTGGACAAATCTCATGTGGCAAGGTTTTGTGATTTTTTCAAATTTCAGAGGCTGAGAATGTATGTGCTTTCAAAACAATGGGAACATGAATATACAATATTTTTGTCATGTTTTAATGTTTAAAAAGAATTTACACCTTGGAATAGGCTACCTAGATAGATGGCGCTTCCCTCCACTATTCTTTCAATTATGTAACTTCCACTTGTTATTTCAAGCTGGAAGAGATGCCACATTATAGAGTTTTAGTTAAACAATGCTTTTGTCAGGCAAATTGCTATAGGATTTTATCACACATGTGCATCTTGGAAAAATAAAGTGGACCTCTCACACATGTCCATTAAATTTTGGTGACAGAGCTCACCTTTTAATAAAAAAAGTTTGTTAACACTTGATTTAATTTTTTACAAATGAAAATGCCCTTGACCTCTCAAAGATGTAATTCCAGGCCTGTGTTAGACAAATCTCATTTGGCAAGGTACTGTGGAATACTTCAAATTTCTGAGGCTGTGAATGTATGAGCTTTCCAAACAACGTGAACATGAATACACAATAAAATTTTCATGTTTTAATGTTTAAAAGGAATTTACCTTTTACTGGAGAGGGCATCATTCTGCAGATCTCAAACATCTACTTGTTGACAGGTAGATCTCTCAGCTGTACACAAAAAATATAAAAATAAAGTGCAATTTTTTGTGATGGAAGTGCCCTTGCCCTCTCAATGATGTAATTCCAGGCCTGTGTTGGACAAATCTCATGTGGCAAGGTACTGTGGAATACTTCAAATTTCAAAGGCTGAGAATGTATGTGCTTTCCAAACAACGCGAACATGAATATACAATAATTTTGTCATGTTTTAATGTTTAAAAAGAATTAACAACTTGGAAAAGGCTACCTAGATAGATGGCGCTTTATAAAAGCTTGATATTATTTATTATTACCTTTTACTGGAGAGGGCATCATTTTGCAGATCTCAGACATCTACTTGTTGACTGGTAGATCTCTTTGGAGATGGCAAGTCTCAGCTGTACACAAAGAACAAAAACAATAAAATTACATTTTTTGTAAAGGAGGTAATACATTAACACAAGATGATAACTTTTCCTTCCACTATTCTTCCATTTATATAACTTACACTTGTTATTTCAAGCTGGAAGTGATGCCACATCATAGAAGTTTAGTGAACACATGTCCATTAAATTTTGGTGACAGAGCTTACCTTTTAATAAAAAAAGTTTATTAACACTTGATTTAATTTTTTACAAATGAAAATGCCCTTGACCTCTCAAAGATGAAATTCTAGGCCTGTGTTGGACAAATCTCATGTGGCAAGGTACTGTGGAATACTTCAAATTTCAGAGGCTGTATATGTATGAGCTTTACAAGCAACGAGAACATGAATACACAATACAATTTTCATGTTTTAATGTTTAAAAGGAATTTACCTTTTACTGGAGAGGGCATCATTTTGCAGATCTCAAACATCTACATGTTGACAGGTAGATCTCTCAGCTGTACACAAAAAATATAAAAATAAAGTGACATTTTTTGTGATGGAGATGATACATTATCACAAGATGATAACTTTTCCCTCAACTATTCTTGCATTTATGTAACTTCTACTTGTTTTTTCAATCTGGAAGTGATGCAACGTTATAGAATTTTAGTTCAACAATGCCTTTGTCAGGGAAATTGCTATAGAATAGTATCTTACATGTGCATAATGGAAAATTTCACTGCCCTCAAACAAGGTTTAACACTTGATTTCATATTTTTCAAATGGAAGTGCCCTTTGCAAAATGAAAATGCCCTTGCCCTCTCAAAGATGAAATTCTAGGCCTGTGTTGGACAAATCTCATGTGGCAAGGTACTGTGGAATACTTCAAATTTCAGAGGCTGAGAATGTATGAGCTTTCCAAACAACGCGAACATGAATATATACAATAATATTTTCATGTTTCAATGTTTAAAAGTAATTTACCTTTTACTGGAGAGGGCATCATTTTGCATATCTCAGACATCTATTTTTTGACAAGTAGATCTCTTTGGAGATGGCAAGTCTCAGCTGTACACATGAAAAAATAAAAATAAATAAAGTGACATTTTTTGTGATGGAGGTGGTACATTATGACAAGATGATAACTTTTCTTCCCTCCACTAGTCTTACATTTGTGTAACTTACACTTGTTTTTTCAAGCTGGGAGTGATGCAACCTTATAGAGTTTTAGTTAAACAATGCTTTTGTCAGGCAAATTGCTATATGATGTTATCTGACATGTGCACCTTAAAAAAATACAGTGGGCCTCTCACACATGTCCATTAAATTTTGGTGACAGAGCTCACTTAAAAATAAAAAGTTGATTAACACTTGACTTCATGTTTTTCAAATGTAAGTGCCCTTTGCAAAATGAAAATGCCATTGCCCTCTCAAAGATGAAATTCCAAGCCTGTGTTGGACAAATCTCATGCGGCAAAGGTACTATGGAATCCTTCAAATTTCAGAGGCTGAGAATATATGTGCTTTCCAAGCAATGCAAACATGAATTTATGCAATAATATTTTCATGTATTACTTTTTTTAAACAAATTTTGCGCCTCGAGCACTCTGCAGAGTGGATTCGGCGCATTATAAATCATATTTATTAGTATTTATTATTAAATTTACCTTTTACTGGAGAGGGCATCATTTTGCAGATCTCAGACATCTACTTGTTGACGGGTAGATCTCTTTGGAGATGGCAAGTCTGTACACAAACAATAAAGTGACATTTTTTTGTGATGGAGGTGATACATTATATCAAGATGATAACTTTTCCCTCCACTATTCTTCCATTTATATAACTTACACTTGTTATTTCAAGCTGGAAGTGATGCCACATCCTAGAATTGGAGAGGGCATCATTATGCAGATCTCAGACAACTACTTGTTGACAGGTAGATCTCTTTGGAGATGGCAAGTCTCAGCTGTACGCAAACAAACAAAAACAATATAGTTTCATTTTTTGTATTGGAGGTGACATGATATCACAAGATAGGTTTTCCCTCCACTAGTTCCATTTATGTAACTTACACTTTTTTTCAATCTGGAAGTGATGCAACGTTATAGAGTTTTAGTTAAACAATGCTTTGTCAGGAAAAATTTCTATAGGATGTTATCTGACATGTGCATCTTGGAAAAATCAGTGGGCCTCTCAACATGTCAATTAAATTTTGGTGACAGAGCTCACTTAAACAAAAAGGTTGATTAACACTTGACTCCATGTTTTTCAAATCGAAGTGCCCTTGTGTCGTATCCCGTAACATTACATAATAAGGCTATTCATTATAAATAGTTTTCCAAGTGACCAGATATTCACTGGACTGTAAAAAGTGTATATAAAGGAACGTGGTAGTAATAAAGTGGTGGAAGTCTATCCAGAGCTCTGCGAAGTATTTCTGTGTATGTCTACTGAATACAACAATTGGCGACGAAGTAAGTCGAACTTCTAGCGACATGGCCTCAGGAGGGTTTCAAAGCCTACTTCAACCCCCTCCATTCCTACAAGAACCGGGTGATCCTCCAGTTCCGTGGAAACATTGGGTTTCCCTTTTCAAAACCTACTCGATAGCGGAGGAGATGAAGAGTTCAGCCAAACACGCCAGAGAGCATTACTGCTACATTGCCAAGGCGTAGAAGGCCAACGAATTTTCTACAACCCTTTTCGAGTTGACACTCCAGACGTTACAGAAACAATTTCAGCCGTCAATTAACTTCGTCGCTGAAAGGTACAGATTCCGGCAACGGTCGCAGCAGATTGGTGAGACAATTGACAGTTACTTAGCGGCCCTACGAGAACTTGCAAAAACATGCGAGTTTGAACAGTTTACTGATCAAATGTTACGTGATCAACTTGTTGAAAAGACAAACAGTAACAAATTTCGAGAAAGATTACTGATGGAAAAAGATTTAACACTTTCCAAAGCCAGAGAAGTCGCTCACCGAGTTGAAAATGCTGTACGCGAATCAAGGGCGTTGTCAAAGGGGACTGATAGCAACTCTACCGTACCAGTCAACCGAGTCAAGCAGACAAAGAAGTTTACGCCACACCCGAATACCAGTCCGAATTTTTCTGCAGCGCATCAGAGCACAGCGCAACGAAACTGTTACAGATGTGGTTCTGCGCAACACCTAGCCAATGACCCGTCCTGCCCCGCCAAAGATAAATCATGCAACAAGTGCAACAGAGTTGGGCATTTCAGCAGCGTCTGTCGCGCAACTACGAAGGCCACTACGAAGCCGCAGGCAGACAGGCAGAAACGGGGACGGACCAGCAAGCAGGTTCACCAAGTGATGGATGAGGACGACAAACTGTAAGTGCTTAATACAGATACAATAGTTAGTAGTTCAGAGCCAGTAAGCTGTAAAGTCGAAATGAATGGTGTACTACTGCCTCTATTGGTAGATACAGGCTCTGCTGTAACCATACTTACGAAAGAGACATTTGAGAAACATTTCTTACTTGATGCACTATCAACCCCGAACGAACATCAAACCTTTTCTTCGTTTACGAAGCATACAATTAAGATTACTGGATGTTTCAAATGTACAGTAAAGTTTGGGAAGTACTTGATTGTAACTAATGTATACGTAGTTGACCTTGGTACTGATATAATGGGTAGAGATTTGATACAAGCTCTTAACATAAACATTGATAGTGGTACATTATCTTGTAATAAGCTAGACACGGATAAAGTTGAGCAAAAAAAGGTGAAATCGCAAATTGTACATGAGTATGAGCAATTGTTCACTAATTTTGAGGAGATGCCGAGTGTGAAAGGTTTTATCCATAAAGTGAAAGTTGACAGTAAAGTTCACCCGGTCAGTCAAAAGTTACGAAGATTGCCTTTTGAGGCAAGAGAAAAAGTATCTGCTGAATTGGCTAATCTTGAGAAGCAAGGTGTAATTGAACAAGTAGATTCATCCGAATGGGTATCACCTATTGTAGTAGCCTGGAAGAAAGCCCGGTGCTGTACGAATTTGTGTAGATTTACGGCAAGTCAACAAGGCAATAATACCTGACAAATACCCATTGCCTAAAATTGATGAAATTATTTGTGAGTTGCATAATTCTAGCGTATTTTCACAGTTAGATTTAGCATCCGCATACCATCAATTGCCGTTACATGAAGAGTCAAGACCACTCACTACATTTTTGACACATGAAGGTCTTTTTCAGTATAAACGAATGTGTTTTGGCCTAGCATCTGCCCCATCTGCATTTCAAAAGATGATGAGTGTAGTTCTTAATGGGTTGATAGGTGTACAGTATTACTTGGACGATGTAATCATTTATGGTAAAACTCAGGCAGAACATGATGAAAATCTGAGGAATGTGTTAACTAGGTTACAGAAGTATGGCATCAAACTAAACTCAGAAAAATGTGTTTTCAAAGTCAAGCCTAAATTTCCTTGGCCATACGATCAGTGCTAATGGTGTTCAACCAGATGATAAATTCCATCTTTGTTGAATGCTTAAGTTCCTCATGACAAAAAGTCATTGAGATCATTTCTGGGACTAGCAGGATATTTTGCAAAGTACATTCCTCACTATGCAAATCTTGTCGAACCACTAAGATCATTGATCAGATTAAATAGCAGATTTGAATGGAACGATGCTGCTCAGCAGAGTTTTGATGAAGTAAGGACAATAATTGGTAAAAGTCCTTGCTTAGCCATGTATGACCCAGATCTTGAGACAATTGTTACCACAGATGCATCTGATTACGGATTAGGTGCAGTACTAACACAAATCAAAAATGGAAAGGAATTCACAGTTGAATGTGCAAGTCGAACATTGTCTGATGCTGAAAAGAAATATTCAGTGGGCGAAAAAGAAGCTCTGGCGTGTGTGTGGGCATGTGAAAAATGGAACATTTACCTGTGGGGAAGAAAGTTCATGCTAAAAACTGATCACCAAGCACTTGTTACTTTACTCAGTAAAGGTTCGAGTAGACAAACAATGCAAATTTCCAGATGGTCATGTAGACTAATGAAATACAATTATGATGTTGTGTACAAATCTGGCGATGAAAACAAAGTCGCTGATGCATTATCGAGACTGCCTTTAAAGGCTGATGAAACAGAATATGATGTTGAAGATGAAGTGATATGCCAAGTAGTTCTGAAAAACATGTGTGAATGCATAAGTATCACAAGACTGAAACAGGCTGTTAACAATGACAAGGTACATAATATTGTGAAACAGTACATTGTGAATGGTTGGCCAAGAAAATTGAGTAACATGATCCAAAAGATGCAGAAATCTTGAAACCATTTCACTGCGTTAAAGATGAACTAACGGTTTGTAATGATATCATAATGAGAGATGATAGAATCATTATTCCTAGAGAGCTTACAGGTATTATTGTTAACATAGCTCATGAATCCCACCAAGGGATAACTCGAACCAAACAAAGACTTAGAGAACTGTATTGGTGGCCATTAATGGACAAACAAGTAACAACTGTAGTTAATTCTTGTGTAACGTGTCAGAACAATGATAAAAGTATAAAACAAAAGACTGCCCCATTGATCCCAGTGAAATTTCCTGACAAACCATGGAGTAAAGTTGCAATAGATATTGTTGGACCGTTTGTCCGAGGTTCAAGTGAATGTAGATATGCAATAACATTGATAGACTACTATAGCAAATGGCCTGAAGTAGCATTTACATCACAAGTCACCACTGCTAAAGTTATCATTATTTTTCTTGAAAACAGTATTCAGTAGAGAGGGATTTCCAGATGAGATTATTTCAGACAATGGTGTACAGTTTGTATCTAAAGAGTTTGAAGAATTTTTGAGTGCCAGAGGTATTAAGCATGGTTTTTCTTCATTATATTATCCACAGAGCAATGGCGCAATTGAAAGATTCAATGGTGTAGTCAAGAGTACAGTGCAAAATGCAATTAATTTGAACAAACCATGGAAACAAGAGATGTATGAGTTCCTAGCTGTGTATAGAGCAACACCACATGCAACTACGGGGATTGCACCCAGTGTATTATTACATGGTCGACATATGAGAACAAGGTTGAATATCGTTGGGCTGAAAACAAACCAAAAGCCTCATGTCGAACTGGAAGAAAGTGTTCACTCTAAGCAGAGAAAGTACAAACAATATGCAGACAAGAAGAGAAGTGTCAAAGTGTTTCAGTTTAATGTCGGTGACTGGGTTTGAATCAAGAAACCAGGTATTATTGTGAAAGGGGACACAAGTTACAGCAAACCAGTCAGAATAGCTAAGAAAGTCAACCGTCGAACATATCAAACTGAAGACGGGAAAAGGTGGAATATTAACAAGTTAGTTAAAGCACGCCTTACACAAGATACAAACCCGGATAATGTGATAACCGATTTTGAAATTAATGAGTATCCGGAAGAAACAACAAGTATTGAAGTAAGTGTCGAACCAAGGAAAAGCAGTAGACAAAGACGTCCACCAGTTTGGACAAAGGATTATGTTATGTATTAATTTAATTTTCAAACACCGTATTGTTATTCTTGTACTGGTTGATTTATTTTAAAAACACATTAATTACAATTTAAAATCCATATGCAGAAAACCAACAATATAAAGTTGGTTATTATTTTAATGAAAAGGGGAGATGTCCGTATCCCGTAACATTACATAATAAGGCTATTCATTATAAATAGTTTTTCCAAGTGACCAAATATTCACTGGACTGTAAAAAGTGTATATAAAGGAACGTGGTAGTAATAAAGTGGTGGAAGTCTATCCAGAGCTCTGCGAAGTATTTCTGTGTATGTCTACTAAATACAACACCTTGCCCTCTCAAAGATGAAATTCTAGGGCTGTGTTGGACAAATCTCATGTGGCAAGGCTTTGTGATTTTTTTCAAATTTCAGAGGCTGAGAATGTATGTGCTTTCCAAACAACGGGAACATGAATATACAATAATTTTGTCATGTTTTAATGTTTAAAAATAATTTTACACCTCAGAATAGGCTACCTAGATAGATGGTGCTTTATATATGCTTGATATTATTTATTATTACCTTTTAATGGAGAGGGCATCATTTTGCAGATCTCAGACATCTACTTGTTGATGGGTAGATCTCTTTAGAGATGGCAAGTCTCAGCTGTACGCAAACAAACAAAAACAATAAAGTTTCATTTTTTGTGATGGAGGTGACATATTATCACAAAATATGTTTCCCTTCACTAGTCTTCCATTTATGTAACTTACACTTATTATTTCAAGCTGGAAGTGATGCAACGTTATAGAGTTTTAGTTAAACAATGCTTTTGTCAGAAAAATTTTTATAGGATGTTATCTGACATGTGCACCTTGAAAAATACAGTGGGCCTCTCACAAATGTCCATTAAATTTTGGTGACAGAGCTCACTTAAACAAAAAGGTTGATTAACACTTGACTCCATGTTTTTCAAATGGAAGTGCCCTTGCCCTCTCAAAGATAAAATTCTAGGCCTGTGTTGGACAAATCTCATGTGGCAAGGTTTTGTGATGTTTTCAAATTTTAGAGGCTGAGAATGTATGTGCTTTCAAAACACAAGGAACATGAATATACAATATTTTTGTCATGTTTTAATGTTTAAAAAGAATTTACACCTTGGAATAGGCTACCTAGATAGATGGCGCTTCCCTCCACTATTCTTTCAATTATGTAACTTCCACTTGTTATTTCAAGCTGGAAGAGATGCCACATTATAGAGTTTTAGTTAAACAATGCTTTTTGTCAGGCAAATTGCTATAGGATTTTATCAGACATGTGCATCTTGGAAAAATAAAGTGGACCTCTCACACATGTCCATTAAATTTTGGTGACAGAGCTCACCTTTTAATAAAAAAAGTTTATTAACACTTGATTTAATTTTTTACAAATGAAAATGCCCTTGACCTCTCAAAGATGTAATTCCAGGCCTGTGTTAGACAAATCTCATTTGGCAAGGTACTGTGGAATACTTCAAATTTCTGAGGCTGTGAATGTATGAGCTTTCCAAACAACGTGAACATGAATACACAATAAAATTTTCATGTTTTATGTTTAAAAGGAATTTACCTTTTACTGGAGAGGGCATCATTCTGCAGATCTCAAACATCTATTTGTTGACAGGTAGATCTCTCAGCTGTACAACAAAAAATATAAAAATAAAGTGCAATTTTTTGTGATGGAAGTGCCCTTGCCCTCTCAATGATGTAATTCCAGGCCTGTGTTGGACAAATCTCATGTGGCAAGGTACTGTGGAATACTTCAAATTTCAGAGGCTGAGAACGTATGAGCTTTTTCAAACAACGCGAACACGAATTTATACAATAATATCTTCATGTTTTAATGTTTAAAAGGAATTTACCTTTTACTGGAGAGGGCATCATTTTGCAGATCTCAGACATCTACTTGTTGACGGGTAGATCTCTTTGGAGATGGCAAGTCTCAGCTGTACACACACACACAAAAATAAAATAAATAAAGTGACACTTTTTTGTGATGGAGGTGATACTCTATCACAAGATGATGACTTTTCTTCCCTCCACTATTCTTCCATTTTTGTAACTTACACTTGTTTTTTCAAGCTGGAAGTGATGCAACATTATAGAGTTTTAGTTAAACAATGCTTTTGTCAGGCAAATCGCTATAGGATGTTTTTTTTAATGTGCACCTTGAAAAAATACAGTGGGCCTCTCACACATGTCCATTAATTTTTGGTGACAGAGCTCACTTAAAAATAAAAAGTTGATTAACACTCGACTTCATGTTTTTCAAATGTATGCATGGTTGGTAAGACTTGCACTAGAGGAGAAGACCCTACGACATTCTTCGCAGCGGAATATGCCAAGATCTTCCTGGCTTGGATGGGACAGGACATGACTCTGGAGCTCAGCGGCGAAAAAGAACGTCTGGCTGCATTGAGAGCACTGTGGACGCTGGCTTCCATCCCATGCTCAATGGCGTGCGCCTGAATGTCGAATTTTCAATTCCTGTCACGTCCTTGGGCTCTGTTTCATAGAGGGTCAAATTGCTCAACGGTTTTGTGTTCTAGCGTGTACTAATGATATTGAGTTTACTCTGGAATAACTTGTAGGTCTAACAAATGTTTTCATCCAAGAGTCAAAGGTCACAAAAGAATTTAAACACTTTTTGTATCCAACATTTTGAAGGAAATCAAGTGAATGACAAATTCTTGAAACTGTTCAGACAGTTTGCATCAAGAATGCAATGATCAATTGCATAAAACAAGCTTATTTTACTCTTTAGGTAATTTACCTTTTACTGGAGAGTGCAGCTCCTCCTTTCTTAAGCTGGTCTTGAACATCTACTTGTTGATGGGTAGATCTCTTTAAAGATGATAAGCCTTACTGCATAAAACAAAATGCACAATTTGCAATACTTAGAGTTTATACATATTATCCATAAATTAAACTGTTTGTTTGAGATATTTAGTATTCTTTATGACCCAAACCAAAAGAAGAAATCCACCAATGACTGAACGGTGATTACCTTGTTAAAGATTTGTTAAAAGTTTAAAAAGCTGACCAAGCTACTAACAGCTAAAACACTTTTTGTTAAAACAAAGAGTGAATGAATTAATGAACTAAATCCCTTGCAAACTCTACTTATCTTTGAAAGGGCAGAAATGGTTGTGGAGCTTTTAAAAAGAATGGGTTATTGTTTCCATAGGATTGGAATTAACTTGATTTAAAACAAAATACAAAGAAAAATTTACAAAAAAGACAATACAAAAGTATTTAATATCATACAACATGATACCATGTTTTTTTTACAAGGATCTTTGTGTAAATGTACCTGCTTGCAAGGAAGGATAGTTTGAAGTCAGATAGCCTGATTGTATTTGGGTCTTGGACATATCTTGTTGAAGTGTAGATTTTTTCCTTAGACTGGCATACCTGTAGATGCAAACCAAAACAAAATGGTGTTATCTGAAAATTATGTCATCCGAGCATCAGAAATAAGTTAGTTGGCTTTTTCTGTCATCATCAGCACCGAAATAAATGATAGTGTGATAGTAAGAATAACACTGTTGGTTAAAAACAATATACTATTTCATTGGTTTTTAGACCCGATGCATTAATTCTCCTCTTATGGATTTCAGTAAACACACCCTACAACCAAGAGAAAGTTCACTAACTTTGTTGTCAAGTTTTTAAGTTTAATTTGATTATTGCAATCAGATAAGCAACAGTTATTTTTAGAAATTTAAATGCCTAAAAAAGTTATCTTGTGATTTAGTGCTGGTATGAACTTTATTTTCAGTTTAGCAGTTATACCCAAAGCTAAATAGTTGTGTGCCAGATGAACCACCTCAGAGTAAATGCAACCCAGCCAGTCAACTCTGAAAAGCTCACCAAACAATGCATCTTGAAATGCATTGTAATGCTATAATGTAAGTTCTGATATATATTCAACACTGCTGATGAAACCAGTCTAACAACAGACATTCTGCATCACTACAGAGATCCATTAAGGATAGGACAAACAGCATTCACTAATTATTAACCTTCAAATTCACACCCCCACCCCAATTTATGAGTTAGATTTGAATAATTGCTTTGTTTCAATTAAGTTACCACTTAAATTTGATTTCCTCAGACTATAAGATAATTGCTGTGTCTTTTTGGATGTAGCCTTCAATAGCAAAGCTTTTATGGTAGCTTCTTCAAACAAAGAAGTTATTACACTACTCGCGCACTTCTAGTCTTTCTGCCAAAGATTTATGATGGGCATATGCAATCGCCCATCACACTGACCTGTAATTTGGATTGTGTCACATTTTCTCCATGGTTTCATTCACCATTGGCAATTGACATACCATTTTTGTACACAATGATGCTGGCAGAGTTTTGTTCTGCCCTTTTTTACCAAATCACTGACATTGACAACCCCTCTAGGACGTGTGGCATGGTCCAGCTTAGAATATCATAGCATATGAGCTGACCAGTGAGTACGATGTGGTTAAAACAATGGAAATATTAAAATATGTCTAAGTTGTACCTCTTTTCAGGGTTTTAAAGACTAAATTAAATCGCATAATCTTAACAAAGTCATTTTCCCTTGTAGTTCATTACTTGACATTCATATTAACAAACACACAAAATAGCTTAACCTGTGAATAAGATTTCATGAACTCAGGAGTTCACGCTTAAAAACGGTCTTTGCCTGTGTTTTGTTTGGGATTTTGTACATGCTCATTATGCTCATTTGATTGGCACAATTTAAATAGGATGGGATGGAATTAGACTGACTAGATCTATTTTCTGAAACACTCTTCTGTGTTCTGGTCCTCTGAATAACCTGTATTCTAATTTGTTATCTTTCACATACAATTTCCAGTCTGATATATTAACTTCATCTCTGACAAATGTGTGAAACTGTTTCAGATTTTCACATTTTTGTAATTTTGTTGTTGACGTTACTTTGGCCACATTGTCTTGTGTCTGAAGGTATGAAATCAAATGGCTAACAAGTTGGTGTCCAATTCTAATAAATAAATGAAGAGTATCAGGCACCACTTTATGAACTTGAACAGATTCAAACAGAGGAGCTTCCTTGCAGTTGAAACTAGTCTTATCAGACACTTTCTTCTTGGAGAATTGAATTATTTCCTCAGTAGTTCTTACACCTTTGTCTGGTTCAGTCATTGACCATGTTTTTAACATGTCAAACCTTTCAGATTTAGCACAATGGCACCATAAACATGACTATTTGCTTGCAAAGCCTGCAATCCCCATAAATTGTTTTAAAATAGTCGCTGGAAAAGATTGTCCAATAGACACAGCTATTGCATCAGTGTCAAGACGATTTTAGGGGCTTTGAGAATGACGTCACCCCAGCGGCTACACTGACGTGTTGCTTTGGTTATAAAGTGTCAAACGAGGAAATGCAATAAAAAAAAATTGGTTGCTGTTTGCGTGTTGTGCACATTTGAATGGCACCTCTGCTGATTTTTGGTACGACTCAAGTTTTGTAAACTAAATTGGGTCAATCATCTTCTCAGTTATGATGTAAGATAATGGTATCATTCAGAAGGCAGGGGTATTTTGCTTCACATTCTGATCAACCCAAATTTACAGCCTCGTCCATTTTTAGTGATATGACCAATTGAAGGCGCAACTGCAAATGCAATGTAATGCTATTGTGTGCATTGTGTATGCACACAGTGATGATGAGCAAATGTCCATAACTTTTTATTATGTCATAGTCGAGGGAGAAAGCATTTTGAATAATGCAAAGTCATACAAAGCTGGATCAACTGAAAAAACTATGGAGTAGCTTTCCAGAGCTTATGCAAGACATGGGGAAAACATGAGCATGTGTGAAATCGATGCCTTTGAAAAAAAGCATGTGCATGGGTGTCACTCTACTATGAAACTTCGTGTAGTATTGACATAACTCCATACATCACATGTTAGCCTTCACATCCCAGAATGTATGAAATAATACATGGCAACATATCCCATTTCTTCACAAGTTGGGAAAAAGTTACGATCTTGTTACAAAGTGGTATCACAGATCTACAAACTTTGCCCCAATCCCTGTATCAGATAATGGCAAAGCAGAACAAATTAACTTGCTTCATGATAACATAATTTTAAAGCCAGGTGGAAGTCTTAGGTGTATAACTGCCAAAACTTTGGGGCACAACAAAAGAACATGTGGTTTTTCATTGAAAATAGTTGATGAAGAGTTTCAGAGCTTTTGTCCTATTTTGTAACCAAGTTTTCATTAGGCTATGCAGTATTAAATTATAGAAGAAAATGTTGATTTTTTCTGGCACTGAGAAAGCAAGGATGGCTCAAAAGTAACTTAATCAGTGTAGTTCAAAAGCTGAGAAACTTGTTTACACATGGGTGCTTGCAATGTGAACCAGAAACCTTTGGGGTTAACACCATACTTTTCCACGATAAGTGTTCTATGTTCTTTTACCAGCACTACCAATCCTAATACACAGACCACGGCTTCTGTCCCATCCAAGTACAAAGCAACTATGGTAATTAAGTATCTTGCTGAAGGACACAAGGTCAAGCCGGACTTGAACACATTCTTCTAATGAGAAACACTGGAAGATGTAGATGCAAAACTTTTGTAAACATTGTTTAACTTTACTTTTTACATCAGCTCAGACATCTGTTGACCTTTGGATAAACACTGGATGATGATAGCACTTGCAGGTCTCAGACATCTATTGTAGAAAGTAAATATCACTGGAGACTAATGCAATTGGCAACCTCTCTCTGCAGCTACATGATACCTCTATCTTTATGGAAAATGAATTTAAAAAAACAAACACATGTTTTATAAGTTTAAATAACATGTCAGGCAATCTCAGAAGCAGTTGCAATAAACGTAACCCTAAATCTTTTCCCGATCCTCCAAACAATTACAGCAAACAATACCAATTTTTGAAAAAACAATCTGACATTTTTTCCCATTATTTCATTTGTACACTATTAGATTGTCACGCAAGAGAGTTTTTATACTTAAACTGACAGCAGAACAAAGTTAAAAATAAATAGTATTTAAAAGAGACCAGTTATATCACAACTGATTTAATGTTGGCACATCATACCTTGGCCTGGATGAGGGACATGAACTGTACACCATTTCAATAGGCAAACTAACAAGATATTGGAAAATCCAATAAAAGTAAAATACAAATGGAAAATAAGCTCCGAGTTTTTGCAGAAACTAATTAATTTTTTTATGAATTATATAAAAGGATTCATCAATTTTCACAAATGTTTGTGGTTTTAAAAAACAGGTCCAAGTACACTCATATGAATGACATGAAAACAACTTCATTTATCCGATCTGAGAGTGGGTTTAAACTTTTGTGTTATTAAAGAGCGGTTACAGATGCTCTCAATATTTTACTGTTACCTTTTTATGGCCAAATAGACATCGTAGATACCGTTTAATAACCATATTAAAACTTAAAATTTGAAATTTTTAATTAAAAATTCCAAGTCAAAAATTCCTCTCCGCGCCTTTTCAGCCGAGAGTCAAAAAGTACTTATCATGATAAAGAATTCTATGACCATTGACTTTACCCCTAACCCACGGTTGCTTATAAACACACACTAATTCTCTTTTCTTGGAAACAAAACAAAATCAAGAGAAACCACTTAAAATCATACATTTAAATTCTCTTCTGGCCATTTCCCAAATACCTAATTGTGTCATTTAAAATAAAACCTACACGTTGTTGTTTTTTTGCTATAACAAGCAAAATTCCAAAACTAACCCCCAGACCACGACGTGCAGAACAGTGCTGCACATTTATAAAGTTAACGTGTGCACCTCGATATTAGTTCAATTCATGGAATTTGTACCGTATTTCCGACATACGCAAAACGTTCAAAAAAAGAAATAGCAGTGTGTAGGGCCTCCCCTGATAATGCGGTCTCGTTTTCATTTTTCGCGCACTTGACGAGTGAATTCTTCCGTTGTGTGGTATGTTTAGGTTAAATGATACGTGTAAGCGAGGCACTAAACAACCAGCTGCGAATCGCTCACTCTCAAATATTCGAATCTCCCCAAAAACATCCCTGTAAAGGGCTTGCTGATCAATGCCTGTTTGGATCGTCCTTTAAAAGTCACATTTACGGCCGTTTGATTGAGAATTAAAGTTTGCGCAGTGTATTTTGCTTACTCATGATTCATATAGGCAAGTCCAACTACTTAGCCCCGGGACGTCATGAGTCCTTCTCCGGTTGTTTGACCCGCTTTTAGAGTTTGGGCCTTGGAGTATTTTGAGGAAAACACATTTTTACATTTTTAGCGTGAGTAATCGCATTATAGTGTTTCTATTGACGTGGACCCCATCGTATTGGAAAATTAAAAACTATATATTTCAACAAATCCTTATCCCTCTTGTAACACTTTGTTGCTAAACTATTGAAGAAAGTGGTTCTGAATACTGTTCAAGATTGCTCAGTAAAATGCAACATACAGTCTACAAAACAACCTCATTGTTTTAACTCGAACCCTTTTTCACTTTTACTGAAGTGGCAATTCCTATCTTTGGCTGTTTAATATCTACTTTTAACGTAGATCTCTTGGAGGGTAGCCTAACATACAAAAAATCAGTCCACATTAATCCATCATCACATATTAATGAACCCAAACCTATCCATAAAACCATGTAATGGCAGGGAACGAGTTGGCAGAGTTGTTCGCCCGAGTGATTGAAAGTACCAAAGTGTGGGTGAGTCAAATGGCACAGAGACACAAGTTCAGTGGTTTTGTTTTACTTTGGAACAAACCAATTTCATAGGAGCTTGCTCTATCACAAAAGTAGCTAAGCACAGTAGTTATACTTACCACAAGGTTACAGTCATATACCATTCGTATGCATTGACCATTCCCGGTTCACTTCAACGTTCATTCCAAACATTTATTTGAACTTCGTCTCATTACCAATTTCTGTTATGAAGCATAACATCCAATTATCCAACAAAC
The DNA here is from genome assembly GCA_032158295.1 of Pycnopodia helianthoides. Lineage (NCBI taxonomy): Eukaryota > Metazoa > Echinodermata > Asteroidea > Forcipulatida > Asteriidae > Pycnopodia > Pycnopodia helianthoides. Next base: position 23,453 of record JASTWB010000064.1, read on the forward strand.
CCAAATAATGTCCGAAACTTATTACAAATAAATGTTATGCATTTTTCCTAAATTTGTCTCTATTGATCTTATATTTGAAAGGTGAAAAGATGCTGTTAAAACATTTAACTTAAGTTTTTAGAATGGCTGGAGAGAAATTTACAGAAACAACTTTTTTCGGGCATCGTAACCCTTGACCAGTTTGATCACTCAACATGCTCATTGCGTCAAGTTGCCACACTCAGTGAGTTAAATCTTATGCTGCACAGAAAGGTTATTTATTGGCTTTGAAAGGCACTGTACACCTATTGGTAAATCTAAGAACTCTATGTTCACATGATTCACACATAACTACAGAATTTAATGTAGATAATGGAAAAATGGTTTCCTTTAATAGTTTCTGCCTATATGCTATCGTTCTAGAAATAGTATAGACAATATATTTATCGGCGCGCGTTAATTGAAAATAAAAAAGAAAAACTCATAATCTCTTTTCACTAGTTCTCTACATCAACAAGTTGACGCATACGTTCTCCTTTTGGGTTCATCATATGTTGTATCACCAACAAAAATTACAACTATTGTGAGCTTTACCAAAAGTTTACAATACCTTTAAGAATACAATCTTCAACAAGGTCCTTGTAGTAATGCTGTTATTTTTGTGATAAAATAAAACTTGGGATTGCGACTGTAAATAGATATTGCGGGTCATTTTGCTTTTTTAGGCCGCTGCACTTTGTCATTTGCCTGTCTGTTTTTTGTTTTTTTCGCTTTTTTTTGCAGTTTTTAAGACACTTACATACAATGCACTGAGAAAAATCACCTCCATGCCAACACACTTCTAAATTTGTGTTCCCCTAAGACTTTTTTTTTATGCCCGGATCTTATCGGAAGTATTCATGCTGTAATCCATGGTAGAGTAGGAACACTGCATACAGATTGAGCATTTAAAGCCTTTTCATTGTGGTTGAAGTGGCTGCCATGGTTGGTAAGACTTGCACTAGTGGAAGAAGACCCAACACATTCTTTCGCAAAGCGATTTGCCAAATCTCCGGCTTGTGGACAACTATTCTGGAACTCGCGCGAAAAAAACGTCCTGGCTGCTTTGAGACACTTGTGACCCTGCTTCCATCCCATCTCAATGCTGGTCGCCTGAATGTCCTGGCCGCGTGCTAACAGAGCTTAGCAGATGTGCAACGTCTCTTTTTCTGAAAGGTGTGTTGTTGAATGGCACTGGCTTTGTGCAGAAGCAAAAAGGTCTTTGCAAGTTTGCACTCTAGGTGGACTCCTTCCTGACTGTCTTATTTGTTACTGGATTTCTGCTGACATTTTATACACTTACGTTTTCCCTTACTCGTGATCAGCAGTGTAATGTCGAGTCTTCACTTTCAAATTTCACCGTGGCATTTTCGAACAACTGATTTTAGGTAGTTTCGTAATGTGGAGAAGACCAAAAACTGGCACTCCAGGGATGCCTTGATGCTGTTGAAAACATGAATCAAGTTATTGCAACCATCCACTTCGAACCACTTCTTTTCGGTGACCAAGTCTTTCCCACAACATAACACGTTCAGTTCGTAACACCCGAGGTCGGAAGCTTGTGTTTGTACGTGCGTGAGTTGAAGGTCAACCATCGACGCATATCTGCAGCAGCACACAGCTAGGGTTTACCGGTCCAGCTATCCTCCGTGTTGTGTTGCGGGCATGGCTCAGAACTCTGTCTCCATCTGATTCGGTTGCTTCAACGAAGCACTTGCAGTGCGCAGTGCGTGTTTGACTTCGACCGCCCATCAGAAAATACTGTCCTGAGCAAGTTTATAATCTGATGTGTGCTCATAGTATGGCTTCACATACTATACTATCGGGAATCCTTGAGCTAGCGCCCGAAGATCTTTTACTTCCTGCTTATTTTCATTGGTCTCTGCACTCCTTATCTGACATCTTGGGTTGCTTAATGTTCGCGCCTTAATTACATGCCTTTCAAGTGATTTTCTCCAGAGAGATTTTCAGTGGGAATTTCATCACAGTCTTAAGATACAGAACCCTCTTCTGGTCCTTTCATTTTTCACCCATCGTCGACCACTGGTACCTGTCTAAACTGAAGCGCTTCAGAAATAGATTCCATTGAGTTATATGTTTGTAAAGTTGCGACGAGCCTGGTAATCATATTGCCCGCCAAATGCATTTCAAGGTCCTCTTGATGTTTAGGAGCGTTGCAAAAGGACACGAAACTGCTCTATGATGTCATGGCACTGAAATGCCAACATCGAGCAAGATGTTTACAGACAGAACTGTAAGGTTGAGTGATCCTTCAGTGTTTCAAACTTCACATCCACCAGAGCGTCCCCTTCCTTGCGTAAACCTCCCCGAATTCCATACACTGTACATTTGCACTCGTTTGCTGTGCTTCACTGCTAAAATGTACCTGTATAGACATTGAGTCGAAGACCTCCTGTTCAGAGGACATTTGTACAAATGGTTGCGTGATCTCAAACATGCTTCTGCAACTCATCTGCCTTCTGAAACTTCTTTCCGCAATCTTTGCAGATGTCACGGCTGAATATGTCTTGTAGTGGTCAACACATGCACCACAATCTGTTCCTCATGTAAAACTCATTAGACACGCGCTTAGAACTAGCTGACTACTTACGTGTTGGCTGGAATCGAATGATCCACTGATGCAGCGCAGCTCCTCCAATGGAGTTGTTGAACAGAGGTACTGGTGCAGTTTTGCTATACCTTGTAACAATTTGCGCTTTTCTTTGTGTTTGCCTTTTCTCTTGCTTTTCTCTTATTTGGCTAGCGAGTTGGTTACTTGAGGTTATTGTCGCTGCTGCTCATCCTTTACCCTGCTGATTATATCTCAGTCTCGTGTCGTTTTGAAGGTGGAGCACTGACCCTCAGAAGTTTCAAGTGTCCTTGCAGTCTTCTTCTGGACAAGGAACACAGGGCTCGACGCTCTGATGGAAAACCTCTACGGGGAATTGCAGTTGTTTCAATGAATCAAAAGGTTTGTTTATAGCATAGGCACAGATATTTCTTGCTATCCCATGCCTGGCTGTGATGCGGTTATGTGCTCTTAAGCATTGCCATGAGTGGGGAATCCTGGTGCACTGGTGCGACGGACACTCATCCAACTCGCTGGTCAACTGGCAATTCCATCCATGCTACCTGTGGAATCTGAATGTTCATAAAGCTCTCTTAAGAATTCCATACTGCAACGGGACAGAGCAACGGCCTCAGAATCAGTCACGTGATCCATTGGGATGAATGAACACATCCACATGGCTGTAGGGCTTGAAACGTCCAAAGTCCATCGGGCAGTAGCACAGACAGCATGTGCTGGTCGGAGTGTTGCCTGTTCAAACGTTAGTAATGTATGCGAAGCCGTGCATTGCTGATACATGCTACTGTCAGGTTGAACTTGTGGGGTAATCAAATATTTTGTCGACTAATGGTCCCACTCCACACACAACCCACATCAGGTATACCTAAAGAAAATTTTCCCCTTTTAGAATTACCATGGAGTGTGGAGCTGCCAAATGTAAATTTGTTTTTAAGGACATTTTGGTGCTTAAAAATCTCTTTTTGGTCTAATATTTGTTTTATTAACAATTTATTGTTTTACGCTATGAACACACCCCAACCCATGAAAAGTATTTAAGCCGCATAATGTTCTTAAATTTACAATAAGCTTTTAAAACTATGAAATGTACAGTAACAAATAGGGAATATTGTTCTAAAATTTGTTTTTCACTATCTGTTTGGAAAAATTTTGCTCATATCTTGGTTTTCCTTCTAAAATAAGCTTTGTTTTCCTGCATTAATTATTTCGAAATACATTGCATTAATAATTAAGCTTAACTGATTATTGAGGCATACATATATGCCGATTTGCCAGAGGGGGGGCTGTACTGGATGCAGGTTTTGCTGCTTAGACATGTTGTTTCTGCTAATAGAGTTGTGCCTGGCTACCTGCAACTGTTTTTTTTCACTATTTGTTTCCACATAAAAATAAGAACAATTATTTTTTTATGCTTGGGTAAGCAAACACTGTCTCTCATTAGCCATGCATAGTATCAACAGTTCCAATGTAATCCCTCACCATCCATTGGTTCTTGCCGCACAGATACAACATGATTTTGATCTCAGAGACTAATTGACTTCCTAATCTCTTTGGTTTCGTTTCACCTAATAGCTGAGCTTTGCGGAAAACGGCGACAACTAACTACAAACTCTGCAAGAACGTCTTCATTCCAAAGGAATCAAACACCGCGTCTTACGTTGCGGAAGCCTAATGCAGGATGGGATGAATAATATGGATATTAAGAGACCATCGATGGCTAAGATACCTTATATTTCATTGCCCGAGGACTGTTTCAGATTCTTCGCTCCAGTTATGCACCATCAGGAGAAACAGCTATGGAAGCAGAAAGTAAGTCTTTTAACATTCTCTCTCAAGCAGCAGTCGATTATTCATTTAGCATAAAAAACCAAAGGCTCGTCCAGAACCTGCACCAGGTGACATTTATTGGAGAATATCAACTCTTGTCAATGAAGTCGCACTTTGCAAGATCTCACGCTTGCATTGTGCACGTTTACCACGTTTATCCTACCAGTGAACCACTATGTTCTTCTCAGGTGATTCAATTTTGGTCAGGATTCAACACAAACTGCTACGATAAGTCCACTTACTCACATTGCAAATCCCGCTATTGTGGATTCCAAACTGCTGATTAGCTATCTATACACTACCAGTGCTGAAATGCAAAGAAATGTCCTCAGTGTTTGCTTTAGGACAGCAACGAGTGCCATCCAAGACAGTGGACCGACAATTGTATCAGTAGCTCAACAATGTATAACCTCCTATTGAATTTGGGCTCACATACGTCGCCTTGTGTTTCCACCAGCTTCTGCTATATGCATGCATCTTGGAATTCTGAATGCTGGTTTATTGGACCTCTTGTGATCGATTCTACGCAGCCTGTACTGCAATCAAATGCTAAGCTGGAACAGTTCAATCGTGCCTACGTGGATGAAACCCTTGACCTATGAGGCACTTACTGCTCTAGTCAACTATCTGCAATATAGAATGGTGTGAAAATGGAGGAATAGCTGTCCATCCCTCAATGTTGTTTGCAGCAAGATGCTGATGTACAGCAGAAGTTTGAGTCTGACGACAGGGAGTTTGTTAAAGTTTGCTGTGAGAAGCCATGAGAGGTTGTGGCTAAGCATATTTTTTTACCGTCGATAAAAAATTTCAAGCTGGGGGGCTCAGTCTTCTTACATTTAAGTTCTGGATCATTCTTACAATTATACATTTTGCTTCTTAATGGTCCTCTGAGGGAAGCCAACTGGGAACTTCACCTTCATACACAGCTCCAGGATTCCCTTCTTTTTGCTGCCAACAGACAAAACTAAGCTAATGGAATGCCAGTCTACAGCCCTGTCATGTAGAACCTACCAATATTTTGCCAAATCTTTTGAGTCTGGAGAGTTCGCAATTCATCGATGCCCTGTTCATTTAATGAATTTGGAGTGACATGGAAGTTGAAAAAACTGTCATCAAGAGACCGCCAAAAGTTGAATGGTGGAATTGTGTGTTTACCAGAAAAAGACAGCCCTTATCCGTATGGAACCTCTAACAAGCATGATGAGTGAGTAGCAAGAGCTATGAGTGATAGAAGTGGATTGGTTTACAAGTAGCGAAACAAAGATCATAAAGATAATCCACCCCCGCAGGCGAAAGAAAAGATGAAGAGCATGTCACACCACATCAACCATGTATATTAACAACTTGACCAAGTTCCATTTCAACCTGATCAAATCCAGATGTGCTTGTCGAACATATCTAACGGTCTTCATCATCACAAGGAATACAAGAGCTCTCAAATATTGCAAGTTGTGAAAGACATAATTGGAGAGTTTGTGACAGGAGCTTTAACTCTGTGGACAAGGTTTCTAACATCCTATAACAAAATTCTGGCTCACGAACATTTGCTGACAAGGAATAGAAGACAAAATTCCGTCTGGTGATGGTAATACAAAGCAGGACCATTAGTCCAGAAATTGTCTTCGCGCATAGCATGACTAGTCAGATCTAGATAGTCTCACTGATTAACCATACTGATCTCCCCAATAGTGCTTTTCCATGGCCACTTCAACCTGATTGCACAATGATGAAAACAAACAATGCCGAATTAGGCATCAGCTAGTAGCCAAGCAGAAAAGTGACGAAGAACCGCCCGCCAACATCGACACAGTTTACATCAAGATGCCTGGCTGTCAATCAATGATGGCAGGAGATAAGTTCCACGTATTTGATGATTAGCTGGGGGTCGGGCATAGCCTTAAAGGAGGCAGGCCTAAAGATTGACAAACAACACGGTCTTGGAACTTCTGACAGAATACTTAGGATGTCCGTGATATCAGCTGAGAGGCATAGTCGCACAGTTCCCGGGTAGATATAAGTATACCAGTGATTGTGGCCGTCCAGTACCTCCTTGGAATAAGTTTCTGAAGATCAGCCAATAAACATCGCTTTTTACAGTTTATTTGTGAAATACATGTGCAAAATGCACCAACCCTTGAAAGCATTTCCCAACACGACACTTATTATTGCAGGAGCGTTTCAGAGATGAATCTGACAAGTCTATCACGTGAAAGCGGTGTTGAAGATGCAGCATGTTTTGTTCAGTTCTCAGAAGAGCTGATACTAGAAAGCTTCTGCATGTTTCGTCCTCAAATGCAGCTTTTGTTACAAGTGTGTGAAAAGGATGTAATACATCAGTCTCCGGACACAATGGTTTTTGGTCTTGCAGTTCACTACGTCCTAAAATGGAACGACAAGATGGATGTGATTGAAACAGGCATCAAAACAAGCACAACTGACTTACCCGATTCTTTCCATACACTAACAATTGCAGTCACTCGATTCTGACTTCTGTCATATTCTTCCTCTGTTCACTATCCATGTGACTGGATTGATTCTGTGTCTTCCTATTTGGATAGGCAAGAAGAAGGTTTCAATCTTCTGAAGTCCAAGGAATGTGTTTTGCAGATCTCTCCAAACTGCATTCAATGATGAACAGCAGCGAAAAAGAAAGTTAGTTGCAATGCTTTACCACAGTGAATCAAATACTAAATGCAAAAGGAGACCTCAACCTCTACGCTTAAGCTAGCTATCAAGGACAGCCTTTAGCCAACTACGACCCTATGTAGCCAGCTTTTAGAAACATGTAAGAAAGCCTCGTCAGCATTATATGATGTCTTCCCATAACCCCCCACCAATCTTGCTCTCTTGGTCACTTGGATGGAAACACAGGTATGGGTTATTTGTCCCTGTTACTTCGGAAGGTCCCGATGGCAGTCAGAACTACTGGTCAGATTTGAATCTGATTCCGTCCAAAGGAGGAAACTTTGTGAAACCAACTGTGCCCTGTACAACTCTGTCCTTCCATGTACAGATCTGTGTGCGTGTGAGCTATGAGATTGTGCTAACCCTACACTCACAACAGAAATTAGTGCATGTAGATCAAAGTGAAGGTGAAAGGACTGAATTGCAACATTTTGCCACTACTGGACATCGACACTGTGGGCTCGATTTACTTAACTTCGATATATCCTTCTCTAATATGCCACTACACAGTTTTTGAGCTCAGCTTTTCTTAATAAATATCAAGAGTGATGCGAATTTCATCTATCTACTATGTCAGAATTGGAGAAAGCCATACAAGACTAAAACATAACTGGAAAGAAACCAAATTGTTGCCTTACTTAAATCCCACTTATGCACTTGCGTATTCTTTCTAGCCTTTGATGTATCATGTAGAGTTTTAATCTCTTTTCAAAAAGTGGTCATTAGAGGATTCTTCCAAAAACAAGTTTCCAGAAAAAATTCTCATCCCAACCAATGAAAGTATCCGCGTCCATTTCACCCATCAAATCTGAATAAGATAATAAAGCTGCTTCCACTTTCAGTTTGCTGTCAGAAATTAAATTTTGAAAACAGCTACTTTTACACTAATATCACCATCACATACGTACATTTTTGTAATCTTCTGGGATAAATTGTGATTTCTGTGCCTCAAATTGGTCTAAAAACTTGCTCATGGAGGAACTTGTCCAAATGATACAAACAATACAAAGATCTTAAAAAATCAATAATTTTGACACAAAAATGAATTTTTTTTATACAAAATGCCAGAAAAACTCAGTTCTCCCAATTTTGAGCTCCACATCATGCTAATCTGAAAAGACATTCAAGCTTTGTAATGATGGATGATGTAGTGTGTGTGGGTGGTCCCATTAAACTCCTAAAATAAGCCTCTTCTGAAGTTTCACCCTCGCCTATTACCACAGAATGGCAACGGAGCAATCTAGAAGTCTTTCCGATGAACGTTTCATGTGAACATTCATACACTGTTATACGGGAAGATGCACTTGGCAAAACGCATTGCAAGGACTTATTGAGTTCTTGTTATCTTCAAATGATTCTGATCTCTTCCTTAGTTGCTGGCTCTTCGCAATGACATCTATTGTCATATCCTCTCCAAGATTCTCAGTGAATGTCTCCAACCATTAGTCCCGACATGTGTAGAGGGCGTTTGGCCTCCGCAATCCCACCTCTAGTCGGGCGGATCAAGAAGAGTCTCTGAGTGTTGACGTGCAACACAGTGGAACACTAAAGCTGTTGCCTTTGCTCGCCATGATCGTCTTGTGAGAAGTTGTGCGTGTTGGCGTCAGCGCCGTCGTTTTGTTACCCCGAGTTCAGATGAGGCAACCGAAATCGCTCCCGCAGAGTGTGTCCTTCAGATGAATCTTCATGTGATCGCTCCGGTGGAAATGACGCATCATAACTGGTCGCACTGATACTACTTTCTCCGTGGCAGCTTACGTGGCGACTCAGCTGCGCTTGTGCTTGAAGAGCACTGCTGTAGGCACTTGAAGGCATCTGGTCGCTTGAACTTGCCTGTCTCTTAGTAGTGAGTCGATGGAAGGCCGATCGCAGAACTGGCACTGGTATGAAAACGCAGACTGCTGTCAACCGAATCCCTTTCCTTACATAGCAACGGTAATCAATGTCTAAGGTCACTGAATGAAGTTCCTTAGTCCTCCTGTCGAAACAAAAACGCAGAACAAATAGCAATGGGCTCAGTAACGTTTACATATCCACTTAAGTAAGCTATCCTTCACTAAGTATTATTGTTTTTAGTTTGTACAACCTAACATTGATATACAGTCATTTAATTGGAAAAAAATTCATCTTGTGCCTTCCTGTATATTTGTACATGATCATTTTCTTTAAGAGTCGTAAGTACTTCAAGAGATGCCCACGATATGTAGGTCACTTGCTGATAGGGTTTGATTTCTTTCTGTGACGTCAACTTCACATAGATATATATATGAGTATTCCAGAGATCACTAATGTCTGGCTGGACTGCCAAAGGAATGACAACATGGTGTTCTATTCTTCTAAAAGGTCCATCATTATTATATATTATATATGCATGTTACATCACAGATGGATCCCCACCATGCACAAGTTTTTGTTATCAGTGCTTCCTTTAATTCGTTGAATAAAGGTGAATAATGTTCTTTTTTGGTCTTAATAGACCTTGTCAAATTACCTTTCCGCAAATACTCGTACGCATGCTTAGCCATGGAATGAGTGCATTTGCTGTCTAGCTATACAATTTTTGTCGTTACCTAGACCACATGCACCTCATTACACGCTAACGCAGTACGCGTCCGAGTTTTTGCGAATTAGTCTAGACGTCCATTCCTGACTTGATGGTAGGGCCGCCCTCAACCTTTGCACATCATAACTGGGCTTGGTGTGGGCGCCCTCCATGTAGATGTCAAAAAAGGTCCTTATCGGCCCTTCCTGTATTACTATTAATCAGTGAATGGTTAATTTAAATGAACTTGTACCTATGGTATACTGCGTTATTTTGTTTCCAAGAAAAGAGAACACATCAAAAATACAGCTGTGTGTCTCCTTGTTTCATCAGCATATTCACTCTAAAAGAGGCGCGATGCGGGTTGACATAAAATGCCATAACGTCCTGTACCATACAATTTGATAACCATGATTTAACCAACGAGAGTAATTTCTAATGTGGCAAGCACAAAAGCTCCTCAATTAAAAATATATTTACTCTATCACTATTTACTAATAAGTATTTTTTAGCTAATGATTAATTTTTTGGGTGAAGGCCAAACATTACAATCTGGTATGAACATGAAGTACACCATGAATTTGAACGATACCTAAACTGAAACAACCGACTTGACACCAATGTCCAATATTCTTACATGAAAAACACCACACAAAAAAGGATTCGAACTCATGTTACTATGTTCCTGCAGGCTAAATTAGAAATGAATGAAAAATTTGATGTTACAATACACAAATAAAAAACTACAGTGCGGTAGAAATATGTCCCATCAAAAATAATCGCAATAAGTTGAGCTCGGCTCAAATTGAGGCAAAGAAACATTCGGGATATGCAACCCCCCTTTCTCCGCCTAAAACGTTTCCCCTAAAATTAGAACGCAATTGTCAATCTATTTGTCTAAGAAAAAATTATATCACATGTATGCGACAGTTGGTAGTATAATCATTAACATCCTTAGAAAACTTGGACACCTTTGTAATTGTCAAAGACCAGTCCTTCTCACTTGTGAGCTCTACAAATGCACAAATCACAAACCTGTGAAAATTTAACATTAATTGGTCCGTTGAAGTGTGCTAATAATAATGGAAAAAAAACACCCTTGTCACCACGAAGTTTTTTGCTTTCAATGCTTGAGTTCGAGACCTCATGCTAGGCTCGAAATCAAACGCAAATATATTACTGAGAAATTACTTCTTACAAAAAAAAAACTAGCGTTACTTCGAGCTTTTCTCACATGGTTTATACGACAACACTCTCGCTGTGCTCGATTACCAAGTAAGTTTTTATGCTAAAATTTTTTTGAATAATTTCCAATATGTCCTTGCCTTTAATGCAACAAATCCACTAAATGTAAACAACAAGGGGGGGGAATTCAATAAGATTAGCAATTGTCCCACCTACAAGTAAGTTTTTTCCCAATCACAAGAAGTGCCTTTTGGTGAGTAAATAAATAAATTAAATTTAAATTTTCAAAAATGTTGTGCATCATTCATTACATTAAGTAATCTAAAGGCCCGATGTCAAAAATTTATTTACTGGTGAGCAAAGTTTTTGTTGCTTAGTATAGCAAAAAACAGTGTAAAGCAAAATGTCCACGAATTTTGACACGTGTGTGCGTGGTTCTTAAGGATTTGCACTGTTGCGTCCAGCCCCATTCATCCTTACAGAAACCACCGCAAGCTAGCTTGCTTCTCTTTGCTTAGGGTAAGCCTTTTAATGGAAAATGGGTCGCTCTTAGCAGAAACTCATTTTGCGGCTAATGAACTTGTTTGCAGTAGCTGTCTGTATATGCGCGGCACACCTTTTTTGCTGTTCACGCCCAGGCTTAATGTCACTAAGCGGTGAGCATATATTTTGCTTAGCACATGCAGTGTTGCTATTACACAGTAACCCGCGTGCATGTGACGTCACAAAGCCCAAACAGCCCCTCGCTGAGGTCAATGAAGACCTACCTGCCTAGAGTTGTTGCCGCACAGGACACACGCACGACTTTTCCATCGTGTTGACCTCAGCGAATGGCCAACTATCATGGGGCCTATCATCCCACCATCTATTATGCCAGGAGCAGTCGTTGTGACTTGACTTGGTATTCTGGCTGAGAGAGTCCACCGGTGCCAATCCCGTCTAAGAATTCTTTCAAACTGTTGTTAATGTTAATAGTCATTGAGGTCAAGCTCCTAGTTACATAACAGAATTACCTTCGAACTCAAAGCGCAGTCACCCAGTCGTAATCCTGGCAGTTTCCAGATATAATTTATTTGTTTCCAGATTCTCCCCATGGCAAAACAAAGTAACTCGCGGCCCGGCGTTGCCATTGCTGCCCCCAAACTATAGAAAGCTGCCAATAAATACGAAAGCTCTCCATCTCTTAATGACTTCAAATCCAAAGTAAAAACATATTGTTGTTCAATTGAAGAGTCTCTTTTTTGCATAATTAAGTAACATAAAAAAGGGAGCTCTGTACACACAGCTGTATATATTTTGAATAAAACTGCCTATATAAATTTTATATTATTATTTTTTCGACATGGTGCACCTTGAAAAAATACTTGGCCCGCACACAAGTCCTATAATTTTGGTGACAGAGCTCACTTTAAAAATAAAAAGTTGATTAACACGTGACTTCTGTTTTTTTCAAATGCAAGTGCCCCTTTGCAAAATAAAATGCCCTTGCCCCTCTCAAAGATGAAATTCAACCTGTGTCTTACAAATCTCAGGGGCAAAGTACTAGGAATCCGTCAAATGTCAGAGGCTGAAATATTTTGCTTTCCTAGCAACCAAACAGGAATATATGCAAAAATATTTTCATGTATTTTCTTTGTTTTAAACTAATTTACTTGTTACTGGATAGGCATCTTTTTTGCAGATATCAGACATCTACTTTGACGGTAATCTCGTTGAATGGCAAGTCTCTGCTGTAGACACAAACTATTAAGTACAGTTTTTTTTGGATGAGAGGATACTTTAATTTCAAGCTTATAACTTTTCCCTACACTAGTCTGACATTTATAGATCTTACCTTGTATGTCAACTGGAAGTGATGCGCACATTCATAGAATTTTAGTGATACAATGCCTTTTGTCAGCAAATTTATTGATTTTATCCATATCAATTTGTTATCGCTGCCCTTTTTCAATGCGGAGCTCATGCGCTTTCCCCCGCTATGGGAACCTCCATCATACATCATTTTCAGGTTTCCTTTCATCAGTTGAAAAGTGAACACCTCCCTGCTTTGTTAAAACAATTTAGGAAAACATCTCAAAATTCCTTTAATTGGTAATTCTAGAATTTAATGGAAATAAATCCTTAAAATTAACCTAAAAACCAGGCAATTTGTATCATATTTTCCATCATTAAGTGTTAAAGTCGATGTCTGGATTGACTACCATCGATTCAACTCCCGTAAATAAAATACTCGACATACAGTTTGACCCGTTGTAAAAAATTGTGTTTGCGAGGAGAATTTCAGCCTAGCCAACTATAAAAACCTTCTGATTGGACCATGAATGGACCGGTACTTGTTAATTGAGAGTTGATCGTCCAAAAGTTTTCACCAATCACAACGCTTTACGCTTCATTCAGCGATTACCGCGCCTAGCTGATCACATTGCCTCGGCGACCTTGAGAAGAAAAAGTTGTTGACTCGCTGTGTGTACCATGAATCATTATTATTCACTTAATAGTATTGTTTCTATATTTCCAGGATACTGTTGTTATAGCTTGCCTTTCGTGTTTATATTTATTCACTGAAGTTGTAATTTTTAATATGAAATTACTGGATAAATCTTGAGGTGATGCTATGGTCCTTCCGCGATTCCATGTGTTGTGGTTTGTTGTATGCTTGAAATTTCAATGCAGGGCAACCACACAGACATAAACACGTATGTGCAGACGAAAATCCTTCTTGAAACTCACTCTCAGGACTTACTTAAAACTGTTATTCTTCGTAATTTACTTAATAATGGATATAAATTTAAGATCAGTAGTTGTTGAACTACAACCAGTTCACAGCTTTTTTTAGTTTATAATATTTTTGAAAATTGCCCCGATTCATTCAAAATCAAACTTATTTGGTGTACCTTAGGCGTACGCTTCTTGGAGGCATAGTATCATACCATTTCTTGTGAAAAGGGCCCGTGTGTTGATAACTGCAGAGTTTTCAACTTTCAAATAGATATGATGGTGAATAAAGTTGATATCAAATATTCAAATAACATTAATTTTTCTTGTACACCAATATCACAGTATAGGTTTTAAAGAGGCTGCCTATTGTTTAATTTATTTCAACACGTTTTTTTAATTTTTTAATTTTTAAAAATACAGATATAGAGTTTGAGGCCAAAAATCACATAGACCTACCATACATTAAACAAGCTCACACTCCCAGGACCGCAGGTAGGACTAAAAATCTAACTTGCTACCAGAAAAATTAGGCGATAGCAGTGATAAGATGAGACAGAGAGATTAGAGTTAAGGTCCACTACAATTTACATAAGCGGGCCAAGAGGATTGACATCCCGATGAGTAGAAAGAAGAGCATATGGGAATCTGAAGCCGCAGATATAAATACAGGTAGGTACAACTTCGCAAGTAACATAAACTTAATAAAACTAGTGCCATGGCCATTTGAAGGGAGAAATATAGCTTTTTATAATTTTATTATATTACAATTCAAATATAAATACCTACTTAAAAAATAAAACAAATAATTGCTCCGATACCATTGCAAGCAAGTATTTTCAATTGGAATTAAGAAATAATAAATGTTATAATATCACATTTTTTGATGACTTTGTTTTATTTTATTTTAGGAAAATACAACAACAAAGTGGCCATAAATGCAAGTCATGATAGTGAGCACTAGGTGCTTAGCCTTTTTTACTGTAACAAAAATTCCATTCTACATTGAGACAAATAAAAGCACATGGCACTCACTCTCAGCACGTAAAAGAATGTTGGTAAGTTTGTGGCTTAATTAATTCTAAAATAGTGTCTTTCATTTCTATCTATTAATTTTCATGAAAGAGAACCTCAAACATTAGCCAAGGATATGATTCAAATAACTATCAAGATTTCCATCTCAGGAAACAACTGGAACATTTTGTGTCGGACTAAATGCACAGAGTCTAAAACCATTGGGGAAGGGTTGTTTACAGTTCAACATTACAATGTAGAAAGGTTTTTACAGATCTGGACATTACAAGTGTGAGATGGGTTGTTTACAGATCAGACATTTACAATGTAGAAGGGTTGTTACAGAGCGAGATCATTAGATGTGTAGGTAGGTTTTTTACTGATCAGTCATACAATGTAGAATTCTGCCAATCAAGACTGTTTTCCCTGTTTGAAATTTTTTCCGGATCAATAATCCTCGGGCGATTTCATATATTTTGGAAGACACTTTTCAGTTTGAATTGGAAAGAGCGGCTCTGAGAGAATTCTCCAGAACGGGAACAGACCCCCTTTTTAGCGCAAAAAATTGGAAGTATGGTGATGCATATGGAAAACTTCGGTTGACTTCGCTTGCCCCTTATTACAATCCAGCAGAGGGACAGAAAAAACAGTCCCCATCAACAATGGCAGTGTTTTTAAAAGACACTCTTGTTTTCAATAAACAATACAGTAGTTGAGGCGTACATGCAAGAAATCTACCTAGTTTAAAAGGTTAATGAGCAACAAGTTGCTGGATTTAAACTTTGAAATACCTGTTTGAGGGATGGGTAGGTGATGGCAACCTTGGACAACAAGTCATACATTTACTGAGAAAATGATGACAAAGCACAGTAGCAAGGACACCAGAACCAAAATAATAGGTTTTAAGTAAGTGGGATGTACTACTTTTATTGGAAATCGGATTCACTGCGTAGACATACTGTGAGAATAATTTTCGTAACCATGTGAGTGAGGAACACCTACTAGCCATGGTCAGAGCACGCCGAAAGTGTGAATACTTAAAGCGAATATTTGATCCATGTTGGATTCCAGTTGTGACATTGAGACCATTGGAGAACATAATGTTTGACTTGCAGTATTATCGTGGGCAGATATGAAAGTTTATATGAAGTTAAGGGAATTGGTGCATGTAACAGCACCTACTCATTGCCTGTTTAAGTGTCCCAAGTATCAAACGGCATATAGCACAAAGAAAATGGTCTATGGTTGATCCAGTGAAAGGGCACGTGACTTTTCTGAAATCAAAATTTCCCAACTTAAAAAAACAGGCATAAAATGCATGCGTTTAGAGAGCCTTTTCCCTTCATTCCAGTTCATCGTGTAATCCCAACCCCTGCAGTCTTTTTTCCTCTGAATTTCAGAGCAATTAATAAGTCTTTTGATTTCAGATATTGAAGCATGCAGAGAATTTGTATTAATGAAAGAATGTTAAATAGCTTGTGCACAACCCGATTGCATTTGAGAAGTTTTTACAAAAAGCTTCAATTCCATGGCTCAATTTTTCCACAAATAAAGACACTGGTCAAGCTCAATACCGTGATTTCAGCAGACCGACATCAGAAATACGCAACACATATTCTGATTTCTAATTTCCTATGCACGCCCAAGCTTGAATCCATAAAATATTAATTAGGGATGTATTGTAAGATTTAGCTCTATCAAGAAAAGTGGCATGTTGAGGGGCCACAATCATTGAAAAGTCATCCATACATGGTCTAAATATCCCCTTCACATTTTCAGGCCAAGACACACGCCTTAGCATGCCATGTGTTTATGAGACCATCTACCTGAGTGCATTGAAATGTATCCTAGACATTATTCACTTCAGTCAGCAAGCTGATGAAAAACGGAATGACACGGTTACTATCCTTTTCTTTTTCGTCAACTAATCATCGCAATACAGAGGGGCGCGGGTCATGTCAATTGATGTGGAGAAAAAACAAACAGACTATCTATGCTTCAGTACACTTTACAAGAAAACGCATCCTTTAAGATTCAGTGTGAGTATACATGTGGGCAGGCAGGTCATAATAGGTGAACAGCTGTTGGCAATTTAGACCTATTAGAAAAAGGGATCTCTGGTCATCGAGTTGACTAAATTCACTGCACATATGCATGTAAAGTCCTTGCCTTTCCCATGTTAATATAACATGAATTTGAATTTGAAAGTTTTTTTTATTTATTAGTTTGTTTATATAACTTATGTACATGATGTGCAAACGTGTTTGTTTATACAACTGATAATAAATTATAATTGCCTCACAGCAATTTAGGATGAAGAAATATATCCTTTTGTATGGGGAGTTTTGAAATATAGACAGTAAATTATCATGTTCACTGTTGGACACAAAATTTCATTGATTGCACTTTTCTGAGCTTTATTTGGTATAAGCCAACTTATAATGAAATAATGTGTGCCTACTTGGTTTTGTAATTATCGTTTTCTTTAACGTGGATAGGTAGTTAAGTTATAATAAGATGTTCAACAGCATTTTAACGCTGATTTGTATTCCTAGTTGTTCACGTAAAAACTATTTTAAATCAGACTTTAAGAAATGGTGTGACAGAAGTGTGATGACAAGAAGTTGAAACTTTGTTTATTGATAGGTTAAATATGGATTGATTGCAAATTGTTTTTCATAATCACCTATATATTTTTCCCGCCAATTTTCAGCAAAAAAAGAAATCTTTCAACTTTCATAACCATCATTCAATTTCATGCATTTTCTCCTGATTCCACTCGTACTAGTTTCGTTTTACCCACATACACTTACGTCATCCACATAATTTGCGTCAAGAATTACCTTTCAAGTGCAGTTTTACTTGTCCACATAGTTATTAAAAACTCATAACCAACACACGCTAGAAGCGTTTGACAAAAACTCACACTAGCCTCTATGACGTTAAATAAAAACTTCTCCCAACATTCAAATAAAGCCTAGCGACGTCGAATGGATGTTATTTTGTTTGCTGGACTTTATTGCATTCAATTTCATTTAAGGCATTCAAGACTACCCTTTGTCCTTTCTTTAGTTGATTTTTACTACAATTTGCAATTGATGCATTCAATTTTTTTAAGACTCCACCTCAACATATTTTGCTGCTAGTTGCGGATTTCTTTTCTTTATGTGCAACGATTTCAACTTCTTGCATTCAAATTAAAGATGAGTTTTTGCTTTATGAGTAAAATGGGAATATAGCTCCTTTAACTGGCACTTAATTGCCTTGGTAAGTGAGTTTCCATGTATTTACACCATTATTTACCTCATGATTTTTTTCCTTTTTAAATCGTTTGTTCCTTTTGCTTGTTACCCGTCTTTAGTTTAAGTCTAACACCCGATAACTTTGAAATGCATAACTAATTATTTGGCTTTACTGATATGCTTGGTTGCCCTGGTTATCGTTGTCTTTTTTTTTCTGTAATGTCAGGACAATTTCAAATTAACGTTAACTAATTTTCCAAAGGAAATTTTAATCTACAATAAAGGGGCGTTATACAATGTTAGAAAATAAAATTAATGTTATGTCGTGAATGGTTTCAACCCGTCTCGCTCTTAAATCTTCAATATTCACTGCTCTGACCTTCTCGGGCAGCCATCTTTTGAGCCAACATTGCTTGGGCATTTACTTGAGATAATGCCATATAATTTGCCTTTAAATATCTGCCTTAAAGTCAGCTATACGTCAAGAAAGGCATCACATGACGTAAATTTGTGTGACTGCTAACTTTTGGAAAATGTTTCTTCATAAATGAAATAAATGATTGACCAGTTCTTGCTTATGCTTTTGCGCAATTGATGATTCTTAACGGCATAGTAAATTGTATGTCTATTGACGAGTAAATGCTAAACTAGTGGAGAATTGAATTACTCTTTTGACTGTTTGAATGAGATATCAACGGAGCATTTCTTGTTCAAACTAAAATTGAATAGACCGGAGTTAAAATGAAATGGAGTTCTGATGAATTGGCCCGGAAAACATATATTAAAGTTCTTGTCTTGCCTACAACTGAAATATCGTTACACATGACGGTAAGGCCAATTAAACACTTATGTTTTGGCACTTCAAGAGTTATGGGAAAAAATCGCTATACGATCTGCACTTTTGAAGGTTTCGGCATGTCTATAATATACCACTTGTGTCATGATTTGTTTTTTCTGGACAAAAATGTCAAATCAATAACACATTAAAAAAACCTACTTGTAGTGCTTAAATTCACAATTTAGAAGCTAAGCTCGCTGTAATCGAGACTATTGTTTTTTATTTTGGCCTAATCTTCTGTAGATGGATTATTTAGTACTTTTGAAGGGTTATGTAATTCCACTGTACAACATAGGTTAATGTCTGAAATAATTTGTAATTATTGTTTGCTATGAAGTGTAACACAACACAGACGAGTCATGTGCTGTACATATTTATTATTGACTATTTTGCATTTGTATATGAAGTGTTACATCACTCTCAGGTTCATTTGGCTATTAATCAGATATAAGTATGTTTGTAGCATAGAATTAATTTTATAAACTGCACATCAACAGCCGATGGTCAAAATTGCAATGTTAATGATTTTAAAGTTTTTAAATATGGAAAAAACACCAATTATCTACCTTAAAATTAAATTTGGGGGTGGTTAAAGAGTGTGTATAACTAAACACTGGTGCTAAATATGTCACTGATTGTTGGTTTTGGTTCAAAATAAAATATTTGAAACAGAATGACAGTTTTATTGTGTCTTTTGATCCCTCCCAACGGTGTCATTTATGATACCAAACTGAAAATAATCAGCTAATTATTATAAAAAAGATACTTTCAACCAAACTTAACTTTTCTAATAAAAGCGGCACAGGGCCTTTGCTCTCACAATACGCGCCATTACGTCAGTCCCTCCCCCAACATATTGGTAGCGAAGCCCTCACGCTCCACAGCATTCTCTGAACAAAACTTACTCCGCCACCCAGCCTTGCTACTGGTTGTACGCACGAGCGATTTTACGTGTGCGGGGTGGGTGGAGGCGTGTTGGGGGGTGGGTGACTCAAATTGATATGGTCAGTGCATCTGGAAAAATTAAAACAAGTGGGCCTCTCAACAGTCCATATAAATGTCGTGACAGAGCCACCTTAAAAAAAAAATTTAAGTACTGTTCTCAGGAAATTTCTAGCCTGTGTTACAAATCTCATGTTGCAAGGTACTGGTAAAATTCCTTCCAAATTATGAGCTGAGAATGTGTGCTTTCAACAACGCAAACATGAATATATATGGCAATAATGATTTTCATGGATTACTTTTTTAAAACAAATTTTACCTTTTATGGATGAGGCAATCATTTTGCAATCTCAAACACTACTTGTTTTGACAGGTATATCGCGTCACTGTACACAAAAAATATATAAATAAATCAATTTTTTGTGATGGAAATGCCCCTTGCCCGCGTGCAATGATGTAATCCAGGCCTGTGTGGACAGATCATCATTGCAATAGCGTGTGAATAATTCAATTCAGAGCTGAAATGTATGAGCTTTCCAAACAACGCGAACATGAATATATTCAATAATAATTTACTATGTCAATTTTAAAATAATTACCTTTTCTGGAGAAGGCATCCATTTTGCAGATCTCAACATCTATTTTTTGAATAATCTCTTTGAGTTGGCAATTCTCACTTACACTGAAAAAATTAAATAAATAAAGTGACATTTTTTTGTGGATGAGGTACATTTATGTCAAGATGATAACTT
Source organism: Pycnopodia helianthoides (assembly GCA_032158295.1). Classification (NCBI taxonomy): domain Eukaryota; kingdom Metazoa; phylum Echinodermata; class Asteroidea; order Forcipulatida; family Asteriidae; genus Pycnopodia; species Pycnopodia helianthoides. The sequence goes on from JASTWB010000064.1 coordinate 43,800, forward strand.
GTCTTCCCTCCACTATTCTTCCATTTTTTGTAACTACACTTGTATTTCAAGCTGGAAGTGATTGCAACATTATAGAGTTTTTAGTAAACAATGCTATTTTCAGGCAAATCGCTATAGGTGTGTCTTATATGTGCAGCCATGAAAAAATACAGTGGGCCGCTCAAACATGTCCATTAATTTTGGTTCAGAGCTCACTTAAAAATTAAAAAGTTATTAACACTCGACTTCATGTTTTTCAAATGTAATTGCCATTTCAATATGAAAATGCCCTTGCACTCCCAAAGGAATGAAATTCCAAGCGCTTGTTGACATGATTCTCATCGCAAAGTACATGGTATTCCTTCAAATTTCAGAGCGTGAATTATACTGTGCTTTCCAACAACGCAAACATATTATAATGCAAATAATATTTTTTCCATGAATTACTATTTTTTAAACAAATTTACCTTTATCTAGGAGAGGCCATCGATTTTGCAATCTCAGACATCTACTTGTTGACCGGGTAATCTTCTTTGGAGAGGGCAATCTCACTGTACACACACACAACAAAATTTATAATAATTGACATTTTTTGCGATATAGGATACTTTAATATCAACATGATTACTTTTCTTCCATTTATATAAACTGCCCTTGTTTTTCAAGCTGGAAGTGATGCCACACTTTAATTTTTTAGTAAATACAAATGCGTTTGTCCAGCTAAAGTTCTTATGAGTATCTGAAAGTCATCTTGGTAAATATACTGTGGGCCTCTCTCACTTGTCCTTTAAATTTCGGTGACAAGCCTCACCGTAAAAAAAATAATATTTTTTTCTGGTTCTCATGTATTTCAAATGAAGTGCACTTGTCCCCTCTCAAAGAAAATTCAAGGCCTTCGTTGGACTAATCTCATGGTGCAATATTGTAAATTCTTTCAAATTTCGAGGCTGAAATGTATCTCTTCCATTCTCGCAAACTAGAATACACAATATATGGTTCATGTTGTAAAATGTTTAAAGATTTTACTTTTACTGAGAGGCATCATTCCACAATCTCAACTATCTATTTTTTACGTAATCTCTGTTGGAGATGGCATAGTCTCAGTTGTACGCAAACAAACAAAAGTTACAGATCAGACATTACAAGTGTAGGAAGGGTTGTTTACAGATCAGACATTACAAGTGTAGGAAGGGTTGTTTACAGATCAGACATTACAAGTGTAGGAAGGGTTGTTTACAGATCAGACATTACAAGTGTAGGAAGGGTTGTTTACAGATCAGACATTACAAGTGTAGGAAGGGTTGTTTACAGATCAGACATTACAAGTGTAGGAAGGGTTGTTTGCAGATCAGACATTACAAGTGTAGGAAGGGTTGTTTACAGATCAGACATTACAAGTGTAGGAAGGGTTGTTTACAGATCAGACATTACAAGTGTAGGAAGGGTTGTTTACAGATCAGACATTACAAGTGTAGGAAGGGTTGTTTACAGATCAGACATTACAAGTGTAGGAAGGGTTGTTTACAGATCAGACATTACAAGTGTAGGAAGGGTTGTTTACAGATCAGACATTACAAGTGTAGGAAGGGTTGTTTACAGATCAGACATTACAAGTGTAGGAAGGGTTGTTTACAGATCAGACATTACAAGTGTAGGAAGGGTTGTTTACAGATCAGACATTAGAAGTGTAGGAAGGGTTGTTTACAGATCAGACATTAGAAGTGTAGGAAGGGTTGTTTACAGATCAGACATTACAAGTGTAGGAAGGGTTGTTTACAGATCAGACATTACAAGTGTAGGAAGGGTTGTTTACAGATCAGACATTACAAGTGTAGGAAGGGTTGTTTACAGATCAGACATTAGAAGTGTAGGTAGGGTTGTTTACAGATCAGACATTAGAAGTGTAGGAAGGGTTGTTTACAGATCAGACATTACAAGTGTAGGAAGGGTTGTTGCCAATCAAGACTGGTTTTTCCGGATCAATAATCCTGCGGGCGATTTTGCATATATTTTGGAAGACACATTACAGTTTTGGAAATTTGAAAGAGCGGCTCTGAGAGAATTCACCAGGGAACTGCAGCCCAGACTTATCCATAGAGGTTACAACCTGACTGTCAGATTTGTAAAGCAATTTGGAAATGTAGGGATCCCAAGTGCGCCCTCATTGTTCAACTTGTGGGAAAGTAAACTTTTGGAGCTGTCACGTGACAATCGCTCTCTTTTTCTATAGCTTCGTCTGGAGAGAGCACATTATATTTGTGGCCTCCATTTCTCTCCATTTTGTGTGGAGCATGGCTCTGGCCATGCTCCTAATACTATTTATCTGGGAGGGATAAGGTTATAGAACTCTCTGTGAGTATTATTTTGTCTTTAAATACCTTTTGATTTGAGAAATATTGTGATTTATAGGGCTGTTTCAATCAGTATATTGTAAACTTGTGTGTGTAGCCAGCCTCGTGTTGTGCTGACCTTTTGCCCTTTAGCTGTACATAAGACTGTGTGCATTTTTATGAGGTATTTTATATTCAATGTGCAGTGTTACATTGGATTTGGATTAAATCCGTACAGGAGATTATCTTTATATTTTGCATGTCATCTATAGCATTTGTTGATTGTATTTTGTACTGTCTTTTGGTGAATCCTCGTCCTTTTTAAATAGTCGAGGACCGGCCTCCTTCCCGTGTCTCTACAGAAACAAAGCAGACCTACACCTCCTCGACAAGTACATGTAGGCCTTCATGTAACAGAACTGCAAAATGGCAAGTACATCATGTGCTGTTTTCATAGTCTTGATTTCATTGTATCTTGCATTTGTAAATGTACAGTGTATTTCTAGTGATGACTGGATTGTTCCCATTAACAAATATGCATTGTATCAAATGACTACGAATGGAAAAGGTAGTATTGACGACACTGCATATGTTTCATCCATAGTTGGAAACATTTTGAAGTCTGATCATGATCCCATAAGCCCAAAGTTTCTAGACAATTGTGTGATTGGCCGTGTTCAAAGTACACTTAAAAACATGTTTAGTAAACTGAAAGCAAAAGCAAGTAAAGGGGGACAACAAAAGAACCAGTTGATAGAATCTTGGAAGAAATCTGTCTACAAACTGCGCTTGGGTGGAGTGAAAAGGAAACTTGAAAATGACCTGGAGTGGGAATGTAAGAGAAGAAAACTCTGTGAAGAAAATCTTGAAAAGGAAAAAGAAAACAATGGTTTTTTGAAGAAGCGTAACCGTGAACTGGCAAGTAAATTTGTCAGAAAAGCAATCAAAACTGCACAATCAAATGCTACAGCAGTAAAGAAAACTTACTCGCAGTCGTACCGTAGAAAACAAAAACGTGTCCTGTTAGATTCTATAAAGGAAAAGTTTGCCATGTTGGAGGAAGAAGGGTACAGACCCTTCAAATTGGAAGTATGTGATGCATATGGAAACTCTGTTGACTTCCTTGCCCCTTATTACAATCCAGCAGAGGGACAGAAGAAATCAGTCCTCATCAACAAGGCAGTGTTTTTAAAAGACACTCTTTGTTTGGCAGATAAACAATACAGTAGGTTGAGGCGTACATGCAAAAATCTACCTAGTTTAGGAAAGGTTAAAGATGGCAACAAGTTGCTGGATTTAAACTTTGAAATAACCAGGTTTGAAGGTATGGTAGGTGCATGGCAACCTTTGGACAAGCAAGTCAAACATGTTACTGAGAAAATGATGACAAAGCACAGTACAGACCCCATACCAAAATAATAGGTGTTAAGTTAAGTGGGATGGTACTTTTATTGGAAAGCGTATTCACTGCGTAAACATTACTGTGAGAATAATTTACGGTAAGCATGTGAGTGAGGAACACCTACTAGCCATGGTCAGAGCACCCGAGAAGTGTGAATACTTAAAGCGAATATTTGATCCCATTTTGGATGCCAGGTGTGACATTATGACCATTGGAGAACACATGTTTGACTTGCAGTATTATCTTGGGGCAGATATGAAGTTTATTAATGAAGTTAAGGGAATTGGTGCATGTAACAGCACCTACTCATGTGCCTGGTGTAAGTGTCCAAGTTCAGAACGGCATGATAGCACAAAGAAATGGTCTATGGTTGATCCAGTGAAAGGGGCACGTACAATTTCTGAAATACAAAGAATGTCCAAACTGAAAAAAAGGCAAAAATGCAAGCTGTTTGAGAGAGCCTTTTTCCCTTCATTCCAGTTCATCGTGTAATCCCAGACCCCTTGCATCTTTTCCTCAGAATTTCAGATCAATTAATAATTCATTTGATTCAGATATTGAAGCATGCAGATAATATTGTAAAGAATGGAAAGAATGTCGATAAAAGCTTGTGCACAAACCTATTGGCATTTGAGAAGTTTTTACAAAAGCTGTCAATTCCATGGTCAATTTTCACAAATAAAGACACTGGTCAACTTCAATACCGTGATTTCACAGGACCGGAGCATAAGAGAATACAGCAACACATTAATCTGGATTGTCTAATTCCTAATCACCCCAAGCTTGAATCCATAAAATACTTATGGGTTGAATTTGGTAAGATTATCTCTATCATGAAAGATGTGCATGTTGAGCCACATTCAGTTGAAAGTCAAGCTCGTACACGGGGTGCTAAATATGCCCTCACATTTCAGGCCAAAGACATCACTCCTTACATGCATGTGTTTATGAACCATCTACCTGAGTGCATTGAAATGTATCCTAACATTAATCACTTCAGTCAGCAAGCTATGGAAAAACTGAATGACACGGTTACGATCCTTTTCTTTCGGTCAACTAATCATCGCAATACAGAGGCCTTCATTCAAGTGATGAAAAAACAAAACAGACTATCAATGCTCAGTGACACTTACAAGGAAAAAGCAGTCTTTAAGATTCATTGTGGTATAATGTGGTCAGGCAGGTCATAATAGGTGAACATGCTGTTTGCAATTTAGACCTAATAGAGATCTCTGTGGTCATCTAGTTGACTAAATAAACTGCACATATGCATGTAAGGAGTCTTGCCTTTCCCATGTTAATATCATGAATTTGAATTTGAAAGTTTTTTATTTATTTAGTTTTTTATATTTTATGTACAGTGCTGTGCAACGTGTTTTGTTTATACAGACTGAGTATAAATGATAATTGCCTCAGCAGCAATTTAGGATGAAGACAATATATGCATTTTGTATGGGTGGTTTGAAAAATAGGGACAGTAAATTTTCATTGTTCACTGTTGACAAAATTTCATTGATTGCACTATTCTGAGCTGTTAATAGGTATAGGCCATACATAAAATGAGAATAATTTGTGCCTACTGTGTTTGTAAGGTTAACTTTTGTCTGTTAACGTTGGATAGTAGTTAAAGTTTATAATAGATGTTCACGGCGTTTTACGCGGTTGTATTCTAGTTGTTCACGTAAAAACTATTTTTAAAGTCAGACTTTAAAAATGGTGGTGACAGAAGTGTATGGATGACATAATTGAAACTTTGTTTATTTGATAGGTAAATATGGATTGGATTTGCAATTTTGTGTTTTTCATAATCACCAAATATAGGTTTTCCCGGCCAATTTCAGCAAAAAATCGTTCAATTTCATTAACATGCATTCAATTTCATGCATTTTCTCCTAATCCCCTCGAACTAGGGTTTCTTTTTACCCAGCAAACACGTAACGTCATCATAACGTTACTGTGAAGTTGTGTTTAGGTAATGTTAATTCCCAACTAAAACACAACTATTCTGCAACGTTGCAAAAAGGTTGCGGTTTGGTCTTGTTACTTAATAACCTAAATAAAACGTTATAACAAGGTTTATTTTAACCGTCGTATAAAAACGTCTTGTGAATATTATTTTGCAACGTTTTCTGAATGTTATTTTTCTGTCAGGTTACTTGGTAACGCAGATACGACGTTTTCCAACGTTGGTTTTTGACGTCATATACAAACATTAGGTGAATGTTCTTTCATAACGTTACCTGAAGGTTGTGGTTTTGTCATGTTATTTGAAAACATAAATGCAATGTTTCTTAAAAACCTCTAAATAAAGTCGCGTTAACGTTTTTTGCAACGTTGCTTGAATGTTGTAGTTTTGTCAGGTTATTGAGAACTTTATGACAACGTAATATCACATATGCAAATTAGTAGATTGGGCTAAGAAGTTGTAACATATTTACAACAAATTTTGAGAAATTTGCAAAATTTTTGAATAGGTGTACTCATTTATTCATGTATTTGTCTTAATTATCAGGGGACTTAGTAGCAAATTTAATGTAGTAACTAAACATGTAATTTTACTTTCAAAAAATATTATTAAAGTGGAAAAACTGTAGTAAAAATACACACCCATGATTGCCAAAGCAAGAAGTTGGTATGCACTTATATAGTACATGCTGTACAATATATAGTATACAGGTACAGTGAAGTCAGGCAACCGCAACGAATGGCCTACTGGTAAGTTTACATTGTTGAAAGTAATTAATTGATTATATTGTTGTATCAATTACTAATATTCATGAAACTATATATAATATAATATAAACAATTTATACTTGATCGAAAAACTTCAGAAAAAAAATCACATAATTGCGTCAAGAAATTACCTTTTTCAGTGCAGTTTTTACGTTGTCACAACGTTATTATAAAACGTCATAACGCAACGTCATCTAGACGTTGACAAAACTCCACACTTATCCGTCCGTATGACGTTAAATAAAAACGTTCTCCCAACATTCAAATAACATCCTAGCGACGTCGAAGGGACGTTATTTTGTTTGCTGGGTAGCTGTTAATGCATTCAATTTCATTTAAGGGCATTCAAGACTACACTTTGACCATTCTTAAGTTGAAGTTTTACTACCAATTTGCAATTGATGCATTCAATTTAAGACTCACCGAAGCGAACATGATTTTTCTGCTAGTTTGCGTTTTCTTTTTCATTTATGTGCAACGAATTTCAACTTCTTTGCATTCAAATTAAAGATGAGTTTTGGCTTTATGAGTAAAATGGGAATTATAGCTCCTTTACTGGCACATAAGTTGTCCTTTGTAAGAGGAGTTTCCATGTATTTTACACCATTATTTACATCATGTGTTTTTTCTTAATTGAAATCGTTGTTCCTTTTGCGTTGTTACCCTTCCTTTAGTTTAAGTCTACACCCGATAACTTTGAAATGCAAAACTAATTATTTTGCTTTAGCCTTGATATGCTTTGTTTGCCCTGGTTATGTTGTCTCTGTTTTTCTGTTAATGTCAGGACAATTTCAAATTAGACTTTAACAAATGTTTCAAAGGAAATTAAAATCTTACAATAAGGGGTCGTTATACAATTTAAAAATAAATTAATGTTATTCTTGAATGTTTCAACCCGTCTCGCTCTATAAATCTACATTATTCACTGCTCTGGACCAACCTCGGGGAGCCATCTTTTTAGCCAACATTGCTTGGGCATTTACTTGGAGATAATGCCAAATAAGTTTCATTTAAAGTATCTGCCTTTGAAAGACAGCTATACGATCAAGAAAGCATACATGACGTAGAATTTGATTTTGAATGCAAACTTTTGGAAAATGTTTGCTCATAAATGAAATTAAATGATTGACCAGGTCTTGCTTATGGCTTTTGCGAAATTGAATGATTCTTACGGCCTAGTGAAATTGAATGATCTGATTTGACTAGTGAATGCTAAACTAGTGAAATTGAATTAGTCTTTTTGACTGTTGAATGCTGATTCAACGGAGCTTTCGTTTTCAAACTAAATTGAATGAGCCGGGAGTTAAAATGAATGGATTTCTGATGAAATTGGCCGGGAAAACCTATATTAAAGATACTGTGTTCTTGCCAAGCAACTGAAAAATCGATACACATGAAGCGTAAGGCCAATTAAACACAAATGTTTTGGCACACAAGAAATTGGAAAAAAATCGCTATACGATCTGCACTTTTTGAAGGTTTCGGCATGTGCTATAAATAAAGCCATGTATGTGCTAAAATTCACAATTTAGAAGCTAAGCACGCTGTAATCTGAGACAATTGTTGTTTATTTGGCCTAATCTTCTGTATATGGATGTATTTAGTACTTTGAAGGGTTAGTGTAATTCACTGTACACATGAGGTTAATGTTCTGAAATAATTTGTACTTTATTGTTTGCTATGAAGTGTAACTACAACACAGGTTCATGTGCTGTACATATTTATTATTGATGTATTTTGCAATTTGTATTATGAAGTGTTACTTCACATCTCAGGTTCATGTTCTATTAACAGTTATAGTATGTTGTACAAAGAATTAATTTATAAACTGCACATCACCAGCCAGTGTCAAAATTGCCATTATGTTAATATTTTAAAGTTTTAAATAAGAAAAAACAACTCAAGTGTTAACTACCTGTACAATTAAATTTTGGGGGTGGTTTAAAGTGTGTGATAACTAAAACACTGGTGCTAATATTGTCAGCTGATTGTTGGTTTTTGTTGCAAAATAAAATATTTGAAACAGAATGACATGTTTTATTGTGTGCTTTTGATCTCCCAACTTGTGTCATTTAATATACCAAACTGAAAATAATCAGCTATATTATTATTAAAATAAGATACTTGACACCAAACTTAACTTTTCTAATAACAAGCTGGGCAGTGCAGTGCACTTTGCACTGCACTACTACCGCATTGCTCAGTGACCCAACCCCGTGAGACATAATGGTACAGCCCTCACTCTCCACAGGCAGTTCACTGAGAGCAAAACTTACGCGCGCACCCAGCCTTGCAGTGGGTGTACGCACGAGCGATTTTACCACACAACAAATTGATATGGACATGTGCATCTTGGAAAAGTACAGTGGGGCTCTCACAAATGTCCATTAAATGTCGGTGACAGAGCTCACCTTAAAAAAAAGATTTAATACTGGTTCTCATGAAATTCTAGGCCTGTGTTGGACAAATCTCATGTGGCAAGGTACTGTAAATTCCTTCAAATTTCAGAGGCTGAGAATGTATGTGCTTTCCAAGCAACGCAAACATGAATATATGCAATAATATTTTCATGTATTACTTTTTTTAAACAAATTTACCTTTTACTGGAGAGGGCATCATTTTGCAGATCTCAGACATCTACTTGTTGACGGGTAGATCTCTTTGGAGATGGCAAGTCTCAGCTGTTCGCAAACAAACAAAAACAATAAAGTTTCATTTTTTGTGATGGAGGTGACATATTATCACAAGATATGTTTTCCCTCCACTAGTCTTCCATTTATGTAACTTACACTTATTATTTCAAGCTGGAAGTGATGCAACGTTATAGATTTTCAGCTAAACAATGCTTTTGTCAGGAAAAATTTCTATAGGATGTTATCTGACATGTGCATCTTGGAAAAATACAGTGGGCCTCTCACACATGTCCATTAAATTTTGGTGACAGAGCTCACTTAAACAAAAAGGTTGATTAACACTTGACTTCATGTTTTTCAAATGGAAGTGCCCTTGCCCTCTCAAAGATGAAATTCTAGGCCTGTGTTGGACAAATCTCATGTGGCAAGGTTTTGTGATTTTTTCAAATTTCAGAGGCTGAGAATGTATGTGCTTTCAAAACAACGGGAACATGAATATACAATATTTTTGTCATGTTTTAATGTTTAAAAAGAATTTACACCTTGGAATAGGCTACCTAGATAGATAGCGCTTCCCTCCACTATTCTTTCAATTATGTAACTTCCACTTGTTATTTCAAGCTGGAAGAGATGCCACATTATAGAGTTTTAGTTAAACAATGCTTTTGTCAGGCAAATTGCTATAGGATTTTATCAGACATGTGCATCTTGGAAAAATAAAGTGGACCTCTCACACATGTCCATTAAATTTTGGTGACAGAGCTCACCTTTTAATAAAAAAAGTTTATAAACACTTGATTTAATTTTTTACAAATGAAAATGCCCTTGACCTCTCAAAGATGTAATTCCAGGCCTGTGTTAGACAAATCTCATTTGGCAAGGTACTGTGGAATACTTCAAATTTCTGAGGCTGTGAATGTATGAGCTTTCCAAACAACGTGAACATGAATACACAATAAAATTTTCATGTTTTAATGTTTAAAAGGAATTTACCTTTTACTGGAGAGGGCATCATTCTGCAGATCTCAAACATCTACTTGTTGACAGGTAGATCTCTCAGCTGTACACAAAAAATATAAAAATAAAGTGCAATTTTTTGTGATGGAAGTGCCCTTGCCCTCTCAATGATGTAATTCCAGGCCTGTGTTGGACAAATCTCATGTGGCAAGGTACTGTGGAATACTTCAAATTTCAAAGGCTGAGAATGTATGTGCTTTCCAAACAACGCGAACATGAATATACAATAATTTTGTCATGTTTTAATGTTTAAAAAGAATATACACCTTGGAAAAGGCTACCTAGATAGATGGCGCTTTATAAAAGCTTGATATTATTTATTATTACCTTTTACTGGAGAGGGCATCATTTTGCAGATCTCAGACATCTACTTGTTGACGGGTAGATCTCTTTGGAGATGGCAAGTCTCAGCTGTACACAAAGAACAAAAACAATAAAATTACATTTTTTGTAAAGGAGGTGATACATTAACACAAGATGATAACTTTTCCTTCCACTATTCTTCCATTTATATAATTTACACTTGTTATTTCAAGCTGGAAGTGATGCCACATCATAGAAGTTTAGTGAACACATGTCCATTAAATTTTGGTGACAGAGCTTACCTTTTAATAAAAAAGTTTATTAACACTTGATTTAATTTTTTACAAATGAAAATGCCCTTGACCTCTCAAAGATGGAATTCCAGGCCTGTGTTAGACAAATCTCATTTGGCAAGGTACTGTGGAATACTTCAAATTTCTGAGGCTGTATATGTATGAGCTTTACAAGCAACGAGAACATGAATACACAATACAATTTTCATGTTTTAATGTTTAAAAGGAATTTACCTTTTACTGGAGAGGGCATCATTTTGCAGATCTCAAACATCTACATGTTGACAGGTAGATCTCTCAGCTGTACACAAAAAATATAAAAATAAAGTGACATTTTTTGTGATGGAGATGATACATTATCACAAGATGATAACTTTTCCCCTCAACTATTCTTGCATTTATGCAACTTCTACTTGTTTTTTCAATCTGGAAGTGATGCAACGTTATAGAATTTTAGTTCAACAATGCCTTTGTCAGGGAAATTGCTATAGAATAGTATCTTACATGTGCATAATGGAAAATTTCACTGCCCTCAAACAAGGTTTAACACTTGATTTCATATTTTTCAAATGAAAGTGCCCTTTGCAAAATGAAAATGCCCTTGCCCTCTCAAAGATGAAATTCTAGGCCTGTGTTGGACAAATCTCATGTGGCAAGGTACTGTGGAATACTTCAAATTTCAGAGGCTGAGAATGTATGAGCTTTCCAAACAACGCGAGCATGAATATATACAATAATATTTTCATGTTTCAATGTTTAAAAGTAATTTACCTTTTACTGGAGAGGGCATCATTTTGCAGATCTCAGACATCTATTTTTTGACGGGTAGATCTCTTTGGAGATGGCAAGTCTCAGCTGTACACATAAAAAAATAAAAATAAATAAAGTGACATTTTTTGTGATGGAGGTGGTACATTATGACAAGATGATAACTTTTCTTCCCTCCACTAGTCTTACATTTGTGTAACTTACACTTGTTTTTTCAAGCTGGGAGTGATGCAACCTTATAGAGTTTTAGTTAAACAATGCTTTTGTCAGGCAAATTGCTATATGATGTTATCTGACATGTGCACCTTAAAAAAATACAGTGGGCCTCTCACACATGTCCATTAAATTTTGGTGACAGAGCTCACTGTTTTTCAAATGTAAGTGCCCTTTGCATAATGAAAATGCCATTGCCCTCTCAAAGATGAAATTCCAAGCCTGTGTTGGACAAATCTCATGCGGCAAAGGTACTATGGAATCCTTCAAACTTCTGAGGCTGAGAATATATGTGCTTTCCAAGCAACGCAAACATGAATTTATGCAATAATATTTTCATGTATTACTTTTTTAAAACAAATTTTGCGCCTCGAGCACTCTGCAGAGTGGATTCGGCGCATTATAAATCATATTTATTAGTATTTATTATTAAATTTACCTTTTACTGGAGAGGGCATCATTTTGCAGATCTCAGACATCTACTTGTTGACGGGTAGATCTCTTTAGAGATGGCAAGTCTCAGCTGTACGCAAACAAACAAAAACAAAAAAGTTTCATTTTTTGTGATGGAGGTGACATATTATCACAAAATATGTTTTCCCTTCACTAGTCTTCCATTTATGTAACTTACACTTATTATTTTAAGCTGGAAGTGATGCAACGTTATAGAGTTTTAGTTAAACAATGCTTTTGTCAGAAAAATTTTTTATAGGATGTTATCTGACATGTGCACCTTGAAAAAATACAGTGGGCCTCTCACAAATGTCCATTAAATTTTGGTGACAGAGCTCACTTAAACAAAAAGGTTGATTAACACTTGACTCCATGTTTTTCAAATGGAAGTGCCCTTGCCCTCTCAAAGATAAAATTCTAGGCCTGTGTTGGACAAATCTCATGTGGCAAGGTTTTGTGATTTTTTCAAATTTCAGAGGCTGAGAATGTATGTGCTTTCCAAACAACGCAAACATGAATATACAATAATTTTGTCATGTTTTAATGTTTAAAAAGAATTTACACTCAGAACAGGTTACCTAGATAGATGGTGCTTTATATATGCTTATATAAAGTGCATTTTTTTGTGATGGAGGTGATACATTGTATCAACATGATAACTTTTCCTTCCACAATTCTTCCATTTATATAATTTACACTTGTTATTTCAAGCTGGAAGTGATGCCACATCCTAGAATTTTAGTGAAACAATGCTTTTGTCAGGCAAATTATTATAGGATGTTATCCATATCAATTTGTTAGCGCTCCTTTTCAATGCGGGCGCTCAGTGCGCTTTCCCCCGCTATGGGAACCTCCATCAGAAACATCATTTTTTCAGGTTTCCTTTCATCATTGAAAAGTGGAACACCTCCCTGCTTTGTTAAAACAATGTAAGGAAAACAACAAAAATTCCTTTAATTTGGTAGATTATGATGAATTTTTAATGGAAATAAAGTCCGTAAAATTTAACCTAAAAACCGCAATTTGTATCATATTTTCCATCATTAAGTGTGTAAATTTCGATTGCGAGTATGACACGCATCGCTTCAACTCGCCGTAAATAAAAACAGCGCCACAGTTTGACGTTGTTAAAAAAAGTGTTGCGAGGAGAAGTTTCAGCCTAGCCAACAATATAAAAACCATTCTGAAATCCTTCTTAAACTCACTCTCAGGACAATACGTTAAGCTGTTAATCTGTCGTTAGAATTTACTTAATAATGGTTATATAATTAAGCAGGAAGATGTTGAACTTCAACTCAGTTCAATAGCTATTTTAGTTTAAAATATTGTTTGAAAAGTGTCCCAATTCCAATCAAAATCAAAATTTTTGTTGTACGTAGTCGTAGCGCGAACAGTGGTAGGCATAGGTGGATCATACCATTTCTTGTGAAAGGGTGGCCCGTGTTTTGGATAGACAGCAGAGTCATTCAACTTTCAAATAGATATGAGTGGTGGTATAAAGTTGATATCAAACATGTCAAATAACATTAAATTATCTTGTACACCTATACACAAGTATAGTTTTAAGGCTGCCTAGTTTTAATGTTAGTTTCACACGTTTTTTTTAAATTATTGTAATTTAAAAAAAAAAAAAGATATAGAGTTGAGGCAAAAATCAACATAGACTACCAGACATTAAACAGAGGCTTCACACTCCCAGACCGCAGGGTAGGACTAAAGAAACTAACTTGGCCTACCAGAAAATTATGGCGATTAGAGGTGATAGATGAGACAGAAGATAGAGTCAAGGTCCACTACATAAGCTGGGCCAGTCAGTATGATGAATGGCTACCAAAGGAGAGAGTGATTGACATTCCCGATGAGGTAGAAGAAGAAGATGCATATGGGAATCTGAAGCAGCAGATATAGATACAGGTAGGTACAACTTCCATGTAACATACTCTGAATAAAACTATTGCCATGATTTGAAGGGGGAAATATATGGGCATTTTATAATTTTATTAATATTACAATTCAAATAGTGAAATACCTGACTAAAAAAATAAAACAAATAATTGTCTCCGAAGACCATGTGGCAAGCAAGTAGTTTTCAATTGGAATTAAGCATGTATTAAATGTTTATATATCGACATGTTTTGATGACTTTGTTTTTATTTTATGTTTAGGAAAAACAACAACAAAGTGGCCCATAAATGCAATTCATGATATGGGTCAGCACGTAGTGCATAGCCTTTTTACTGTAAACAAAATTCCATTCTCCATTGAGACAATATAAAAGCACATGCACTCACACTCGCACTGTAAAAAAATGTGTGGTATAGTTTGGCTTAATTATATTCTAAAATAGTGTCTTCATTTCTATCTATTAATTACAGGTGAAAGAGAACCTCAACATAGCCAGAGGATATGATTCAGAAATAACTATCAAGATTCCATCACAGGGGGAAACAATGGAACATTTTGTGTCGGACATAAATGCACAAGAGTCTAAAACCATTGGGGGAAGGGTTATTTACAGATCAGACATTACAAGTGTAGGAAGGGTTGTTTACAGATCAGACATTACAAGTGTAGGAAGGGTTGTTTACAGATCAGACATTACAAGTGTAGGAAGGGTTGTTTACAGATCAGACATTACAAGTGTAGGAAGGGTTGTTTACAGATCAGACATTACAAGTGTAGGAAGGGTTGTTTACAGATCAGACATTACAAGTGTAGGAAGGGTTGTTTACAGATCAGACATTACAAGTGTAGGAAGGGTTGTTTACAGATCAGACATTACAAGTGTAGGAAGGGTTGTTTACAGATCAGACATTACAAGTGTAGGAAGGGTTGTTTACAGATCAGACATTACAAGTGTAGGAAGGGTTGTTTACAGATCAGACATTACAAGTGTAGGAAGGGTTGTTGCCAATCAAGACTGGTTTTTCCGGATCAATAATCCTGCGGGCGATTTTGCATATATTTTGGAAGACACATTACAGTTTTGGAAATTGGAAAGAGCGGCTCTGAGAGAATTCACCAGGGAACTGCAGCCCAGACTTATCCATAGAGGTTACAACCTGACTGTCAGATTTGTAAAGCAATTTGGAAATGTAGGGATCCCAAGTGCGCCCTCATTGTTCAACTTGTGGGAAAGTAAACTTTTGGAGCTGTCACGTGACAATCGCTCTCTTTTTCTATAGCTTCGTCTGGAGAGAGCACATTATATTTGTGGCCTCCATTTCTCTCCATTTTGTGTGGAGCATGGCTCTGGCCATGCTCCTAATACTATTTATCTGGGAGGGATAAGGTTATAGAACTCTCTGTGAGTATTATTTTGTCTTTAAATACCTTTTGATTTGAGAAATATTGTGATTTATAGGGCTGTTTCAATCAGTATATTGTAAACTTGTGTGTGTAGCCAGCCTCGTGTTGTGCTGACCTTTTGCCCTTTAGCTGTACATAAGACTGTGTGCATTTTTATGAGGTATGTTATATTCAATGTGCAGTGTTACATTGGATTTGGATTAAATCCGTACAGGAGATTATCTTTATATTTTGCATGTCATCTATAGCATTTGTTGATTGTATTTTGTATTGTCTTTTGGTGAATCCTCGTCCTTTTTAAATAGTCGAGGACCGGCCTCCTTCCCGTGTCTCTACAGAAACAAAGCAGACCTACACCTCCTCGACAAGTACATGTAGGCCTTCATGTAACAGAACTGCAAAATGGCAAGTACATCATGTGCTGTTTTCATAGTCTTGATTTCATTGTATCTTGCATTTGTAAATGTACAGTGTATTTCTAGTGATGACTGGATTGTTCCCATTAACAAATATGCATTGTATCAAATGACTACGAATGGAAAAGGTAGTATTGACGACACTGCATATGTTTCATCCATAGTTGGAAACATTTTGAAGTCTGATCATGATCCCATAAGCACAAAGTTTCTAGACAATTGTGTGATTGGCCGTGTTCAAAGTACACTTAAAAACATGTTTAGTAAACTGAAAGCAAAAGCAAGTAAAGGGGGACAACAAAAGAACCAGTTGATAGAATCTTGGAAGAAATCTGTCTACAAACTGCGCTTGGGTGGAGTGAAAAGGAAACTTGAAAATGACCTGGAGTGGGAATGTAAGAGAAGAAAACTCTGTGAAGAAAATCTTGAAAAGGAAAAAGAAAACAATGGTTTTTTGAAGAAGCGTAACCGTGAACTGGCAAGTAAATTTGTCAGAAAAGCAATCAAAACTGCACAATCAAATGCTACAGCAGTAAAGAAAACTTACTCGCAGTCGTACCGTAGAAAACAAAAACGTGTCCTGTTAGATTCTATAAAGGAAAAGTTTGCCATGTTGGAGGAAGAAGGGTACAGACCCTTCAAATTGGAAGTATGTGATGCATATGGAAACTCTGTTGACTTCCTTGCCCCTTATTACAATCCAGCAGAGGGACAGAAGAAATCAGTCCCCATCAACAAGGCAGTGTTTTTAAAAGACACTCTTTGTTTGGCAGATAAACAATACAGTAGGTTGAGGCGTACATGCAAAAATCTACCTAGTTTAGGAAAGGTTAAAGATGGCAACAAGTTGCTGGATTTAAACTTTGAAATAACCAGGTTTGAAGGTATGGTAGGTGCATGGCAACCTTTGGACAAGCAAGTCAAACATGTTACTGAGAAAATGATGACAAAGCACAGTACAGACCCCATACCAAAATAATAGGTGTTAAGTTAAGTGGGATGGTACTTTTATTGGAAAGCTTATTCACTGCGTAAACATTACTGTGAGAATAATTTACGGTAAGCATGTGAGTGAGGAACACCTACTAGCCATGGTCAGAGCACCCGAGAAGTGTGAATACTTAAAGCGAATATTTGATCCCATTTTGGATGCCAGGTGTGACATTATGACCATTGGAGAACACATGTTTGACTTGCAGTATTATCTTGGGGCAGATATGAAGTTTATTAATGAAGTTAAGGGAATTGGTGCATGTAACAGCACCTACTCATGTGCCTGGTGTAAGTGTCCAAGTTCAGAACGGCATGATAGCACAAAGAAATGGTCTATGGTTGATCCAGTGAAAGGGGCACGTACAATTTCTGAAATACAAAGAATGTCCAAACTGAAAAAAGGCAAAAATGCAAGCTGTTTGAGAGAGCCTTTTTCCCTTCATTCCAGTTCATCGTGTAATCGCAGACCCCTTGCATCTTTTCCTCAGAATTTCAGATCAATTAATAATTCATTTGATTCAGATATTGAAGCATGCAGATAATATTGTAAAGAATGGAAAGAATGTTGATAAAAGCTTGTGCACAAACCTATTGGCATTTGAGAAGTTTTTACAAAAGCTGTCAATTCCATGGTCAATTTTCACAAATAAAGACACTGGTCAACTTCAATACCGTGATTTCACAGGACCGGAGCATAAGAAAATACAGCAACACATTAATCTGGATTGTCTAATTCCTAATCACCCCAAGCTTGAATCCATAAAATACTTATGGGATGAATTTGGTAAGATTATCTCTATCATGAAAGATGTGCATGTTGAGCCACATTCAGTTGAAAGTCAAGCTCGTACATGGGGTGCTAAATATGCCCTCACATTTCAGGCCAAAGACATCACTCCTTACATGCATGTGTTTATGAACAATCTACCTGAGTGCATTGAAATGTATCATAACATTAACCACTTCAGTCAGCAAGCTATGGAAAAACTGAATGACACGGTTACGATCCTTTTCTTTCGGTCAACTAATCATCGCAATACAGAGGCCTTCATTCAAGTGATGAAAAAACAAAACAGACTATCATTGCTCAGTGACACTTACAAGGAAAAAGCAGTCTTTAAGATTCATTGTGGTATAATGTGGTCAGGCAGGTCATAATAGGTGAACATGCTGTTTGCAATTTAGACCTAATAGAGATCTCTGTGGTCATCTAGTTGACTAAATAAACTGCACATATGCATGTAAGGAGTCTTGCCTTTCCCATGTTAATATCATGAATTTGAATTTGAAAGTTTTTTATTTATTTAGTTTTTTATATTTTATGTACAGTGCTGTGCAACGTGTTTTGTTTATACAGACTGAGTATAAATGATAATTGCCTCAGCAGCAATTTAGGATGAAGACAATATATGCATTTTGTATGGGTGGTTTGAAAAATAGGGACAGTAAATTTTCATTGTTCACTGTTGACAAAATTTCATTGATTGCACTATTCTGAGCTGTTAATAGGTATAGGCCATACATAAAATGAGAATAATGTGTGCCTACTGTGTTTGTAAGGTTAACTTTTGTCTGTTAACGTTGGATAGTAGTTAAAGTTTATAATAGATGTTCACTGCGTTTTACGCGGTTGTATTCTAGTTGTTCACGTAAAAACTATTTTTAAAGTCAGACTTTAAAAATGGTGGTGACAGAAGTGTATGGATGACATAATTGAAACTTTGTTTATTTGATAGGTAAATATGGATTGGATTTGCAATTTTGTGTTTTTCATAATCACCAAATATAGGTTTTCCCGGCCAATTTCAGCAAAAAATCGTTCAATTTCATTAACATGCATTCAATTTCATGCATTTTCTCCTAATCCCCTCGAACTAGGGTTTCTTTTTACCCAGCAAACACGTAACGTCATCATAACGTTACTGTGAAGTTGTGTTTAGGTAATGTTAATTCCCAACTAAAACACAACTATTCTGCAACGTTGCAAAAAGGTTGCGGTTTGGTCCTGTTACTTAATAACCTAAATAAAACGTTATAACAAGGTTTATTTTAACCGTCGTATAAAAACGTCTTGTGAATATTACTTTGCAACGTTTTCTGAATGTTATTTTTCTGTCAGGTTACTTGGTAACGCAGATACGACGTTTTCCAACGTTGGTTTTTGACGTCATATACAAACATTAGGTGAATGTTCTTTCATAACGTTACCTGAAGGTTGTGGTTTTGTCATGTTATTTGAAAACATAAATACAACGTTATGGCAATGTTTCTTAAAAACCTCTAAATAAAGTCGCGTTAACGTTTTTTGCAACGTTGCTTGAATGTTGTAGTTTTGTCAGGTTATTGAGAACTTTATGACAACGTAATATCACATATGCAAATTAGTAGATTGGGCTAAGAAGTTGTAACATATTTACAACAAATTTCGAGAAATTTGCCAAATTTTTGAATTAGGTGTACTCATTTATTCATGTATTTGTCTTAATTATCAGTGGACTTAGTAGCAAATTTAATGTAGTAACTAAACATGTAATTTTACTTTCAAAAAATATTATTAAAGTGGAAAAACTGTAGTAAAAATACACACCCATGATTGCCAAAGCAAGAAGTTGGTATGCACTTATATAGTACATGCTGTACAATATATAGTATACAGGTACAGTGAAGTCAGGCAACCGCAACCGCAATGAATGGCCTACTGGTAAGTTTACATTGTTGAAAGTAATTAATTGATTATATTGTTGTATCAATTACTAATATTCATGAAACTATATATAATATAATATAAACAATTTATACTTGATCGAAAAACTTCAGAAAAAAAATCACATAATTGCGTCAAGAAATTACCTTTTTCAGTGCAGTTTTTACGTTGTCACAACGTTATTATAAAACGTCATAACGCAACGTCATCTAGACGTTGACAAAACTCCACACTTATCCGTCCGTATGATGTTAAATAAAAACGTTCTCCCAACATTCAAATAACGTCCTAGCGACGTCGAAGGGACGTTATTTTGTTTGCTGGGTAGCTGTTAATGCATTCAATTTCATTTAAGGGCATTCAAGACTACACTTTGACCATTCTTAAGTTGAAGTTTTACTACCAATTTGCAATTGATGCATTCAATTTAAGACTCACCGAAGCGAACATGATTTTTCTGCTAGTTTGCATTTTCTTTTTCATTTATGTGCAACGAATTTCAACTTCTTTGCATTCAAATTAAAGATGAGTTTTGGCTTTATGAGTAAAATGGGAATTATAGCTCCTTTACTGGCACATAAGTTGTCCTTTGTAAGAGGAGTTTCCATGTATTTTACACCATTATTTACATCATGTGTTTTTTCTTAATTGAAATCGTTGTTCCTTTTGCGTTGTTACCCTTCCTTTAGTTTAAGTCTACACCCGATAACTTTGAAATGCAAAACTAATTATTTTGCTTTAGCCTTGATATGCTTTGTTTGCCATGGTTATGTTGTCTCTGTTTTTCTGTTAATGTCAGGACAATTTCAAATTAGACTTTAACAAATGTTTCAAAGGAAATTAAAATCTTACAATAAGGGGTCGTTATACAATTTAAAAATAAATTAATGTTATTCTTGAATGTTTCAACCCGTCTCGCTCTATAAATCTACATTATTCACTGCTCTGGACCAACCTCGGGCAGCCATCTTTTTAGCCAACATTGCTTGGGCATTTACTTGGAGATAATGCCAAATAAGTTTCATTTAAAGTATCTGCCTTTGAAAGACAGCTATACGATCATGAAAGCATACATAACGTAGAATTTGATTTTGAATGCAAACTTTTGGAAAATGTTTGTTCATAAATGAAATTAAATGATTGACCAGGTCTTGCTTATGGCTTTTGCGAAATTGAATGATTCTTACGGCCTAGTGAAATTGAATGATCTGATTTGACTAGTGAATGCTAAACTAGTGAAATTGAATTACTCTTTTTGACTGTTGAATGCTGATTCAACGGAGCATTCGTTTTCAAACTAAATTGAATGAGCCGGGAGTTAAAATGAATGGATTTCTGATGAAATTGGCCGGGAAAACCTATATTAAAGATACTGTATTCTTGCCAAGCAACTGAAAAATCGATACACATGAAGCGTAAGGCCAATTAAACACAAATGTTTTGGCACACAAGAAATTGGAAAAAAAATCGCTATACGATCTGCACTTTTTGAAGGTTTCGGCATGTGCTATAAATAAAGCCACTTTGTGTCTGGATTTTTTTTTTCTGGACAGAAAAAGTCAAATCAAAAACACATTGAAAAAAAACTACATGTATGTGCTAAAATTCACAATTTAGAAGCTAAGCACGCTGTAATCTGAGACAATTGTTGTTTATTTGGCCTAATCTTCTGTATATGGATGTATTTAGTACTTTGAAGGGTTAGTGTAATTCACTGTACACATGAGGTTAATGTTCTGAAATAATTTGTACTTTATTGTTTGCTATGAAGTGTAACTACAACACAGGTTCATGTGCTGTACATATTTATTATTGACGTATTTTGCAATTTGTATTATGAAGTGTTACTTCACATCTCAGGTTCATGTTCTATTAACAGTTATAGTATGTTGTACAAAGAATTAATTTATAAACTGCACATCACCAGCCAGTGTCAAAATTGCCATTATGTTAATATTTTAAAGTTTTAAATAAGAAAAAACAGCTCAAGTGTTAACTACCTGTACAATTAAATTTTGGGGGGTGGTTTAAAGTGTGTGATAACTAAAACACTGGTGCTAATATTGTCAGCTGATTGTTGGTTTTTGTTGCAAAATAAAATATTTGAAACAGAATGACATGTTTTATTGTGTGCTTTTGATCTCCCAACTTGTGTCATTTAATATACCAAACTGAAAATAATCAGCTATATTATTATTAAAATAAGATACTTGACACCAAACTTAACTTTTCTAATAACAAGCTGGGCAGTGCAGTGCACTTAGCACTGCACTACTACCGCATTGCTCAGTGACCCACCCCTGTGAGACATAATGGTACAGCCCTCACTCTCCACAGGCAGTTCACTGAGAGCAAAACTTACGCGCGCACCCAGCCTTGCACTGGGTGTACGCACGAGCGATTTTACCACACAACAAATTGATATGGACATGTGCATCTTGGAAAAGTACAGTGGGGCTCTCACACATGTCCATTAAATGTCGGTGACAGAGCTCACCTTAAAAAAAAGATTTAATACTGGTTCTCATGAAATTCTAGGCCTGTGTTGGACTAATCTCATGTGGCAAGGTACTGTAAATTCCTTCAAATTTTCAGAGGCTGAGAATGTATGTGCTTTCCAAACAACGCAAACTAGAATACACATTGATATTTTCAAGGAATTTACCTTTTACTGGAGAGGGCATCATTATGCAGATCTCAGACATCTACTTGTTGACGGGTAGATCTCTTTGGAGATGGCAAGTCTCAGCTGTACGCAAACAAACAAAAACATTATAGTTTCATTTTTTGTATTGGAGGTGACATATTATCACAAGATAGGTTTTCCCTCCACTAGTCTTCCATTTATGTAACTTACACTTTTTTCAATCTGGAAGTGATGCAACGTTATAGAGTTTTAGTTAAACAATGCTTTTGTCAGGAAAAATTTCTATAGGATGTTATCTGACATGTGCATCTTGGAAAAATACAGTGGGCCTCTCACACATGTCAATTTAATTTTGGTGACAGAGCTCACTTAAACAAAAAGGTTGATTAACACTTGACTCCATGTTTTTCAAATCGAAGTGCCCTTGTGTCGTATCCCGTAACATTACATAATAAGGCTATTCATTATAAATAGTTTTCCAAGTGACCAGATATTCACTGGACTGTAAAAAGTGTATATAAAGGAACGTGGTAGTAATAAAGTGGTGGAAGTCTATCCAGAGCTCTGCGAAGTATTTCTGTGTATGTCTACTGAATACAACAATTGGCGACGAAGAAAGTCGAACTTCTAGCGACTGGCCTCAGGAGGGTTTCAAAGCCTACTTCAACCCCCTCCATTCCTACAAGAACCGGGTGATCCTCCAGTTCCGTGGAAACATTGGGTTTCCCTTTTCAAAACCTACTCGATAGCGGTTGGAGGAGATGAAGAGTTCAGCCAAACACGCCAGTGAGCATTACTGCTACATTGCCAAGGCGTAGAAGGCCAACGAATTTTCTACACTTTGCCGGACTGTGATGAAACTCCATCCAAAGGAACAACCCTTTTCGAGTTGACACTCCAGACGTTACAGAAACAATTTCAGCCGTCAATTAACTTCGTCGCTGAAAGGTACAGATTCCGGCAACGGTCGCAGCAGATTGGTGAGACAATTGACAGTTACTTAGCGGCCCTACGAGAACTTGCAAAAACATGCGAGTTTGAACAGTTTACTGATCAAATGTTACGTGATCAACTTGTTGAAAAGACAAACAGTAACAAAATTCGAGAAAGATTACTGATGGAAAAAGATTTAACACTTTCCAAAGCCAGAGAAGTCGCTCACCGAGTTGAAAATGCTGTACGCGAATCAAGGGCGTTGTCAAAGGGGACTGATAGCAACTCTACCGTACCAGTCAACCGAGTCAAGCAGACAAAGAAGTTTACGCCACACCCGAATACCAGTCCGAATTTTTCTGCAGCGCATCAGAGCACAGCGCAACGAAACTGTTACAGATGTGGTTCTGCGCAACACCTAGCCAATGACCCGTCCTGCCCCGCCAAAGATAAATCATGCAACAAGTGCAACAGAGTTGGGCATTTCAGCAGCGTCTGTCGCGCAACTACGAAGGCCACTACGAAGCCGCAGACAGGCAGAAACGGGGACGGACCAGCAAGCAGGTTCACCAAGTGATGGATGAGGACGACAAACTGTAAGTGCTTAATACAGATACAATAGTTAGTAGTTCAGAGCCAGTAAGCTGTAAAGTCGAAATGAATGGTGTACTACTGCCTCTATTGGTAGATACAGGCTCTGCTGTAACCATACTTACGAAAGAGACATTTGAGAAACATTTCTTACTTGATGCACTATCAACCCCGAACGAACATCAAACCTTTTCTTCGTTTACGAAGCATACAATTAAGATTACTGGATGTTTCAAATGTACAGTAAAGTTTGGGAAGTACTTGATTGTAACTAATGTATACGTAGTTGACCTTGGTACTGATATAATGGGTAGAGATTTGATACAAGCTCTTAACATAAACATTGATAGTGGTACATTATCTTGTAATAAGCTAGACACGGATAAAGTTGAGCAAAAAAAGGTGAAATCGCAAATTGTACATGAGTATGAGCAATTGTTCACTAATTTTGAGGAGATGCCGAGTGTGAAAGGTTTTATCCATAAAGTGAAAGTTGACAGTAAAGTTCACCCGGTCAGTCAAAAGTTACGAAGATTGCCTTTTGAGGCAAGAGAAAAAGTATCTGCTGAATTGGCTAATCTTGAGAAGCAAGGTGTAATTGAACAAGTAGATTCATCCGAATGGGTATCACCTATTGTAGTAGCCTGGAAGAAAGCCCGGTGCTGTACGAATTTGTGTAGATTTACGGCAAGTCAACAAGGCAATAATACCTGACAAATACCCATTGCCTAAAATTGATGAAATTATTTGTGAGTTGCATAATTCTAGCGTATTTTCACAGTTAGATTTAGCATCCGCATACCATCAATTGCCGTTACATGAAGAGTCAAGACCACTCACTACATTTTTGACACATGAAGGTCTTTTTCAGTATAAACGAATGTGTTTTGGCCTAGCATCTGCCCCATCTGCATTTCAAAAGATGATGAGTGTAGTTCTTAATGGGTTGATAGGTGTACAGTATTACTTGGACGATGTAATCATTTATGGTAAAACTCAGGCAGAACATGATGAAAATCTGAGGAATGTGTTAACCAGGTTACAGAAGTATGGCATCAAACTAAACTCAGAAAAATGTGTTTTCAAAGTCAAGCCTAAATTTCCTTGGCCATACGATCAGTGCTAATGGTGTTCAACCAGATGATAAATTCCATCTTTGTTGAATGCTAAAGTTCCTCATGACAAAAAGTCATTGAGATCATTTCTGGGACTAGCAGGATATTTTGCAAAGTACATTCCTCACTATGCAAATCTTGTCGAACCACTAAGATCATTGATCAGATTAAATAGCAGATTTGAATGGAACGATGCTGCTCAGCAGAGTTTTGATGAAGTAAGGACAATAATTGGTAAAAGTCCTTGCTTAGCCATGTATGACCCAGATCTTGAGACAATTGATACCACAGATGCATCTGATTACGGATTAGGTGCAGTACTAACACAAATCAAAAATGGAAAGGAATTCACAGTTGAATGTGCAAGTCGAACATTGTCTGATGCTGAAAAGAAATATTCAGTGGGCGAAAAAGAAGCTCTGGCGTGTGTGTGGGCATGTGAAAAATGGAACATTTACCTGTGGGGAAGAAAGTTCATGCTAAAAACTGATCACCAAGCACTTGTTACTTTACTCAGTAAAGGTTCGAGTAGACAAACAATGCAAATTTCCAGATGGTCATGTAGACTAATGAAATACAATTATGATGTTGTGTACAAATCTGGCGATGAAAACAAAGTCGCTGATGCATTATCGAGACTGCCTTTAAAGGCTGATGAAACAGAATATGATGTTGAAGATGAAGTGATATGCCAAGTAGTTCTGAAAAACATGTGTGAATGCATAAGTATCACAAGACTGAAACAGGCTGTTAACAATGACAAGGTACATAATATTGTGAAACAGTACATTGTGAATGGTTGGCCAAGAAAATTGAGTAACATTGATCCAAAAGATGCAGAAATCTTGAAACCATTTCACTGCGTTAAAGATGAACTAACGGTTTGTAATGATATCATAATGAGAGATGATAGAATCATTATTCCTAGAGAGCTTACAGGTATTATTGTTAACATAGCTCATGAATCCCACCAAGGGATAACTCGAACCAAACAAAGACTTAGAGAACTGTATTGGTGGCCATTATTGGACAAACAAGTAACAACTGTAGTTAATTCTTGTGTAACGTGTCAGAACAATGATAAAAGTATAAAACAAAAGACTGCCCCATTGATCCCAGTGAAATTTCCTGACAAACCATGGAGTAAAGTTGCAATAGATATTGTTGGACCGTTTGTCCGAGGTTCAAGTGAATGTAGATATGCAATAACATTGATAGACTACTATAGCAAATGGCCTGAAGTAGCATTTACATCACAAGTCACCACTGCTAAAGTTATCATTATTTTTCTTGAAATCAGTATTCAGTAGAGAGGGATTTCCAGATGAGATTATTTCAGACAATGGTGTACAGTTTGTATCTAAAGAGTTTGAAGAATTTTTGAGCGCCAGAGGTATTAAGCATGGTTTTTCTTCATTATATTATCCACAGAGCAATGGCGCAATTGAAAGATTCAATGGTGTAGTCAAGAGTACAGTGCAAAATGCAATTAATTTGAACAAACCATGGAAACAAGAGATGTATGAGTTCCTAGCTGTGTATAGAGCAACACCACATGCAACTACGGGGATTGCACCCAGTGTATTATTACATGGTCGACATATGAGAACAAGGTTGAATATCGTTGGGCTGAAAACAAACCAAAAGCCTCATGTCGAACTGGAAGAAAGTGTTCACTCTAAGCAGAGAAAGTACAAACAATATGCAGACAAGAAGAGAAGTGTCAAAGTGTTTCAGTTTAATGTCGGTGACTGGGTTCGAATCAAGAAACCAGGTATTATTGTGAAAGGGGACACAAGTTACAGCAAACCAGTCAGAATAGCTAAGAAAGTCAACCGTCGAACATATCAAACTGAAGACGGAAAAGGTGGAATATTAACAAGTTAGTTAAAGCACGCCTTACACAAGATACAAACCCGGATAATGTGATAACCGATTTTGAAATTAATGAGTATCCGGAAGAAACAACAAGTATTGAAGTAAGTGTCGAACCAAGGAAAAGCAGTAGACAAAGACGTCCACCAGTTTGGACAAAGGATTATGTTATGTACTAATTTAATTTTCAAACACCGTATTGTTATTCTTGTACTGGTTGATTTATTTTAAAAACACATTAATTACAATTTAAAATCCATATGCAGAAAACCAACAATATAAAGTTGGTTATTATTTTAATGAAAAGGGGAGATGTCGTATCCCGTAACATTACATAATAAGGCTATTCATTATAAATAGTTTTCCAAGTGACCAAATATTCACTGGACTGTAAAAAGTGTATATAAAGGAACGTGGTAGTAATAAAGTGGTGGAAGTCTATCCAGAGCTCTGCGAAGTATTTCTGTGTATGTCTACTAAATACAACACCTTGCCCTCTCAAAGATGAAATTCTAGGGCTGTGTTGGACAAATCTCATGTGGCAAGGCTTTGTGATTTTTTCAAATTTCAGAGGCTGAGAATGTATGTGCTTTCCAAACAACGGGAACATGAATATACAATAATTTTGTCATGTTTTAATGTTTAAAAATAATTTACACCTCAGAATAGGCTACCTAGATAGATGGTGCTTTATATATGCTTGATATTATTTATTATTACCTTTTAATGGAGAGGGCATCATTTTGCAGATCTCAGACATCTACTTGTTGACGGGTAGATCTCTTTAGAGATGGCAAGTCTCAGCTGTACGCAAACAAACAAAAACAAAAAAGTTTCATTTTTTGTGATGGAGGTGACATATTAAAACAAAATATGTTTTCCCTTCACTAGTCTTCCATTTATGTAACTTACACTTATTATTTCAAGCTGGAAGTGATGCAACGTTATAGAGTTTTAGTTAAACAATGCTTTTGTCAGAATTTTTTTTTATAGGATGTTATCTGACATGTGCACCTTGAAAAAATACAGTGGGCCTCTCACAAATGTCCATTAAATTTTGGTGACAGAGCTCACTTAAACAAAAAGGTTGATTAACACTTGACTCCATGTTTTTCAAATGGAAGTGCCCTTGCCCTCTCAAAGATGAAATTCTAGGCCTGTGTTGGACAAATCTCATGTGGCAAGGTTTTGTGATTTTTTCAAATTTCAGAGGCTGAGAATGTATGTGCTTTCCAAACAACGCAAACATGAATATACAATAATTTTGTCATGTTTTAATGTTTAAAAATAATTTACACCTCAGAATAGGCTACCTAGATAGATGGTGCTTGATATATGCTTGATATTATTTATTATTACCTTTTACTGGAGAGGGCATCATTTTGCAGAGCTCAGACATCTACTTGTTGACGGGTAGATCTCTTTAGAGATGGCAAGTCTCAGCTGTACACAAAGAACAAAAACAATAAAATTACATTTTTTGTAAAGGAGGTGATACATTAACACAAGATGATAACTTTTCCTTCCACTATTCTTTCATTTATGTACACTCTTAAAACTCCCGGGTCAAAATTTTGACCATTCCTCGAGGTCAAATTTTTTGGACCCTTTTCCGGGTCAAAATTTGGGTTCATGACGTCATGCTATGTTCTGATTGGATAAAAAAAGACACGTGATGGAGCAACTCCTGCTTCGAACTGCGCCATTTTGTTTGCAAGTGCCTTCGTTGTCGGCGCTCAAAGTCAGAGTATCATCACAGAAGTCAAAGATTCATTGAAGACTTTGGGGGGGCTGCCTATAGATGAAGGTAAGTTAAAGCTACAAAGTACAATTTCATTAGGTTTATTTTTCATAAAATCAGAGTGTGTGTGTGTTTGTGGTGCCATTTCACGAGTTACATTTTGTCACCGATGGGATGAGGCCCGCAAAGCAAACCCCGGTCCCACCATGTACAGTAGGCCAAGGCTCTTTGCTTCCAACAACCAGTACACATGTCACCAGTTGTCTAGTCCAGGGGCTGGTTGTCATAATGTACAACATGTACAGTAACTATTTCTAAAGTAATACATGTACTACAATGGCTACCTTGTGATGGCTGTCTTGCATTGCCTGAGTTAGGATCGCTTTGTACATCCAGCATGCACCCATTTTTAACTTGTTGTTTTGTAAATTATCTTGCTCGCCAATCGATAGGAATCCGAGTGAGTGTGGTACTTGGATATAACTACACTAACATTATGTTGGTTCTGTTGTCTATATGTTTAAAGACTGTAAACTGTACACAATTTGGGGTTGAAAAAACAAATAGTAGGGGCCTAATTCATTAATTGAAAAGAATATGGAATACAAAAATAAATCGGAAGTTGTGCACTGTGTATATTCAGAGCACAATCAATGTTCTGCCAAAAGGTTCTGCCGAGAAGTGTTGTTGATACAATGCTGGATTTAGAACATAACAAAATCAACTGAATTTTATTCACTTAGACTCAAGCAAGGAAATTCTTGTGTTTGCCGTATACAAGTTCTTTTTAAAATTGAACTTGTTTTCACTGTTTTAGAAAGAGGCATGGACCGGGTGAGAGTTTTTCTTCTTCTGGATGTGCATCAAGTCTCTGCTCTGGAAGTAGCTTTACCCACATGGATGTGTGGCACCATGGATGAAGATTTTCAGGAGCTTGAAACTGTTTGAGGTGGCCAAGAACACAACTAAAAACGATGAGGTATGTTGAATGCATGTGTTAGTGGCATAAACAAATTTAAACAAACATTTTGTTATGTGCTCCTATCCCCCCCATACATTTTAAATACAAGCACAATTAATGTAAAACAATGTTTTTTGAAACTTCCATGTTTAGCATTTTTATTAATTTTGCTAAGAAAAAGGTTGAATTACTAGTGGTCAAGTTAACACTTAAGATTGAAATTGGTTTTAAAGAGTCACTTGGGTTTGACTAGAGGTGGGGCCATTGATCGTGTCATCGGAATGTGTGTGCTAGGGGCCTTCATTGTCTTGCATGCAAAGGTCAGTTTATTGATTCCTTTGTCTCTCAAGAGAGTCGAGGGTGTAAAATTCAGTAGGTGACAGAACCAGCAAATCTTGTCTTTTTTTTTACTCTGACAAAATTAGTTGGTGTAAAGCACACGTATTTCGTTCCAAATACTGCTTAACCAAAAGATTACTTTTGACAGGTATAATTTATTTAATTTTTTCCCATCTCTTCTACTATCAATCCAGATTGGTGCGAGTAGTCCATCTTGTCTTGAGAATGTAAAAGCTGAACAGGCATTTTTATTAGCTGCTGGGTAATAAGCCAAGAACATGTATTTTTAATCCATGAAAAGCAAGCAGTCACTCTTGACTCTTTACTCAAATAAGTTGATTTATATGTGTTTTAATCTTGTTTATGTCTTGGGAATTTCAATCAGAAGGTGGCATAGCAGCTTGGGGAAGGGAAGAGTAAAACTGAACAGTCAGGGTATGGGTAAATCATTAACTGCTTCTGAACAATAAGCAAATAAGTGTTTATAATTCAAGCTAAAACAAAACAAAGGTTGTACTAATTATAGCCAACTACTGCACAGCTTTGGATTGAAATAAACAAACTAGCTGTACATAAAGCTATGTTATCAGGTATCCTTAGAAACTATAACAATTTCTGAATTAATGTTGTTCTTTTGTATAAAACATAAAAGTCTGTGGGGTCCTTTTTGGGGGAGGGGAGAGGGGTTCCGATGTGATTATACTTCATGTTTTGTTTTTTTAAACTTTTGTTATCGAACTGTGTTTTAAAATGAAAATGTAATTAATGTGATACATTAACACAAGATGATAACTTTTCCATCCACTATTCTTTCATTTATGTAACTTCCACTTGTTATTTCAAGCAGGAAGTGATGCCACATTATAAAGTTTTAGTTAAACAATGCTTTTGTCAGGCAAATTTCTAAAGGATGTTATCTGACATGTGCATCTTGGAAAAATACAGTGGGCCTCTCACACATGTCCATTAAATTTCGGTGACAGAGCTCACCTTTAAAAAAAAAGTTTTAATACTGGTTCTCATGTATTTCAAATGGAAGTGCACTTGCCCTCTCAAACATGAAATTCTAGGCCTGCGTTGGACTAATCTCATGTGGCAAGGTAATGTAAATTCTTTCAAATTTCAGAGGCTGAGAATGTATGTGCTTTCCAAACAACGCAAACTAGAATACACAATGATATTTTCATGTTTTAATGTTTAAAAGATATTTACCTTTTACTGGAGAGGGCATCATTTCGCAGATCTCAGACATCTATTTTTTGACGGGTAGATCTCTTTGGAGATGGCAAGTCTCAGCTGTACGCAAACAAACAAAAACAATAAAGTTTCTTTTTTTGTGATGGAGGTGACATGTTATCACAAGATAAGTTTTCCCTCCACTAGTGTCCATTTATGTAACTTACACTTATTATTTCAATCTGGAAGTGATGCAACGTTATAGAGTTTTAGTTAAACAATGCTTTTGTCAGGAAAAATTTCTATAGGATGTTATCTGACATGTGCATCTTGGAAAAATACAGTGGGCCTCTCACACATGTCCATTAAATTTTGGTGACAGAGCTCACTTAAACAAAAAGGTTGGTTAACACTTGACTCCATGTTTTTCAAATGGAAGTGCCCTTGCCCTCTCAAAGATGAAAGTCTAGGCCTGTGTTGGACAAATCTCATGTGGCAAGGTTTTGTGATTTTTTCAAATTTCAGAGGCTGAGAATGTATGTGCTTTCAAAACAACGGGAACATGAATATACAATATTTTTGTCATGTTTTAATGTTTAAAAAGAATTTACACCTTGGAATAGGCTACCTAGATAGATGGCGCTTCCCTCCACTATTCTTTCAATTATGTAACTTCCACTTGTTATTTCAAGCTGGAAGAGATGCCACATTATAGAGTTTTAGTTAAACAATGCTTTTGTCAGGCAAATTGCTATAGGATTTTATCAGACATGTGCATCTTGGAAAAATAAAGTGGACCTCTCACACATGTCCATTAAATTTTGGTGACAGAGCTCACCTTTTAATAAAAAAAAGTTTATTAACACTTGATTTAATTTTTTACAAATGAAAATGCCCTTGACCTCTCAAAGATGTAATTCCAGGCCTGTGTTAGACAAATCTCAATTGGCAAGGTACTGTGGAATACTTCAAATTTCTGAGGCTGTGAATGTATGAGCTTTCCAAACAACGTGAACATGAATACACAATAAAAAATTTTTATGTTTTAATGTTTAAAAGGAATTTACCTTTTACTGGAGAGGGCATCATTCTGCAGATCTCAAACATCTACTTGTTGACAGGTAGATCTCTCAGCTGTACACAAAAAATATAAAAATAAAGTGCAATTTTTTGTGATGGAAGTGCCCTTGCCCTCTCAATGATGTAATTCCAGGCCTGTGTTGGACAAATCTCATGTGGCAAGGTACTGTGGAATACTTCAAATTTCAGAGGCTGAGAATGTATGTGCTTTCCAAACAACGCGAACATGAATATACAATAATTTTGTCATGTTTTAATGTTTAAAAAGAATATACACCTTGGAAAAGGCTACCTAGATAGATGGCGCTTTATAAAAGCTTGATATTATTTATTATTACCTTTTACTGGAGAGGGCATCATTTTGCAGATCTCAGACATCTACTTGTTGACGGGTAGATCTCTTTGGAGATGGCAAGTCTCAGCTGTACACAAAGAACAAAAACAATAAAATTACATTTTTTGTAAAGGAGGTGATACATTAACACAAGATGATAACTTTTCCTTCCACTATTCTTCCATTTATATAACTTACACTTGTTATTTCAAGCTGGAAGTGATGCCACATCATAGAAGTTTAGTGAACACATGTCCATTAAATTTTGGTGACAGAGCTTACCTTTTAATAAAAAAAGTTTATTAACACTTGATTTAATTTTTTACAAATGAAAATGCCCTTGACCTCTCAAAGATGGAATTCCAGGCCTGTGTTAGACAAATCTCATTTGGCAAGGTACTGTGGAATACTTCAAATTTCTGAGGCTGTATATGTATGAGCTTTACAAGCAACGAGAACATGAATACACAATACAATTTTCATGTTTTAATGTTTAAAAGGAATTTACCTTTTACTGGAGAGGGCATCATTTTGCAGATCTCAAACATCTACATGTTGACAGGTAGATCTCTCAGCTGTACACAAAAAATATAAAAATAAAGTGACATTTTTTGTGATGGAGATGATACATTATCACAAGATGATAACTTTTCCCTCAACTATTCTTGCATTTATGTAACTTCTACTTGTTTTTTCAATCTGGAAGTGATGCAACGTTATAGAATTTTAGTTCAACAATGCCTTTGTCAGGGAAATTGCTATAGAATAGTATCTTACATGTGCATAATGGAAAATTTCACTGCCCTCAAACAAGGTTTAACACTTGATTTCATATTTTTCAAATGGAAGTGCCCTTTGCAAAATGAAAATGCCCTTGCCCTCTCAAAGATGAAATTCTAGGCCTGTGTTGGACAAATCTCATGTGGCAAGGTACTGTGGAATACTTCAAATTTCTTCAAATAAATAAAGTGACATTTTTTGCGATGGAGGTGATACATTATATCAACATGATAACTTTTCTTCCATTTATATAACTTCCACTTGTTATTTCAAGCTGGAAGTGATGCCACATTATAAAGTTTTAGTTAAACAATGCTTTTGTCAGGCAAATTTCTAAAGGATGTTATCTGACATGTGCATCTTGGAAAAATACAGTGGGCCTCTCACACACGTCCATTAAATTTCGGTGACAGAGCTCACCTTTAAAAAAAAAGATTTAATACTGGTTCTCATGTATTTCAAATGGAAGTGCACTTGCCCTCTCAAAGATGAAATTCTAGGCCTGCGTTGGACTAATCTCATGTGGCAAGGTAATGTAAATTCTTTCAAATTTCAGAGGCTGAGAATGTATGTGCTTTCCAAACAACGCAAACTAGAATACACAATGATATTTTCATGTTTTAATGTTTAAAAGATATTTACCTTTTACTGGAGAGGGCATCATTTTGCAGATCTCAGACATCTATTTTTTGACGGGTAGATCTCTTTGGAGATGGCAAGTCTCAGCTGTACGCAAACAAACAAAAACAATAAAGTTTCTTTTTTTGTGATGGAGGTGACATGTTATCACAAGATAAGTTTTCCCTCCACTAGTGTCCATTTATGTAACTTACACTTATTATTTCAATCTGGAAGTGATGCAACGTTATAGAGTTTTAGTTAAACAATGCTTTTGTCAGGAAAAATTTCTATAGGATGTTATCTGACATGTGCATCTTGGAAAAATACAGTGGGCCTCTCACACATGTCCATTAAATTTTGGTGACAGAGCTCACTTAAACAAAAAGGTTGATTAACACTTGACTCCGTGTTTTTCAAATGGAAGTGCCCTTGCCCTCTCAAAGATGAAATTCTAGGCCTGTGTTGGACAAATCTCAACACGAATATATACAATAATATCTTCATGTTTTAATGTTTAAAAGGAATTTACCTTTTACTGGAGAGGGCATCATTTTGCAGATCTCAGACATCTACTTGTTGACGGGTAGATCTCTTTGGAGATGGCAAGTCTCAGCTGTACACACACACACAAAAATAAAATAAATAAAGTGACACTTTTTGTGATGGAG
Organism: Pycnopodia helianthoides; assembly: GCA_032158295.1. Taxonomy (NCBI): domain Eukaryota; kingdom Metazoa; phylum Echinodermata; class Asteroidea; order Forcipulatida; family Asteriidae; genus Pycnopodia; species Pycnopodia helianthoides. The sequence continues at coordinate 78,207 of JASTWB010000064.1, forward strand.
GTGATACTCTATCACAAGATGATGACTTTTCTTCCCTCCACTATTCTTCCATTTTTGTAACTTACACTTGTTTTTTCAAGCTGGAAGTGATGCAACATTATAGAGTTTTAGTTAAACAATGCTTTTGTCAGGCAAATCGCTATATGATGTTATCTGACATGTGCACCTTAAAAAAATACAGTGGGCCTCTCACACATGTCCATTAAATTTTGGTGACAGAGCTCACTTAAAAATAAAAAGTTGATTAACACTTGACTTCATGTTTTTCAAATGTAAGTGCCCTTTGCAAAATGAAAATGCCATTGCCCTCTCAAAGATGAAATTCCAAGCCTGTGTCGGACAAATCTCATGCGGCAAAGGTACTATGGAATCCTTCAAATTTCAGAGGCTGAGAATATATGTGCTTTCCAAGCAATGCAAACATGAATTTATGCAATAATATTTTCATGTATTACTTTTTTAAAACAAATTTTGCGCCTCGAGCACTCTGCAGAGTGGATTCGGCGCATTATAAATCATATTTATTAGTATTTATTATTAAATTTACCTTTTACTGGAGAGGGCATCATTTTGCAGATCTCAGACATCTACTTGTTGACGGGTAGATCTCTTTGGAGATGGCAAGTCTCAGCTGTACACAGACATTTTTTTGTGATGGAGGTGATACATTATATCAAGATGATAACTTTTCCCCTCACTATTCTTCCATTTATATAACTTACACTTGTTATTTCAAGCTGGAAGTGATGCCACATCCTAGAATTTTAGTGAAACAATGCTTTTGTCAGGCAAATTATTAAAGGATGTTATCTGACATGTGCATCTTGGAAAATTACAGTGGGGCTCTCACACATGTCCATTAAATGTCGGTGACAGAGCTCACCTTTAAAAAAAAGATTTAATACTGGTTCTCATGTTTTTCAAATGAAAATGCCCTTGCCCTCTCAAAGATGAAATTCTAGGCCTGTGTTGGACAAATCTCATGTGGCAAGGTACTGTAAATTCCTTCAAATTTTCAGAGGCTGAGATTGTATGTGCTTTCCAAACAATGCAAACTAGAATACACATTGATATTTTCATGTTTTAATGTTTAAAAGGAATTTACCTTTTACTGGAGAGGGCATCATTATGCAGATCTCAGACATCTACTTGTTGACAGGTAGATCTCTTTGGAGATGGCAAGTCTCAGCTGTACGCAAACAAACAAAAACAATATAGTTTCATTTTTTGTGTTGGAGGTGACATATTATCACAAGATAGGTTTTCCCTCCACTAGTCTTCCATTTATGTAACTTACACTTTTTTCAATCTGGAAGTGATGCAACGTTATAGAGTTTTAGTTAAACAATGCTTTTGTCAGGAAAAATTTCTATAGGATGTTATCTGACATGTGCATCTTGGAAAAATACAGTGGGCCTCTCACACATGTCAATTAAATTTTGGTGACAGAGCTCACTTAAACAAAAAGGTTGATTAACACTTGACTCCATGTTTTTCAAATCGAAGTGCCCTTGTGTCGTATCCCGTAACATTACATAATAAGGCTATTCATTATAAATAGTTTTCCAAGTGACCAGATATTCACTGGACTGTAAAAAGTGTATATAAAGGAACGTGGTAGTAATAAAGTGGTGGAAGTCTATCCAGAGCTCTGCGAAGTATTTCTGTGTATGTCTACTAAATACAACAATTGGCGACGAAGAAAGTCGAACTTCTAGCGACATGGCCTCAGGAGGGTTTCAAAGCCTACTTCAACCCCCTCCATTCCTACAAGAACCGGGTGATCCTCCAGTTCCGTGGAAACATTGGGTTTCCCTTTTCAAAACCTACTCGATAGCGGTTGGAGGAGATGAAGAGTTCAGCCAAACACGCCAGAGAGCATTACTGCTACATTGCCAAGGCGTAGAAGGCCAACGAATTTTCTACACTTTGCCGGACTGTGATGAAACTCCATCCAAAGGAACAACCCTTTTCGAGTTGACACTCCAGACGTTACAGAAACAATTTCAGCCGTCAATTAACTTCGTCGCTGAAAGGTACAGATTCCGGCAACGGTCGCAGCAGATTAGTGAGACAATTGACAGTTACTTAGCGGCCCTACGAGAACTTGCAAAAACATGCGAGTTTGAACAGTTTACTGATCAAATGTTACGTGATCAACTTGTTGAAAAGACAAACAGTAACAAATTTCGAGAAAGATTACTGATGGAAAAAGATTTAACACTTTCCAAAGCCAGAGAAGTCGCTCACCGAGTTGAAAATGCTGTACGCGAATCAAGGGCGTTGTCAAAGGGGACTGATAGCAACTCTACCGTACCAGTCAACCGAGTCAAGCAGACAAAGAAGTTTACGGACCGCCACACAACCCCCGAATACCAGTTCCCGAATTATTGTCGCAGCGCAGTCAGACACAGACGCAACGAAACTTTACAGATGTGTTTTCTCTGCGCATAAACAACCTAGCCAAGACCCCCGTCCTGGGGCCCCGCCAAAGAAGATAAATCTGCAACAAGTGCAAACAGAGTTGGCATTTCAGC
>JASTWB010000065.1:0-77532 GCA_032158295.1 Pycnopodia helianthoides
ACCGAGTATCGAGTGTGATTTTTATTAGTCGACCCTAGTTGGCAAAATGGCTTCTCTAGGGTAAAGTGTAGAGGGCGCACTGTATTGCGAATCACCTGTATTGCTATTTGAAAGAAAGAACATGGTAAACATTTACCATACCATGATCATTAGGAAAAAAGAGGCAAGCTTCTTTTGCCTGAGTCCGCAAAATTTGAGGGTCAATTAGACCATCTCAATTTAAAAAATATCTAAAAATATTTTAGCCTGTTTAGTGTGAAACTTCCTCTCTTTATGTAAAAGTAAAAAGTATACCCAACCTTGTAGGTTATGTTGCTCAATCATTAGATTGAAGACTAAAACAAAGAATTCAGTTGTAAAGAGACAAGGTGTCTGAGTGATCGGCAAACACCTCAACCAAATTGGAACACTGTAGCCATACATATAGTATAAACAAAAGATAGTGACCTTCAATGAAATCCTTATTTTGCAAAGTTATAAAGGAAAAGTATATATATTATTCCAAAAAACATGCACTAAAACTACTCGTATCTAGTGTATCTGCCAGTAAATCAATACTACATCAAAACCCAATGCATGTCAATGACAGAATGGGTAACAACATATGGGCTGTATGTAAGCAGGTGTAACAAACTCAGTTTTTTTTTCTCAATTTCATCTCAGTAGTTTTGAGCGAATACTCATAACCTTTCCAGTCCTTCCACACAATTCCCGTGGCATGAGAACTTGTGGATCCAGTTCGATGGTATTGTCCATTTAGATTAGAATAATGACATTTGTTGTACCACCAAGCAGCACGGTAAACCTGGGCACAGTGAGTGTGATCAATGTCGCTGTCTTGGTCTTTAGCAGAGAAAGCCATGTTGTTGTGGAAAGTCAAAGAGTCACCTAAAAGTTGAAATAATAAAACAAGGAATATTAAGGCAATAAAAGTGTGAGGAGCCAGTCTTGGGTTGTTCTAAAACCCCCACGACCCTTGACCCCTCGACTTCCGCCCCGTAATCGAAATGTGTCCCAATTCCGAATTCATAAAACATCGCTTTACGGCCGAGTAAGAACAAACCAACCGTACGTCCAGTGTCAGTGGTGTAGCACCGAGTGTGAGTCACGTGTACACCTATCATGATCTTGTTGGCTGTATGAGCAGTAGGCCCTATGGCCTGGGTGTGGGAGACTGACAACAACTCCAAAACACGTGTGGGCCATGGTCGGTCGGGTCTACAACCTCGAGCTCCACATAGAGCAAGTAGTAATTGTTGACACACGACGGGAGCGATCAGCCGGAAATGTTTTCGGCCTGATCATCACGTAATGAGTCGGCCATAATCGTACTCAGGCGGTAAACGCAGGTTCCCAGTTGGGATATAATCTTATTCAGACCTCGGGTCGGCCAAGAGATACGCGTGGAAATGCCGCAATTTTCTTTTTTCTGTACATCAAAATTGCCACGTTACCCGATCTCAGCCAATCACGCGCAGTTTGCTTCGTGCATATGTGGAGGAGGCGCAACACCACCTGTGTATGGGTCTGTCTCGTACGCTGTGATGTGCGAGGCATGGTATAAATAATGTATGAACAAAAATCACGCATAAGTTGAGGGGTCGAGGGGGTCGTGGGGGTCGAGGGGGTTTTAGAACAACCCGTCAGTCTTCACTGCATAGTTATGATCGGGTTTGTGACTGGCTGCTGTTCATAGACTGAGCCGAAGGCGAGGTCCATTCACCAAGGTCACCTAGCAGTCCAGACAGGCTCCTCACACTGCTATTGCCATTAATAAATACCTGAATGAAAATACTGTTAAAATCATCAGAATCATCATAATAAATATTTTTCAACGATGTTTGTAAAATGGTTTTATTCATGTTCAAGGGCCATTATTTTGGCTGTTTCACTTTTTGCATGAGACCAAATCTGTTACCCATATTTAACTATAATGCATAGTGAGCTTTGAAAATTAACGTCACCATAAAAACAAATACTTGGTTTGTGTTCGGCTTGATACAGTGCATTATGATCGTTTCTTGTGCGTACCATCTACCTTTAAAGGCCCTGTACACTATTGGTAAGATCGAAAAACACAAATGTTCACAGATTCACACATAACTTACAAGATTTAAAGTAAGTGATGGTAGAAAGGGCCCCTTAAAATATTTCTGCCTAAAATGCTATCGTTTCAGAGAAATGAATAAAACAATAGTCTTTATCGCACGCGATAATAAACTCAATGTTTGAAAAACAGAAAACACATCAGGTCTCTTTTCACTATTTTCTCGTGACCTCAATGACCAATTGAGCTCAAATTTTCACAGGTTTGTTATTTCATGTAAATGGTTAATCACACAAAACATGAACTTTGTCTGCGACTGTTATGTCAGTTCTACCAATCCTGTATAATACCTTTAAGTTAATTACACTAGATCTCCTATCTAATACAGTGAATTGAAGTAAAAGTCTTGTGTAAACAATGATTAAATTGATGAACTTCTTGGTGCCCTTTCTAGCATTTTGAATGACAATGAGTATATCCAACATGTGATTGATCTGCTAATTGGGTATATGGAAGTTTCTGTAAAATGGAGTTCAAGTAATGGTCTTACCAGCTGTTCCTGAATATGTTCCCAATGCCAGCCTGTAGTTATCACTTGCATCCCCAATGCGAAAAAGGTCATAGATGGCATAAGCGGTATTTTCCTCGAAGTCCGAGAGGTCAATGCGTAGTTCATACTCGCCCTGAGAGGTCAGATAGGCCAAGTTATCGTTGCCTAACCAAAACTCTCCCTCTAGATCACCAAAGCCTTGGCTGTAGTGAGCAAAGTCCAAATAGAAGTCAACACTGCCGTCTATGCGCCTCTGGAATACCTGTTAATTTCCAGTATTAAAAGATATCCAGAAAAAAATATGGGTATAAACAATGAATGGATAGTATATTGACCCTTAAGAGCCAGTTCCTTTCTGAAAAATTCTCACCAAACACCCGAACAATGCTAAGTTTGTTGATTTTTATTAAAGTAACATATATTTTTGAAGATAAAATACCAAACAAAATTTCTGTTTTTACTTTAGAAGGTAGATTGTATGTCAACATAGTCATTTCAAAACATAGCTCTTTAGGTGGAAAGCAGGTCAAGTTATTACTCAGGTGGGGTTTGAACCCATGACCTTTGCCATTCTAGAAGATGTCATGCATCGGCAATAAAGAATATTTAAGTTAGTCCTATCAGATGTCTTACTGTCCATCCTAAACCACTTGGGCCACTTTCAAGACACCAGTCACAGATCGTACATGTGAAATGGTATTGTGGATGATAAGCGTAATTTTTTAGTTGCTTAGCTACTTTGTTATACTTAAGCAGCTCTACGAAATTGGGCCCTGATGTCTTACCGTCCATCCTACACCATTTGAGTCGATGTCACAGTACACCTCAAAACTCCGGCCAGAAAGTGAAGGTTGGATGGTTATCACACCATTTTGTGTCTCTCTCAATTTGGCAGCCTCTGTACAATCTGTTGGAACTTTATCTAGGAAATAGTTAAAAATACTTTTAAATAAAAATGAGTTCCATTTCTAACTGTTACATTGTTATTGACATACAAGAGTTTTTCAAAATGAACTGTACAAACATCTACCAAAGACTGTGGCAGTCTGCCAAGGACAAAGGCAGATGTAGGGATTGATGCAGCTGGTGCCCCCATACCCCCATCCTTATTTTTGCCAACATAAAACATATATAAGTGAACGGGAAATAAATTAAAATTGATAACTTTTAATTGGGAAATAAATAAATAAATAAATAACGATAATATTGAGATTGACTTAGTACTATTTATTTTCATTCTGCACTGATGTATGACAGTCCCTGTATACTCAGCACTTTCTGATTTCTGCAAAGTAAAATCCACAGGCATCTCTGATTGGATTCAAACCCACAATTTTGTGCATTCTGCAGCCTATTTTTGTAGTTGCCACAAGACCGAGCTCATTTTAGGCTGGTTCAGCAATCTAGAGATTAAGACATTTAAGGTATTCTAGCAAAGGCAAATATGAACAGATAAAATGAAAATAACAGATTTAAAACATTTTCTTAATTAGATTGTTAGAAAAATTAAAACTGATAATTCAGTGAAACTTTTTCAGTGAAAGATGTACCTGTTCGATCCGTGTTCGCCGTTGTGAGTGCGTTTAGCTGCCTCTTGATGATCTGTAGCTCTGATTCAATCCTTGCATTAAATGCAGCTTTTTCCAGCATGTCTTCAATTGCTGAACAGTTACAGCCAGGGGTTGTAGTAGTGGATGGATTCATATTGACTTGTCGCTGGCAGATAAAGTTCTCTGGCTCTTCAAGTTTTGCTTTCGTTGAAAGCAAAGCCCCAAAAATGACTTGAGCTATGATTAGATAAGAAAGTGCCATTTCTGATTTGTGTGGCTCAACGATCTTATTGTAGAAGATCTAACTCAAGGTTGATGAGGAAAGTGTAATATGGAATAGACACTACTAATGGTTCAGAGGATTGATGTTGAACCCTTTTTATACTTAACTGCTGGTTGGCGGTGACATGTTTTATGGGATCTGATTGGTTGAACAGCAAAGCAGTGATTGCAGATGATATTTATCTAAAACTTGCCAATGTCAGCATCATATTTTAATATTAAAGGGGTTTGTTTGATGAACGGTGTGCAATTTCTACACATTGCCTTTAAACTCATTACATGGACTTGTTCTCTAAAGGGAGACTTATTCATGCAGGCTTACTCATGCAGGCGATGGAAGCAATAGCCTTTTGAAAAGTCCTGCAGAATGCAAGGGTGGCTAGTGCGTAAAGCGCTCAACTCTCACCACTGTGGCCCCAGTTTGATTACCGGCTAGTGCCACACGTTAATAGAGTTGTGCGTAGGTTCTGTCCTGCCACAAGGGTTTTTTTGGCACAGGTTTTTCTTTGTTTCCTTCTGTATCCTCCCTCCGGACAGATAAAATACTTTTGATCTGTGGCTGTGCTCTGTGTTAGTATGGGACGATGTGGTGGCTGCTAAAGGTGTCACTGTCATTTCTCATCAAATATGGCATTTCAGACAGAAATATTTCAAGGGATGTTTTCTACTATCATCATCATTAGACCGTATAAGTTTTATGTAAATCTGTGATCAATTTTAACAAATTTTTTTCCTACCAATTCTTTAATGTTCCTTTAACATATGTTTCCAATTCTTATTCCACTCTGATCAGACTTTAACCTAAACTGGTTGTATATATTTCAAAAAAATTGTTTACATTCAAGATCTAGTTTACAACATATCTGGTGCAGCATGGAGCCATGAACTCCACGTGTGGGGTAGAAATTGAGCAGCATCTGTTTTTTACATAGCTGGAGAGCAATCAGTAGGGCCTACATACTGGTATTTAATCTAAAATTTGTTAGTCTAAGTACGTGCTCGTACCCACAATTGTTGATCGTGGCATGCATATCGCTCGCAAACGGGGGGCCCGAGGATGGACAAGAATGGACTTCCATTAAGCCCCACCCCTTAACATATTGACCAATCACAGCATTGGCTGCATCACTACTGCACACGTGGGCAGCACATGAGCATCTCTCCAATGCCACACTATTGACGTGAATGTTCTAGGTAGTTTAAGGTATCCACTTTCGTTCACTCATTTTGGGGGAAATTCCCCATGCCACAAATCCTTCCAAGAACGATATTACAAGATCACCAACTTCAATCGCGATTATCTCAAAAGCAAGTTTTACCTATGTGAAGTCAGTTGCGTCAGTTCGTGAAACCTGCGATGTATTGTCTTGTATGTGTCTTAATAGTGCTTAATTGTTCAAACAGAAACAGTTAAATTGATGTTGCCAGGATTCAGTAAGGTTTTTTTCTAATTTTGAGTCTGGTCTTGTAAAATACATTCTGGTCCAGTAAATGATTTGAGTTTCAAGCCCTGTGGTCTTTTGGATTTTTCGGCCAAATTCAAGCCCTGAAAGTGTAACGGCTAGAAAATCATTTCAACCTGTAACAAATTCCAGCAGTCTGGCTTTTTCAATTTCTATGCTGGTACTCGTTGAAAGCCTGTTCAGCAACTTCACGAGGATTGAGGTGTGGCCAGTGCCTTAAGACAGTGGACACTTGGGCAAGGTGTTCTATACAAATTTTGTGCAAGTAAAAAGCTTGTGACTTTATTAGGCACTGGTGATGGCTATCTTGAATTGCTCCACTATGGGCAGTTCCTGGGGGAGCGCATCCCAGTCACGTAGAGTTCTTGGGAAGAAGCTTTGTCTGTAGTTGTCAGATTTGGCTATTTACAAGTACATTGGCATTCGATTCATAAGGTGATCCCTCTGCTGCCGCTTCCCAGGTTGTATCGTATTTCAATTGCATCAGGATTTTATGAACAGGCACAAAGTCCTTGATAAAGTATCTGCTTTTTCTCCATTCGAAGCTGTTTTAATAACTTCAGTGACATGTGACTGCCTAAATTGATGAAAATGTCAAAGGCTGGTTTTGTGATGTATATTGAAAACAAGATGCAAAATGATGTGAATGCATTTACTGTTTTGCAAACCAACAATATATGATACCTGTACAACAAGTTACTATCCTTAGCTTAAAGGAACAATACAGAATGGGTTTTTGCTAACAAAACAGTTGCTGGCAGTGTAAGCACTTTACGTAATCCACCATATACATAACGTCAGCAATTTCACGAAGTGCCAAAAACTTGAAAATCGGTAGAAACCTCATATTGATTTTGTTGTTGGTTTCAATGCAGTTGATTGGTATCTAACAATTGACAAAGTTACAACTCTCAAAAGCGTCTACTTTCTTAATTATGCTAAGTCGATGTAAGGCAAAAACCCGAAGAACCTGGAATTGCGTTTTCACGAAGAGCCGAAAACCTTTTTGTCAGTTTGTGTATTCGCGACCGCGTTGATTGTATAGCTGGCACATTGCCAATCATGAGTGCTCCGGCTTTTGCGTTTTCACGAAGTGCCAAAAACTTTGTTATTGCGTTTTCACGAACAGCCAAAAAGTTTACACACGACGCGCGCGCTGCACACAGACCACAATTTGTACAGTTTTCACGAAGAGACAATCTTGTTAATTAAACAGTTCCTCATTAATTAAACACGTTATGGACAAATTTGAAAGCAGATTTGTATGATTTAGGATCTCTACTTCCCCGATATGTAAAATTTCAAAGATTAAATTGCGAATAGTCTACCAACCAGTAATTTAAAAATTAGCTTAACTTCAAACGCGTACATTTTTGGCTTTAGGGGACTTTTTGGCCCTTCGTGAAAGTTGATCGGTATCTAACAATTTACAAAGTTACAGCTCTCAAAAGCGTCTAGTTTCTTAATTATACTAAAAGGATGAAAGCCAATAACCTGGAATAGCGTTTTCACGAAGAGCCAAAAACCTTTTTGTCAGTTTGTGTATTCGCGACCGCGTTGTTTGTATAGCTGGCACATTGCCAATCATGAGTGCTCCGGCTTTTGCGTTTTCACGAAGTGCCAAAAACTTTGTTATTGCGTTTTCACGAACAGCCAAAAAGTTTACACACGACGCGTGCACTGCACACAGACCACAATTTGTACAGTTTTCACGAAGAGACAATCTTGTTAATTAGATAATTCCTCATTAATTAAACACGTTATGGACAAATTGAAAGCAGATTTGTATGATTTAGGATCTCTACTTACCTGATATGTAAAATTTCAAAGATTAAATTGCGAATAGTCTACCAACCAGTAATTTAAAAATTAGCTTAACTTCAAACGCGGTTTTCTCCAAACATACATTTTTGACTTTAGGGGACTTTTTGGAACTTTGTGAAATTGCTGACGATAAACTGACAAACCTGTAGAAGTTTGAGATCGATCGGCCATCTGGGTCACGAGAAAATAGTGAAAAACCGATTACACATTTGCATGAAATCATAGAGATTCAACAAATGAATAAAACATTCAATCGGAAAATTAGTTTATTCATTTCTCATCAAATATGGCATTTCAGACAGAAATATTTGGAGGGATTTTTTTTCTACTATCATCATCATTAGACTGTGTAAGTTTTATGTAAATTTGTGATCAAAAGTATATTTTACAAGTTTTTTTCTTACCAATCTTGTAATGTTCCTTTAGCAGTGACATATATTTTCATTACCACTCACATAAAAAGTTGATTTTGACAAATTGAGTTCTTTGGACTATAGAATATACAAGCAGAGGATGTCCAGGGAAGGGCAGAAATTTAAAAAACTGTCATCATAAAAACAATGTACCCACAAAGACCCCACTCATTTCAAACAAGATCAAATCAATAACATAGAATATACAGAATGGTTAAATGATTAGTTAGAGGAAAAATGGCAAATAAAAGAATACTACATGTACATGATGTGCTCATTTGTCATGCTAATAAATTGGACTCACAATAACACTGCATACCAATAGTAGCATTATGATGTAGCACCGTTTCAGCTGTTTGGTTTAGCCAAATGTTTTTTTCATAGTGTGTTAATATTGGGAAAAATTGTTTGAAAGCAACTTTTGGTCCTCCCAAAAAGCCTACCACAGGACTCCCAATTGTTGAAGTTTGTTCGTGGTTTGCAAAGCATCAAGGTCATATTGACATCTGTTTCAGGCATAAGCTTTTTTTGATAATCTTTTCAGCCATTTATAAGTGCCAAACTGCCTGTTTGCCACTGAGTATCGAGTGTGATTTATTTTAGTCAACACTAGAAGGGAAAATGGCCTCTCTAGGGTAAACTGTTTAGGGCCCTAGAGGGCGCACTGTATTGCTATTTGACAGACAGAGCATAGTAAACATTTATAGACATGCCATGATTGTTAGGGAAAAAGAGGCAAGCTTCTTTGGCCTCGGAATCTGTAAATTTTAGAGGTCAATCAGACCGTCTCCTTAAAAATATTTGAACATGTTTAGTGTGAATTTTGCCCTCTCTTTTTAAAGAAAACTGTATCCTATACCTCAAAAAGTTACATTGCCCCAATGTTTGAATGAAGACTAAAACAGAGAATTCAATTGTAAAGAGACAAGGTGTCTGAGTGATTGACAAACACTTCAACCTCATTGGAACACTAGCCCTGGTATGCCCGATATTGAGCAACCTAAATTTAGAATCAATTATAACGTTTAACATTTATGAATGTCTGATGTATCTGCTAGTAAATCAAAAAATGCATCAAAACCCAATGCCAGTCAATGACCAACTGTGTAACAACAATTGGGCTTTATGTAAGTGTGTGTAACAAACTCAGTTTTTTTTCCTCAATTTCATCTCAGTACTTTTGAGGGAATACCCATAACCTTTCCAGTCTTTCCACACAATTCCCTTGGCATAGAGACCTGTGGATCCAGTTCGATAGTATTGTCCATTCAGATTAGATTCATGGCATAGACTGTACCACCAAGCACCATGGTAATCCTGGGCACAGTGAGTGAAATCCACATCGTTGTCTTGGTCTTTAGTAGAGAAAGCCATGTGGTTCTGGAAAGTCATAGAGTCACCTGATAAAAAGAAAAGGAAAAAAAGGAATGTTTAGGCAATAACAGTTTGAGGGGCAGGTCTTCACTGCATGGTAATGACCGGGTTGGTGTCTGGCTGCTGTTAAATGGACTGAGCCCATATTTAACTATTAATGCATAGTTGCAGGAACCATACTATGGGCTTTGAAAATTAATATCACCATAAACAGGAAGACTTTTGTGAGTGGTTGGTTTTTTTACATTGCATTATGTTGGTTTTCTTGGACGACCAGCTACCTTAAAGTTAATAATTGCATTAGATCGCCAATGACAGTCCATTGAAGTAAAAGTCTTGTGTAAACTGTGATAAAATTGATTAACATGTGATTGATCTGCAAACTGGGTATAAGTTAGTTTCTGTAGAATGGATTTTATGTAATGGTCTTACCAGCTGTTCCTGAATATGTTCCCAATGCCAGCCTGTAGTTATCACTTGCATCCCCAATGCAAAAAAGGTCATAGATGGCATAAGCAATATTGCCCTTGAAGTCCAAGAGGTCAATGCATAGTTCATACTCGCCCTGAGCAGTCAGATTGGCCAAGTTATCGTTGCCGAGCCAAAACTCTCCCTCTAGATCACCAAAGCCTTGGCTGTAGTGAGCGAAGTCCAAATAGAAGTCAACACTGCCGTCTATGCGCCTCTGGAATACCTGTTAATTTCCAGTATTAAAAGATATCCAGAAAAAAATATGGTTAAAAACAATGAATGGATAGTATATTGACCCTTAAGAGCCCATTCCTTTCTGTAAAATTCTCACCAAACACCCGAACAATGCTAAGTTTGTTGAATTTTATTAAAGTAACATATATTTTTGAAGATAAAATACCAAACAAAATTTCTGTTTTTACTTTAGAAGGTAGATTGTATGTCAACATAGTCATTTCAAAACATAGCTCTTTAGGTGGAAAGCAGGTCAAGTTATTACTCAGGTGGGGTTTGAACCTTTGCCATTACTTTTAAGCAGCTCTACGAAATTGGGCCCTGATGTCTTACCGTCCATCCTACACCACTTGAGTCAATGTCACAGTACACCTCAAAACTCCGGCCAGAAAGTGAAGGTTGGATGGTTATCACACCATTTTGTGTCTCTCTCATTTTGGCAGCCTCTGTACAATCTGTTGGAACTTTATCTAGGAAATAGGCCTAGTTAAGTACTTTTAAATAAAAATGTGTTTCATTTCTAACTGTTACATTGTTATTGACATACAACAGTTTTTCACAAAGAACTGTTCAAAGATCTGCCAAAGACAACGGCAGTCTGCCAAGGACAAAGGCAGATTTTGAGATGGATGTAGCTGGTGCCCCCCCCCCATCCTTGTTTTTGCCAACTGAAAAAAATGTATAATTGAACTGGAAATAAATCAAATATATATTTATAAAATGGGTAATAGATAAATAAATAAATAAAGATGATATTGAGATGGACTAAGTATTATTTAGTTTCGTTCTGCACTGATATATGACAATCGCTGTGTACTCAGCACTTTCTGAATTCTGCAAAATAAAATCCACAGGCTTCTCTGATTAGATTTAAACCCACAATTTTCTGCATTCTACAGTCGATTTTTGGAATTCATTTAAGGCACTTCAGCAGTCTAAAGATTGAGACACGTATTTTAGCAAAGTCAACTATGAACAGATAGAATAAGCAGGACAGATTTTACACAAATTTTCTAAAGTAGAACGATAGCAAAAGTGAAACTGATAATTCAGTGAAACTTTCTCAGTGAAAGATTCACCTGTTTGATTCCTGATCGCAGTTGTGAGTGCGTTTAGCTGCTTCTTGATGATTTTTACCCCTGATTCAATCCTTGCATTAAATGCAGCTTTTTCCAGCATGTCTTTAATTGCTGAATAGTTACAGCCAGGGGTTGTAGTAGTGGATGGATTGATATTGACTTGTCTCTGGCAGATGAAGTTCTCTGGCTCTTCAAGTTTTGCTTTTGTGGAAATCACAGCCCCCAAAATGACTTGAGCTATGATCAGATAAGAAAGTGCCATTTCTGACTTGTGTGGCTCAACGATATTATTAAAGAAGATCTAACTCAAGAAGGATTGATGTTGAACCCTTTTTATACTTAACTGCTGGTTGGTGGTGACATGTTTTATGGGATCTGATTGGTTGAACAATAAAGCAGTGATTGCAGGTGATGATTCATCTGTAACTTGGCAATGCCAGCCTTTTATTTTAATATTAAAGGGGCTTGTTTGAGGAGCGGTGTGCAATCTCCTACCATACCCTTTATACTCTTTTTAGAGACTTGTTCTCTAAGGGAGGTGGAGGAATCCCTCCTGACCTCTGCTGGACCAAACACTGTGGCACAAGTCTTTTTCACTGAGGCAGTGGAGGCAATATCATTTTGAAACGTTTCTTGGTAGGCATGGGTGGCTTGAAGTGCTCACCTCTTACCACTGTGGTCCAAGTTTTGGTACAAGAGTTACCCATTGGTTCTATCTTGCAAAAAGCCTTTTTCTTGGCAAGGGTTTTTCTCTTGGCCCTCCGGTTTTCCTCCCTCCTGAAAAATCAAACACTTCTGATCTGTGCACCGCCGAAACTTGGTTAAAATTCTTTTGGGGCACAAGGGGATGCACCATTTTTTCTAGGGGGCACTTCTGGCCAACTAAAACTGTAATTTCTGTTTGAACTTCTCAACTCCCTTTTTAGTGCTCTTGTCATGCCATTTGTTATTTCTAAGTAATTTGTAATCTTTATTGTTACTCTCTCTGTTTTTGTTTGGTTTTTGTGCGCCTCGGAATAAGTTTAGTCTTAGATAGATGGCGCTTTACAAGTTTTAAATATTATTATTATTATTTTTCTTATAAAATAATATGAGTGAGTGTAAAACATATGCAATTCGTCTGCATACAAATTGAAAAGTAGTTTTAAATACATTTTAGTTATCACATTGAAGCTGATAAAAACGTAGCATTTTACACCCGTAATTATAAACTCAAAAGTCCAGATTTTAATTTGGTTGTCATCCCAGCCAGGCGGCATGGACATCAGTTGGGGGGGGGATGCGCTCCCCACACTCTTAGATACACAACTTCATCTGTAAAAAGTTATCCCACTCTTATCACACTTCAAAATCCTTGCAACACTTGTGGGGAAATACGTACCTAGAATTTATGTTACCCTGTTGATTGTAAATTGACATTGCCTTGCACCGTGTGGGTGTCCCACTTTCTAGCTATGTAAAAAACAGATGCTACTCGATTGGTAAGCACAAGATTTCTACCCCACCTGTGGAGATCATGGCCCCATGCTGCACCAGATATGTTGTAAACTAGATATTGTATGTAAACAATTTTGTTTAATATATACAACCAGTTTAGATTAAAGTGTCATCAGAGTAAAATAAGAAGAAAAAACATGTTTAGCTAAGGATGGTATTTTGTTGTAAAGGTATCATATATTATTGATATTCATTCACATCATCTTGTTTTCAATATACACCGTAAAACCAGCCTTTGACAATTACATCATTTAGGTAGTCACCTGTTACTGAAATGAAGCAGAAGAAAAATAGGAAAAGGTAGATACTTTGTCAAGGATTTTGTGCATGTTCATAAAATCCTTTTTTACTTGATAATTGTAAATAAAAGTATATCGTTTGAATTTTAAACCCTGCTTAACAGGGAGCTCATAGAAAACTGCAGCAAAATTCACAAATTGTGAGCAGTGGGCTTGTTAAGGAACACAATAATTAAGAATAGACTAAATAGATTTGACTGGATTGGACTACAGCAGAAGAAGCAGGTAGTGAGTTCCAGAGCCTTGCCTTGGATGCCCTTAAAGATCTCTGATTGGGATGACTGCCTGGTTGATGTTTAATTCTTCACTGTTTTCTCAAATGGGCGGGCATATCAAAGAGGTTTTTTTTTTTTTTTTTTTTTACATATTTGAGTTTTACTTCTTGATTTAAAGATGATTCTAAGCCTTCTTGAATTGGTGCTTAATTCAAAATTATGCTTAATTTCCTAATTACACTAATTAGTAAGCGGGCATGCATCTAAGTAATTACATTTTGTGTTTTCACAAAGAGATGAGCATCCTAAAACATTGTGCATAATACACTGTATAAAAATGGGTGGGCATGGCCTTTGCAATTTCACAAATAGACGGGCTTGTCAGTGTGCGCATGATCATGTGACAGGCCTGCCCTTCATTTTGTACAAAACATACAGTATTAGATGTGTGCAAAAGTAGGTCATTGTGAGTTTGCTCTTTCGTGGAGAGACAGGCATGTTTGACTAACTATTGTGTTAATTAACCAAAGTTTTTGTAATTTTTAAAAAGAAATTGTTGATAATGTTTAAACTCCTAAAGAAACATATTAGGGCACTTAAACTGCACATGAAAGTTTTCATATTGCAGAGTTTTCAGTTTCAGACTCAGCACATTTTTCAATGCGATTATCTCAAAATGTTCTTTTAGCACGTTTTCATGTGCCCGTCCCTTCGTGAAAACTGTGACAGCTTTATCAACGTTGACAGAGCAGAATGTGGCTTTTTGCACTGGAGGTTTGAATCTTATAGTCAGTCAGCTCACAGATTGAAAGTAGTCAACGTTTGCTGATAGTTACCAGCTCTGTACTTTCCCTTAAAAAGGAACATTACAGAATTGGTTTTTGTTAACAAAACAGTTGCTGGCAGTGTAAGCACTTTATGTAATCCACCATATGCATAAACTGACAAACCAGTAGAAGTTTGAGATCGATCGGCCATCTGGGTCACAAGAAAATAGTGAAAAACCGATTACATATTTGCATGAAAATCATATAGATTCAACAAATGAATAAAACGCTCACTGAGCGATAAACTCTAATCGGAAAATTAGTTTATTCATTTCTCATCAAATATGGCATTTCAGACAGAAATATTTCAAGGGATGTTTTCTACTATCATCATCATTAGACCATGTAAGTTTTATGTAAATCTGTGATCAAAAAGTATATTTTACAAGTTTTTTTCTTACCAATTCTGTAATGTTCCTTTAAGAGTCATGCTTTATCATCTGTTATTGTAATGAAGAAACCATTCTTGGAATATTCTTGGAATAAAGAATGTATTTCTCTTACTAGGCATGGAGCCAAAAGGAGCCAAAAGGTGACAAAGCCAACTTGTTTTCTTTTTTTTAACAATTGACCAGACGGCGCTGTCTAAATCAGTTCAACTGGCTCTACTGTTTGAAAAAGCTTTTCCAGTCCATTTTGATTTTGGTTTAAAAACTCCCTCCATTTGTACAAACTATAATTTCTAATTGTGTTCTGTGAACCACTTTGTTGGACACAAACTTGTCACTTGTGGACAGCTTATACTCCTAATGCAATATTTCAGGAGTAAATTTACCAAAAATTGTTTTTCTTGTAGGGCCAGTACATCACTTTTCTCGAAGTAAATCCTCCAGAGATTTATTTCCAGCTGTAATACTGTCAAAGTCTGACATTTTGTATTCGAAGAACACAAAATGAGAATTGCTAATTTTGATAGTTACAATCACCAATTCAGACATACAAAAATTCAGGATTGTGATGAGTTATAATTTTAGTTGGGAATGTTTGTTTATCATTCTTCCAGCCATTTTGTTAGGTAAGACTGAATTTACACCGGTCGACTGTAAACCTGACCCCCATTCAGGAGTGATTTTTAGTTTGGAATGTTTGTTCATTGTTTTTCCAACCATTTTGTTAGGTTAGACTGAAATTACACAAGTTGACTTAGAAACTCGGCCCCCTTCAGGGATGATTTAGGTTGAGAATGTTTGTCTAGCCATCATATTAGGTTAGACTGAAATTCAACCTTTCAACTTTAAAACTCAACCCCTCAGGGTTCGAGATGATTGAAAAATGATGGTGCTGTCCAATTCAGTGACACTCCATACTGTTGACTTGAGATGAACATGAAACTGAAAATATGTTTTTACATGTTTTATGGGTATGGTCAGCGTCTGGTTTTTTTTATGTTCGTATTTTGTCAAGTTGACTGGGGTGGTTGGTGAACATAAAAAGGACCCGAAGAACCGGTTGACAAATGTGTCAAGATAATTGCATGTTGGGGGGAGACCGCAGGGATATTTTTTCAGATCCTCTTTGTTATAGCAATAACATGTTTTCATGCCTTCTTGGCACTCATCAGTTGCGTGTGTGTGATTCTATAGTAGAATCTGTGGGTCTCATGTCTCGTGAGAGACATTAGTTTTGTATTCCGCTAAGGTTCAGGTAGTGTGTGATAAATCCGAATGCGGATTTTTAATTCTGAGTTGAGTTTTCAGTATAAGTGACTTGTTCCTCCAGTAGGGAGATAAGGATGTTAAGTGTTTCGTCCGGGTCTACGAAACCCGAATCATCAGGGGGAGGAGCGAGCTGTTTTGGGGTGGGGTCAATTTGACTCCGGTTTAGTTTTGCTCTGATCAACTTTTCCCTTATGTTTTGATCTTTTCTGTACGCAATGAAGCGGGGATCTGGAAAGTTCTCCGATTGTGTTGCATGGTTGCGTATTAGAGACCAGTGTTGTTTGATGGATTGGTTTAGGTCACTTTGGTTGATGTACGGGTTGTATGTCGTACTGAAAAACAGTGGAGTTTTGCTTTCTGCATTTCTCTGCTGTTTGTGAATCAAATTAGATCGGTCTTCGTGTGATACTTTTGTTATTGTTTTGTTTATCTCTGTAAGGCTGTAGCCTCATGCAGTTAGCTTTTCAGAGAAATTGTTGACTTTGAGTAGGAAATCATCTTTATTGTTTGTGTTTCTGGCATAGCAGAGTGTTTCTCCGTATATGAATGCTTTGAACACATGTGGGGGGTGTGATGATGTCTTGTGAAGGTATTGGTAGGTTTCAGTGGGTTTGGTATACACTTTTGTGTCTAAAATACCAGTGTCACTGAATCTATTACCTTTGAAGATTGTTAAGTCAAGGTAGTTGATTGAAGTATCAGAGGCCTCAAAAGTGAATTTGAGGGTTGGGTGTATTTGATTCATGTCGTAGATCAGGCTCTTGAAATTGTTAAGGGTGCTGTTATAGATGACAAGTATGTCGTCTCTATAGCGCCATCAAGTGAGGATGTGATCAGCTTTTTCTAGGATTTGTTTTTCCAGATCATGTAATGTGATATCACAGATTTCGGGGCTTGCTGTTGAGCCCATGGCGCATCCAATTTTTGGGAGGTAGTGGTTGTTACCGAATTGGACGCAATTTCTTCCTAATATCAGTTCCAATAACTCTCGGATGTAGTTGGAGGGTGGTTTTGTGATAGAGTACGGGTGGTTGGTTCGGTTGAGGGCATTGCATACATTGTTTATTGCTTCCGTCTGACGGACGTTTGTGTACATTGAGGCAACATCAATACTTGTTATCAGAACATTCTGTAGGAATGTGGCTTCCTCAAGTTTTCGCAATATGTCTGCGGTATCGCGGACATAGGTTGGTTTTGCGGTAACTATGGGAAGGAGGAAGTAATCCACAAATTCTGATATTTTGGCTGTAGGGCTTGAACATCCACTTATTATAGGTCTCCCAACAAAAGGTGTGCCCGCAGGTGGTAGGGCAGTTGCTTGGTTGCGGGAGTGGATCAAGGTACGCCAGGGTGTGTTTATTGATGTATCGGCCTCTATGCATATTCATGAGTAGGTTGTGGACCATTTTGGTGGTCTGTTGTGTGATATCTTGATCAAGCTTTGTGTAGTGCTCGGATTCAAGATGTCTGTAACCTACTTCTAGGTAATCAGTTCGGTTCATTATGCAAATGCCTCTTCCTTTGTCGTAAGGTTTAAATACGATGTCTGGGTTGTGTTTCAGTTTGGTAATGGCTGATATTTCCTGTTTGGTCATATTTCTGAGCTGGTTGCGCAATCGAATATGAGCAAATTGGTATTTGGTGGCTTCCAAATAATTTTTGAGGGTCGCACACTGTGTAGAATTTGTAAGCCATTTTGAGGGTGGTTTGAATGGTTGAGCCTTGGCAGGTTTGTTGTGCATTAGTAAAAGCAATTCTCATTCTTCTTTGGAAGATGTTGAAATCACTCAGAAGTTTTTTGCGGGCGGGTTTGGCTGGGGTGGGAACAAAATTTATACCTTTTCCTAAAGCAACTTTCTCAATTGTAGAAAGGTTTGCCTTGGATAGGTTTGTTATGAATTGTTCGCTTTCTTCTGCCATTGTTATTGTTCAAGATTATTATTCTTAGTGAACCGTTTGGATGTGTGGCACGTGTGAGAAAAGTTTGGTTTTCTTTGAGAGCTGTTTGTTCGTTTAATAAACCTTCGTTTAGTCATGTTTAACAAAAAGGAGTCCTGATTTATATTGTTTATAAATAATAATATATACTTGGGAATGCTGTATTATATTATTATAATAATTATTATATAAAATCAATGCAGTTCTGAATTTGCTCTTTTTGGAAATGGTGGTGGTCCTGAAAAGGACCGGTTGGTTTATTTAGAGAGGTTGCTCTCTTTTTCTCTTGGTTCCTCTTGGCTTGCTTGGTCTTGGCCTTGTGAAGAATCCGAAGAGCTGGGTTGCTGTTCTCAACTCTGGTCCGCTGAAGTCCTTCATCAGCTGTGTTCTCGCTTCCTTCTTGGCTTGTTCCAGTTTTGAGTCTACCTCCTCTGCTTGAAACTTGTACTCTGCAAGGGTGAGTTGGACCATCACCAAGGACACTTTACTTGTTAGTCTGTTCCAATTCTCCTGGAAGGATGGTTGGAAGGTGAGACCTTTATGTGGGTGCGGTGGCCTTGATGTGTTCCGGAAACATGCCGGTGGTTTGTTGGTTGCTATAGTTTGGCTGAAGGTGCTTATTTGGTGTGTGATATGGCTCTTGGCGGCTGTTAATATTAACTGGGTCCGCCAAGTGTTTCACGTGGTTGAAGTCCTTTTCAGCTAGTTTGATGCGTGGAGCCGGGGTTTCACTTTCGAATTCTTCTCTGACCTCCAGCGACGTTATGAGTGAGTTTTCCAACTGGTCTATTAGTGGTAGCTGTCCGCAGGTAAAGTCACTGGAGACAGAGGAGGCTGGCGGTGACGGCTGGTTTGGAACATTCGAGCAAGAATGCCGAGGGCTGGAGTTAGGGCGTCGTTTGAACGATCTGCTAAGTTTGGTCGACATAATGAATATGATGGCGTTGTTGCTGTGGTAATCCAATATATGTGTGGTGGGCGCAGACGTGAGAAAGCTCACCCAGGTGTGGCCTGCGTCTTGGAGGTGCAGGTAGTTGATTGGCTGATTGGTTCTTTTTGTGTTCACGGCAGGGAGTATTGTCCAATGGTTCCGGTGGTTTAGCTCTCACAGAATGCACAGGAATAATGAGTGTAATATTCAAGATCCCTTGCAGATTTTGTGTTTGTTGTCTTGTAGAAATGGTAGAATTTCTCTGTCCAAATGTGGAGGAATGAGAAAAATATGAGTTCATTTCATTTCTACAGTGGTGTAAAGTAGTATTGGAAAGTATGAGCTGGGTTGGTGGTTCCCTTCTGATTGCGAAGTGGGAAAAGGTATCAGGGGTTGGTGTTTTTTTTTAAGTTGCTATGATTTTCTATTTTGGTTCAGCAGGTATGCGTGTTCTTTCCCGCCTGTGGGTGTGTGAACAAGAAATGGTTATACCTTTGTTGCATGTGTTTTGGATTGCTATAAATATGTATGATATGGAGTATTACCCCTAAATTAAAAGGTTCCAATACTTTAAGTAAACACAGCCGGTGAAAAAAATTCCCTTAGATGTGCCACACTTGTAGCTACTGAGGTTCTTCAAAGATACAAAATTGTTACTTTTTGTTGTAACTTGATACAAAGTTTTATAACAACACTTCAACAGTTTTGCTTTGTACGCTGCTGCTCATATTATTGACCACAATTGACTAAGACTCCTTATCATCAGCCTTATGTGGATCAGTAGACAATGTTTTGGTTTATTCTTGGGGGAATCTGTGCTGGGTGGCACATCGTATTTGCGCAAAGTGCTGGGCGGAAGTTTCGAGTTCCCGCCCAGCCCACTGATGAAACAACTTGCGTGAATAAGATACTGAAAATCTTGACCACAAATACTCGGAAATACCAGCAGAAACACAAGAAAAAACATCATGCAAAATGGCCATGTATTTACGGAGTTCAAACAGGGGAACTGATTGTGCAAATTGCAGTGCCGATATCTCTGTGGGAAAAAAAAACCCAGTTAGGTGGGGGAGGAATCGAGGCATATCAGCGGTTTGCGGACGGCAACAGTAAAAATGGTCAGTATTGAAACAAAATGTTTGCGTTCATTTTTCTACTAATAACTGGCCATAAACATCTGTGAAGTGTATAACTGGATTGAATATTGTTACTCATCACTTGTCCCAACTGTGTGACTGGTGGATTTTGACATACCAGCTGATCCTTAGCCAACCCATAACGTGCAGTGAGTGACTGTGTGCTGAAACTTTCAAAAATCCAGGCAGTGGAGTAGCGCTATTTTATGAAGTTCTGACATTCTACACTTCAAATATTTTCCAATCTGCAAATGCCCCACAACGGCATTATTATTAATAGGATGGAGTACAGACATTCTTACCATTGAACAAAATATTGTCCAACTGCAAATGTCCCATTATTAATTTTGTTTAAGATGTGAGTTCAGACAATACATGACCAAGCTCGTTTCCAGGTGTCTTGAATCCACATTCAAGGCATACAGGAAAATGTTGGGAACGAGTGTGATGCTTGTCAAGGGGAAATCCCAGGCTGAGCAATCTTTGGAGAAACACGTGCGCGACGTCACAGACCCTCATTGGACAACACTTTCGGTTGTCACTTTTCACGAATGAAGTGGGCGGGATGAAATCGGGAAACATAGGACTGGCTGCTGGCTCGTAAATTGTGTTGGCACCCGGTGCAATACACAATGACAACATTATCTGTAAACCTCAAGAATAGTACAAGCTGGGGAAGCGTGCCGAGAAAATCTTCTCAAAATGTGATGTGCCAAACGTCATTTTTGTAAAGAAAATATGAATTTATCAGAGTGAAATGAAGACACAACACACACGTTTGGTATTTTATTAACTCTTAACAGAGACATGTAGTTAAATATATGGAAGTTTGTAGTGAGGTGTGTCTAAATCTTCAAACGATCGACAGCGTTATGTTTTATGGGTACAGCACTTGGCTGTTGTATTGATCACAACAGTTTTACGCATCAATGATTGCCAAACAAAGCCCCCCGTTACAGCCCACAAAGCCGTTAGCGGGTTGTGTGGCCCATTTGCGTGGCCCCGCAAATCTCTTGCGTGGTCCCCGGTACTTTTCTTGTGGGCCCCCTTACACCCGCGGGTATTTTGCGGGGGTCCCCGCCACGTACTCGTTGCTCCCTGCGGGTTACCCTTGGGGGCTTGGAATTACTTGTGGCCGGTACTGTATATATGTGGAGCTACTTTTTGAAGTTTGAGACCTATTCCTTTACAGAGCACAATGTAATGGTTTACAAGGTGCGGTGGCGCAATATGCTGCCAATCAAACCAGGAACACCGGGGCGAACCCCTTCTCTTTTCGATAAGTGCACTGGGTTCTTTTACGTGCATTACACAACACACGGGACCAACGGCTTTACGTCCATCAGAAGGACGCAGCAATAATGGTTAGGTGTCTTGCTTAAGGACACAAGTGTCACGACTGGGACTCGAACCCACACTCTGCTGAACAGAAAACCCAGAGCTTGAGTCCGGTGCTCTTATCCGTTCGGCCACGACACGCCACAAATGCTCACAAGATGTTTTTGTAGTACTTTTGGGTGGTGCCTTGGTTGTGTTTTACCCCTGTCTTTCACCTCTGTGGGTTTCAGTTCAAATCCCACGTTGGGCACTGCCTCACATACAGATTGCGTTTTTATTCTCTACCTGATTATTTGGGCCTTCCATATTTGGGTCTTTCCTCCCATATCTAAAACCTACAATGTCAGCAACGCTGTCTTCCCCACATGGGTGTCTTCAGGCCTACTGGTCACCGGTTACAGTGCTAGTCACCCTTTCAAGATTCCTTTGGTTTCATTACCAGCAAGATTTGAAATAAAGCAGTAAGCATGTTTACTCTTTTCTCAAAAGCATTGGAGATTAAAGAATTTCAAATAAAAAAAACCCCACTAAAATGTGAAAAGTTATATCAAGTCAAGTCCTTGAATTTCAGTTTATTCTGTACAGCCTTTTTGAATGGTCTTCATGTTGTTTTTTTCTAGCTGTTTCTGAAACCTTCGGTACGGTATGAGCTACATCATGATGACCCCATTATCTTCGGTGATGTCACTTGTCAGTTCATCCGAGTTGAGAAGGTAAGGTCTCTACGATGTAACAAAATGGGGTCTGGACTTGCACTAATTTGTTTTCTTTCGCACAGTTGACTTGCCAACATACACGGAGACCAAAAGAAGTCACTCTGTGGCAGTGCAGTTAATTACGAGAAGTCCCCCACAAAGCTTAAGTAGTAGTTCATGCCGATTTCCTACCTCCCGCCCAGGTAGTAGTTAATAAGCAGGACAGTTCTTTTCAGAACTGAGAAGTCTCCCGAATTCCGAAAATCTACTCCGCGGTAGTAGAATAAATAGCAAGACAAGTTCTCTAAAGAACAAAATCTACACAGCAAAGTAGATATTTTTTTGTTACTGCAAACCGAATATATATTGATACCTCACCATGCAATGCCTGAAAACCCATAAACATACATGTACATATTAACTTGTCAGTAGTTCTTCTGTGATAACTACCAGAGCAAATAATAAATACAAATACAACACTCTCACCTATTTAGTATTATTTATTCTAAATCTTTGGAATTAAGTACATACAGTACATTTAAAATTGTTCGGGTCAAGCCAAAGGTTTAAAACTGACATAAAAACAATAATAATACTGAGTTCTTATATAGCGCTTTTTCACACTAATTGGCGTCTCAAAGCGCTCAGTATTTTTTCCTGCAAGGTATGAGAAGCTCATTTTTTGAAGTATGAGACCTGTTCCTTTACATATGTTATGGTTTACAAGGTGCTTTTGCGCAATATGCTGCAGATCAAACCAGGAACATCGGGTCAAACCCCTTCTCTTAACGATATGTGCAGCTGGGTTCTTTTATGTGCATTACACAACACACAAGACCTATGGCTTTACGTCCCATCCGAAGGACGCAGCTATAATGGTTAAGTGTCTTGCCTAACAACACAAGTGTCATGAACGGGACTCGAACCCACACTCTGCTGATCAGAAACTCCAGAGCTTGAGTCTGGTGTTCTTATCCGCTTGGCCACGCCACGCCACATGATAGATGTGACAGACCTACTCTGACCCACTCTTACACTTGACATTGAATTAAGATTTATTTTATAGAAGTCATATACCGAATACTATATTGCATCTTGGTCTCATTATAACAGGAGGGATTTAAATTTTTGACAATGGTTTTAGTTAGTTTAAAAATCCTATTCGTAAGTGTGACGTACCTCCACTTTAAAGGCAGGATCTACTTTTGGTGATTGTCAACGACTAGTATCCCCACTTGGTGTATCCCAACATATGCATAAACGAACATATCTGTGAAAATTTGGTTCAATTGGTCATCGTTGCAAGGAAATAATGAAACGAAAAACACCCTTGTTGCATAAAATTGTGTGTTTTCAAATGCCTGAGAAAGGCTTCATGCCTGAAGCCTTTCTCTGATTCAAATACTTTAAGGGGAAAATACATCTTTCTCAGAGGGAGTCTTTGCTCACAATGTTTTTTACTATCAGCAGCTCTCAGGTGCTCCTTACCAAGTAAGGTTTTATTGTAATGTATTTCTTGAGTAATTACCAAAAGTATCCACTGCCTTAAGCCACGCACACGTCACACAAACCAGGCCCCAGTTTCATAGATCTGCTTGAGCATGAAAGGTAGTTAAGCACAACAAAATTATGCTTACCAGAATCAGGTTACCAGGCAAAATACTATGTCACATGTACCATCTGTGACTGGTATCCTGCTCATTTCTGCTTAGCAGGAAATTGCTAGGCAAATTTTTTCTGCTTAAGCATCTCTTTGGCCCGGAAGCCCATAGGAGTTGCATTGAGCTTGTTTTTCGTTGATGATTTATGTAAGAAAAGTTTAATAATTGGACTTGGCTGCTTGACATTTTTGCTGGTAACCTAACTCTGCTAAGCAAATTCTCTTGTGCTAAGTGTTTTTGTGGTTACAGGAGTTAAGACTTTAGACCCAGTATGTCTCGAAACAATCATCACAGAGTTGAAAATGACTATGGTTAGTGTTGTAGTGGGTATTTTGAAACCCAGCTGGACTTGTGTTGTTGTGGGGCTCCTGGCCGAGTGCTAAAGTTACTGGACTGTGGCTAGTGTTCCAGTGGATATGTTGAGGTTTGACTGGACTTGTTTGGTTGCAGGGTCACTGACGTACTGTTGAAATGTCTGGACTCTTGCCAGTAGTCCAATGAGGTTTTCCAGTCCTGTGCAAAGCAACTTTCCAGTTACACATAACATTTTGTATCATGAAATTCCACAGAAGTATTGCATGTAATTCCCCACATGGGTGTTTGGGGCACTTTGGTTTAAGGAAGAGGGGGGGGGGGACCAGAGGGGTTGATTTCCCAAAATTGTACACATATAAAAACATTATTACTAATCTCTATCACATGGTGAAACGTCTGTTTTACTTTCTCTGTTCATTTTTTTCTTCTTGCTGTTCCCCAATTTTCCTGAATGTTCACTCAAATTTAGAAGGGCAGTTGCCGCCCCCCCCCCCAATGCCCCCCTTGGTGGTATGGCTATGAAATTCCCATAACAGGGTGTCCCATTTTATTAATAATACTCCCAACAGAAATATCAGTTTCAATTTCTAGGTTTCTGCTCAACCTGTAATTTATGTGAAGAGTTACAATTGTCTTTGCACATTTAGTTGATACAAAAAATACATGTATTGTAATGATCTATTTTTGTTTTTTTACAAAGAAAAAGTTTTCCAGACGTAAAGCATTGCACAACTCCCTGTCTGATGCTATACTATAAGTGCTGTTGTGTCGAGAGTCGAAATCTTTCAATCCCAACTTGGAATCATGCCCAACTTCATCTATCTATTGGTTAGCTAAATAATTAAAAGAGGTTTACATGTAGTTCAGCAAACCTCTTAAATTGGTTGCCCAGCTTAAGATCATGCCCAACTTCATCTAACTACTGATTGGCTTAATTGTAAAAAGAAGGGGGGAAAAGTAAGTTGGGTGAAATTTGTTAACTGGTTAAACAGGTATTTAAATATTTTTTTACCTTATAAACAAATCTGTAATATTTTTCTAGCCAGAAAAATTATGCACACATTTGAATCCACTTAAGGCTTGTGGAACTTTGATGGGAGTGAAACTCCTTTGCACAGTCTTATTATTGTCAAAGTTTTGGACTGAAAATCATGCAAATTCACCTTTTGAGTCTCAGTTAAAAGCATCTGCTTCACAGGTTTTAAACTGCTGATTTATAAGTGTAACATTGCTGTGGTTGACTTTTTGCAGACAGCAGGGTTTTTATAATTACATGGTGTATCATTCCATTCACCATTACCCCAGACCTCAACACACTGTTCACCACCAGCAAACCCATGACTAGGCTCTCCATCATGCCACTCTCTGTAGTGAATAACTCGCATCCCTTCCTTGCATTCAAATACTCCTGTAAATTATAAACACAAAACAAGTGATCCAATTTTAAACATTGATCAAAGTTGTGTAGTATTTGCATGTGGGCATACTTTATAAATATTGGCACACTGAGGTTCCATCTCAGTTTCAACATTTTCACTCAATGCAAGACCAGCCACAAAAGTAACTGAACAGAATTCTAGTTACTTGAAACTTGTATTTATAAGATGATATTTATGGATATGTTCTGTTGATTGTTACAGCTTTGAAGCATCCATATCAATATTGTCATGACATTATGCCCATGTTATTAACACTGAAGGTCACTTTGTCTGAGGTATTGTCACCATGTGTGACTTTAGGACTTTAGGTGGCAGCAGACAATAGTCCAGATAAACCAGCTAACTTTGCCTTGTTTCTGTCATTAGCATTACACATTTTCAAGAACAAAGGATTTACCTCAGCTGGTGAGCCTACTGCCACCAAGTGTTCGAAAGCGTCTCCCACTGCCTTTTTTTTAATTGTTTGAATACCTATACAAGTAGACTACATGCTACTATTTAATAATTTCTCCTGTAGACAAACCCCACAAGTGACAAACGTTTTACGAACAGAATCATAACAAGAAAAGGACAATATGAAACATTAACACACGATATCGACCCAGTATGGCAGAAATAGAAGTAGAACTTACCTGATTCAGGATCAATGCAATTAATCCAGAAGTATCCAGGTCCAGACAGTTCTTGAAGGAACTTTGTTTCGGTCAAGGAACTCGGGGCAGTCATGATGCTATCCAATTTAAGACACTGCTGTCTTGCTGAAAACCAAGTCGAAGGTTGTATGGCTTTGTAACATTTACCACCCATTTGCCGGCTAATTTAAAATGCTGATCTTTCAACCTGGCACTCAGCAACCAACTAGAACCAGTATGTGTATTACAGTGGCTGTTTGCAGTAGTCAATATTTGTAGTAAATCTACCCTGATGCAGGGATTGTTTCAATGCTATTGTTCCACATCACTGTTTTGGAGCTGTTGCTTGTGACCACCCAGCACTTAATTGAACTACAAAAATTGAGTGAATACAGCTGTTTGAAGTAACCTCAGATTTTAATTGATTTTATTCTTCTTGATTAAGCAAAGACGTAAAGACCTTTAATGCTTCAGTTTAAAATTTACAGCAATAGATATAATCTGCTTACAAATTTGGAAAGAAATCTAATCAATTGTTGCCAAGCAATATTGACTTTTTAAAGAATGGCATCAACAGTCTGTTCTAGTTTTGGTTTAGCTTATTAAATTGCATTTGCCCAAGGTTGGAAATTGTAATCTTAAGACCGATTTTTGATCGTTGTTTTTGTAAGCTTTGATTTTTGGGGAGCAATATCTAAAATGAAAGGAAAGCCTTTTTGGCGTGTCGTGGCGGAGTGGTCTAGTTCACCGGACCCAAGCTCTGGTGTTGTCAGCAGCACAGTGTGGGTTTGAATCCAAGTCATGACACTTGTGCCCTTGAGCAAGGCACATAAACATAATTGCTTCGTAAAATTTGGGAAGGTAGTGCATTCTGCTCTACCAGCCAGGCCCCTAGTGGATGATACCCATGCCTACATCCTTACAGACTGTGAAGGGGGTAACCCTATTTCAGCCCCAGGAGTAGGTGGCAACGTGCCCCTGGAAACAGTTTGGGTCAACAGCCCAAATCAGTTTAGTGTAGCCCTCACCATGAAGTGGCCGTTCGGCCTTGTGAGTTAGGCGATATCTCATAAAGAATAGATTGGGTAACAACTGAAAGTTACTAACGGGGTACACACTCTGAAACATTTTCAGTCTCAAAATATCACTACCAGTGAATAACTTAGTTCAATGACACAAATATCTTCCATGTAAGAATAACAGAAATACCAAACTACACAACTGTATAATCAAGCACAAGGAATATGGACAGGAATAATTACTTTGTGATAATTACATTGTACAAGAAAACATATATAGACCTTCTGCACATGATGTCACTAGCTCCAACAGCGCCCTCCTTGAATTTAAAGTAACATAAATGAATTATGTGTGGCATATATGTGCGTACATGTTTCCATTGATTAACCTCAGCAATGGCAGCCTATTCTAGGGATGTATAGTATACAAGTATTGACTTGCAGGGGTTGATTCGTCTACAAATTGTACACAGATAAAAACATATAGCAATCTCTATCACTGGGTAAAATATCTGTTTGACTTTTTCTGTCCATTTTTCTTTTTCTTGGTTCTCAATTTTTCGGGACTGTCTTGCCTGAATTTGAAAGGGGAGTTTGATTTGATTTTCACTACTCCAAACAGAAATATTGATTTCAATGTGTAGGCTTCTAAGCATGTATCTGGTTGCTCATCCTATAAATGTGGGAAGTGTTATGATTTTCGTTTCACATTTTGTTGATACAAGTTATGGAGTAAAAATCATGCAAAGTCACTTTGTGAGTCTCAGCTAAAAGCATTTGCTTTGCTGATTGTAAACTGCTAATTTAAAAGTGTAACATTGCTGTGATAGACTTTTGCAGACAGCAGGGTTTTGGATGACCACATGGTGCATCATTCCATTG
The DNA here is from genome assembly GCA_032158295.1 of Pycnopodia helianthoides. NCBI lineage: Eukaryota > Metazoa > Echinodermata > Asteroidea > Forcipulatida > Asteriidae > Pycnopodia > Pycnopodia helianthoides. Next base: position 27,770 of record JASTWB010000065.1, read on the forward strand.
ACCATTAGTCCAGACCTCAACACACTGTTCACCACCAGCAAACCAATCACTTGGCTCTCCATTAAGCCACTCTCTGTAGTGAATAACTTGCCTCCCTTCCTTGCATGCAAATACTCCTGCAAATTATAACACACAAAACAAGTGTTTCCATTTAAAACTTTGAACAAAGGTGTGTAGTATTGATGTGGGCATACTTTATCAATATCGGCACACTGAGGTTCCATCTCAGTTTCATTATTTTCACTCAATGCATGACCAGCCACAAAGGTAACTGAACAGAATTCTAGTTACGAGGTGCTTGTATAAGATGATATTTATGGACATGTACTGTTGATTGATACAGCTTTGAAGCAAACTGTTGTACTGTATACAATGAAACATGTTCTGAACTACCCATATCAGAATTGTCATGACATTATGCCCATATTATTAACACTGAAGGTCACTGTGTTTGACATATCATCACACTGGGTGACTTTAGTACTCTAGGTGGCAGCAGACAATAGTCCAGACAAACCAGCTGATTTTCCTCTTTTCCGTTTTCAGCATGACACATTTTCAAAAACAAAGGGTTTACCTCAGCTGATGAGTCTGCTGCCACCAAGTGTTCCTAACAAATGCCTCAAAATTCTGTGATTTTATTTGTTTGAATAACCCTTGTACTAGTAGATTACATGCTTTTTTCATAAGTTTCTCATGTAGACAAACCCATCAAGTTACAAACGTTTATTAAACATGACTAGAAAATGACAACATGAAACATAACTCAGGTTAAAACAATCCAGATGGCAGAAAGAGCAGTAGAACCTACCTGATTCAGGATCAATGCAATTTATCCAGAAGTGTACAGGTTCAAGCAGTTCTTGAAGAAACTTGGTTTCGGTCAAGGAACTTGGGGCAGTCATGATGCTATCCAATTTAAGACACTCCTGTCTTGCTGAAAACCAAGTCGAGGGTTGTATGGCTTTGTAACATTTACCACCCCAATGGCTCCAAGTATCTGGACAAAGCCCATTCCCAATGGAACCCAGGCAAGCCTGATTGCTCTGGCAGAATCCAGTCATCAGACATGTCAGATAGAGCATTAAAATCTTAGTCAGTATATAATTGGATGATGCCATAATTGGGATCAAATCTTGCAGTTGCACTGGCTATTTTGAATTGCAGACCTTCCAACCTGGCACTCAGCAACCAACTGGAACCATTATGTGTATTACAGTAGCTGTTTGCAGTAATCTACGCAACATTAAAGGAGATTTTTACCTTTGATATTTGTAGTAAATATACGCTGTTGCAGGGATTGTTTCAATGCTATTGTTCCACATTGCTGATTTGAGTAATTGCTAGTGACCACCAAGTGCACTCAATTTAACTTTTAAAAAAACTGAATACAAATGCTTGAAGTAGTGTCTGTTTTTAATTGGTTTTATTCATCTTGATTTAGCAAAGACATACACACCTCTAATGCTTCAGATTGAAATTAACCGCAATAGGTATATTATGCTGAAAACTTTGAAAAGAAATCTGAACAATTGTTGCCAAGCAATATTGATTTTTTAAAGGATGGCATCAACAGTTTGGTCTAGTTACTGGTAGCTTATTAAATTGCACATGGCCAAGGTTTGAAATTGTAATCTGAAGAACCATTTTTGAACGTTGTTTTGTAAGCTTAGATTTTGTGGAGCAATATTTAAAATGAAAGGAAAGCCTTTGTGTATAGAGTGGGTAGTAACTGGTAGTTACTATCAGGGTACACGCTCTGAAACATTTTCAGTCTCATAAAATCACCACAGTGTATAGCTTAGTTCAAAGACACAAATATCTTCCATGTAAGAATAACCAAAATACCAAACTACACAACAATATATAATCAAGCACAAGGAATATGTACAGCAATAATTACTTGTTGTTAGATACATTGTATTCTATCAGGAAAACTATGAAGACCTTCTGCATATGATGTCACTAGCTCAAACAGCGCCCTCCTTGAGTTCAAAGTAACACCAATCATTGGCATAGAATGAATTATTTGTGGCGTGTATGCACATTCATGTTTCCTCTGATTTACCTCAGCAATGGCTGCCTAAAGTATACAAATACTGACTGAGTTTTGAGTGATATGGTTAAAACAAGGACTCCCGTGTTGAATCAAAAACACAAATATCTTCCATGTAAGAATAACCGAAATACCAAACTACACAACTGTATAATCAAGCACAAGGAATATGTACAGCAATATTTACTTGTTGATACATACATTGTATTCTATCAAGAAAACTATGGAGACCTTCTGTCACTAGCTAAAACAGTGCCCTCCTTGAGTTCAAAGTAACACCAATAATTGTCTTAGAATAAATATTTCATGCGCATGCATGTTTCCATTGATTTACCTCAGCAATGGCTGCCTACAGTATACAAATACTGACTGAGTTTTGTTTGATATGGTTAAAACAAGGACTCCTGTGTTGAATCCTGGAGTGTTCCATTTTCCTGGAGGTAAAGTCATACAAAAATTAGATTGTCCGGGAATTACCAAGAGAATGAAAGTTTTAACCATAGCATGAGTAAAAGCAGTCAGTATTTGTTTGGTAACACACTAGACCTAGATTCTGCCTAGACCTCTAGGTACCAAGGAGCTGTGTAGTTGCTATTGTTATAGTCAGATAGTACACAGGTTGCTATGGGTATATATTACACTGGTTGCTATGGGTAAAGTGCATTTTTGCTATGGATTTAGTACACTGGTTGTTGTTGGTAAAGTACATTGGTTGCTATGGGTATAGTACGCTTGTTGCTACAGGTGTTGTATGTTGGTTGCTAAGGGTTTAGTGTGTCGCGTTACGCAGCTTTCCAGTAAAAATAAGACATATCATGTGATGTACTCTAAACCAATTAAATTGCAGAATCTATGCATGAAGTTTTATTAAATACATATTAGAATTGTTTGTGCAAACAGGTTTTATACAAGTGGCCCCAGTATGGAATGAAGTGTCTAGAAACAAATCGTCACCAAGTTGAACATGTTAACAAAGTTTGAGAACCTCATGCTGGATTTCAAAAGGGGGATTTTTCTGGTGAGAAATACTCACCGAGGAGAAATCTATCTTAATGCAAAAATGTGATGACAATCAACCATCCAAGGCTCAAAACTGGCATCAACAGCGTTTTTTATCCCCGACTTAATTGTCCACTGGATATCCTAAAGTAGACTGTACAAATACCTTATACTGTATATTCACCTCGATTCTTTTGCTTAAACAATAGAAACTCACTACCCGTTTGTGATTTTGTGCAGCCATGTTAATCAAAGAAATTGTTGTCGTCCTCCTGCAGAACTAATAGTTTATATTTGTTGTCCCTATCAACAGTATAACCTAAAATTTGATGACATAAAGTAAGGAGGATTAGATCAATGTGTTGCTTCAAAACAAAGGTTGCTCAGGCCTTTATGCTCTGTTCTAGAAAGGGAAAGGTCACCAAGGCATTCTCTCTTTGGTAAAGGGCACCTCTATGAGGAAATTGTAAATTTCTTTGGGAGCATTTCAAGGGGCACCATGGCAATGACCAGGGGGCATCGAGGCAATCGCCTCCATTGCCTTCGTGAAGTATCAGGCCTGGTTGCTTTTGCTGAAATTGTTCATTGCATTCCAAATATAAAGAACTTTCACTGATTAATGATAAAAAGCAACATCTAAAGCATAGCATCGTTTCAAAACAGCCTCAAATAGCCATGTTCAAACTAATTAAATAGAAAAAAAATTACAAAAGTCCTTAGCAGAAAGGTGGTTAAAAAGTTACAAAATTACATACTACCAACAGAATAGATAGACATAAGCATTGCTCACTTAGTTTGGCCAGCCTTTGGCAAATTTAGAAAAACAAATATTCAAGAGCTACATCATTATGGAGTTTGAAATAGACAGGTTTAAGAGAACATTAGTAAACTTGAAAAGGTGGTACTTCTAAAAACACTAGACTGCAGGACTAACTTGGGGTTACTGGCCCAGTGCTAATATTACTGGAATCTGGCTTGTGTTCCAGTGGGTATTTTGAACCCAATCTGGACTTGTTTAGTTGTGGTGTTACTGACCCAGTGCTAATATTACTGGACTGTGGCTAGTGTTCAAGTTGATATTTTGAACCCCAGCTGGACTTGTTTGAATGTGTTGTTACTGGCCCAGTGCTAATATTACTGGAATCTGGCTTGTGTTCCAGTGGGTATTTTGAACCCAAGCTGGACTTGTTTAGTTGTGGTGTTACTGGCCCAGTGCTAATATTACTGGAATCTGGCTTGTGTTCCAGTGGGTATTTTGAACCCAAGCTGGACTTGTTTGAATGTGTTGTTACTGGCCCAGTGCTAATATTACTGGACTGTGGCTAGTGTTTAAGTTGATATTTTGAACCCCAGCTGGACTTGTTTGGTTGTGGTGTTACTGGCCCAGTGCTAATATTACTGGACTCTAGCCAGTAGTCCAATGGGTATTTCAAGTCCTGTGCAAAGGGGGGTAGAGGGGTTAATTTACCTCAAAAATTTGCACAGATAAAAACATAAGTACCGATCTCTATCATCGGGTAAAACGTCTGTTTTACTTTCTCTGTCCTTTTTTTCTTCTTGGTTCTCAAATGTTCCCAGCTGTCTTGCCTGAATTTGGAGTGCAGTTGCCTCCCCTGCCCTCCCTTGTTGTACGGCTTTGTAATTCCCACAACAGGGTGTTTGATTTGATTTATACTACTCCAAACAGAAATATCAGTTTAAATGTATACATAGGTTTCTGAGCATGTATCTGGTTGCTCATCCTATAAAAGTGGGAAGTGTTATAATTTTCTTTTCACGTTTTGTTGATAAAAAATTCTTTTCAATGAAAGATTAGAATTAATTTTTGTTAGACCTAGACAAAGTTTTATAGACATAAAGTGTTGCTTTATTTGCTGTCTGTTGCTATACTATAAGTGCTGTTGTGTCGAGATTTAAAATCTGTCCATCCCAACATGTAATTATGCCCAATTTCATCTAACTATTGGTTGGCCTAAGAATTAAAAAAATATTACTTGATGAAAATTTCTTAAATTACTTTTCTTAAAATCCTGCCCAACTTAATCTAACTTCTGATTGGCTTAATTGTACCAAAAAAGTAAGTTAGGTGAAATTTGTTAACTGTTTACACAGGTATTTAAATATTTTTGAATATTAAACAAGTTTGTGAGATTTTTTTAGCCAGAAAAATTGTGCACACATTTGAATCCACATAAGGCTTGCAAAACTTTGGTTTTAGTGAAACTTCTTTGCACAGTCTTATTATTGTCCAAGTTTTGAAAAAAAAAACATGCAAAGTCACTTTGTGAGTCTCAGTTAAAAGCATTTGCTTCACTGAATGTAAACTGCTGATTTATAAGTGTAACATTGCTGTGATTGACTTTTTGCACACAGCAGGTTTAAGCTTATTACACCGTACATCATTCCATTTACCCTTACTCCTGACCTCAACACACTGTTCACCATCAGCAAATCCATGACTAGGCTCTCCATCAAACCACTCTCTGTAGAGAATAACTTGCATCCCTTCCTTGCATTCAAATACTCCTGCCAATTAAAACACACAAAACATTTCAATTTTTAACATTGAACAAAGGTGTGTATTATTTGCATGTGGGCATACTTTATAAATATTGGCAAACTGAGGTTCCATCTCACTTTCAACATTTTCACTCAATGCAAGACCAGCCACAAAAGTAACTGAACAGAATTCTAGTTACTTGAAACTTGTATTTATAAGATGATATTTATGGACATGTACTGTTGATTGGTTCAGCTTTGAAGCAAACTGTTGTACTACATGTATACAATGCAACATGTTCTGAACTATAAATGTAAGAATTGTCATGACAATATACCAATGTTAATAACACTGAAGGTCACTTTGTTTGACATATTGTCATTATTGGTGACCTTTGGACACTATTGGCAACAGCCAATAGTCCAGTAAAAACCAGCTGACTTTCCTTTATTCCTTCTTGGATTGACACATTTCCAAGAACAAAAGATATACCTCAGCTGATGAGTCTACTGCCACCAAGTGTCTCAAAACTTTTCCAATCGTCGTTTTTTTATTGTATGAATAACCATTAAAGTAGACTACATGCTTTTATTTCATAAGTTTCTCCTGTAGACAAACCCCACAAGTTACAAACATTTTCAAACATCAATAGGAAACATTAACGCAGGATAAAAAGATAAAGTATGGCAGAAATAGAAGTAGAACCTACCTGAACCAGGATCATTGCAGTTTATCCACAACTTTCCAGATCCAGCCAGTTCCTGAAGAAACTTGGTTTCGGTCATGGAACTCGGGGCAGTCATGATGCTATCCAATTTAAGACACTGCTGTCTTGCTGAAAACCAAGTTGAGGGTTGTATGGCTTTGTAACATTTACCACCCCAATGGCTCCAAGTATCTGGACAAAGCCCAATGGAACCCAGGCAAGCCTGATTGCTTTGGCAGAATCCAGTCATCAGACATGTCAGATAGAGCATTAAAATCTTTGTCATTTTATATTTGGATGATACCATAATTGGAATCAAATCTTGCAGTTGCACTGGCTAATTTAAAATGCAGACCTTCCAACCTGGCACTCAGCAACCAACTGGAACCAGTACATGTATGTGTATTACAGTAGCTGTTTGCAGTAATCTATGCAACATTAAAGGAGATTTTTACCTTTGATATTTATAGTAAATATACGCTGTTGCAGGGATTGTTTAAATGCTATTGTCCACATTGCTGATTTGAGTTATTGCTAGTGACCACCAAGTGCACTCAATTTAACTTTAAAAAAAAAAACTGAATACAAATGCATGAAGTAGTGTCTGTTTTTAATTGGTTTTATTCATCTTGATTTAGCAAAGACATACACACCTCTAATGCTTCAGATTGAAATTAACCGCAATAGGTATATTATGCTGAAAACCTTTAAAAGAAATCTGAACAATTGTTGCCAAGCAATATTGATTTTTTAAAGGATGGCATCAACAGTTTGGTCTAGTTACTGGTAGCTTATTAAATTGCACATGGCCAAGGTTGAAATTGTAATCTGAAGAACCATTTTTGAACGTTGTTTTTGTAAGCTTTGATTTTTTGGGAGCAATATCTAAAATGAAAGGAAAGCCTTTGTGAATAGATTGGGTAGTAACTGATAGTTACTATCAGGGTACACAGGCTGCGAAACACTATCAGTCTCAAAATATCAATACCAGTGTATAGCTTAGTTCAATCACACAAATATCTTCCATGTAAGAATAACCAAAATACCAAACTACATAACAATATATAATCAAGCACAAGGAATATGAACAGCAATATTTACTTGTTGATAAATACATTGTATTCTATCAAGAAAACTATGAAGACCTTCTGCATATGATGTCACTAGCTCAAACAGCGTCCTCTTGAGTTCAAAGTAACACCAATTATTGGCTTAGAATGAATTATGTGTGGCATGTATGCGCATGCATGTTTCCATTGATTTACCTCAGCAATGGCTGCCTATAGTATACAAATACTGACTGAGTTTTGAGTGATATGGTTAAAACAAGGACTCCCATGTTGAATCCAGGAGTGTTCTGGAGGCTTTTCCTGGAGGCAAAGTCATACAAAAATAAGTTTGTCCGGGGATTACCAAAAGAGTGAAAGTTTTAACCATAGCATGAGTAAAAGCAGTCAGTATTTGTTTGTTAACACCCTAGACCTAGATTTGGCCTAGACCTCTAGGTACCAAGAAGCTGTGCAGTTGCTACTGGTATAGCCAGATAGTACACTGGTTGCTATATGTAAATTACATTGGTTGCTATGGGTAGAGTACATTGGCTGCTACGGATAATACACTGGTTGCTATGGTTACAGTACATTGGTTGCTATGGGTATAGTAAACTGGTTGCTACAGGTGCTGTATGTTGGTTGCTATGGGTAAAGTGTGTCGCGTTACGCAGCTTTCCAGTAAAAATAAGACGTATCATGTGATGCACTCTAAAAACAATCGAAATGCAGAAACTACAGTTCAAGTTTAATAATATATATTAGAATTAATTGTGCAAACAGGTTTCATCCCAGTTTGGAATGAAGTGTCTAGAAACAAATCATCACTGAGTTGAAAAGTATAACCAAGTTTGAGAACCCTCACGGTGGATTTCAATGGGAGGATTTTTGTCCACACCAAGGAGAAAATTATCATAATCCAAAAATGTGATGACAATAAACTATCCAAGGCTAAAATATGGCACCAACAGCAAATAATTTTTCTGACTTAATTTTCCACTTGATATTAAAAGAAGTCTGTACAGACACCTTATACTGTGTATTCATTTAAATCAAACAATAGAAGCTCACTACCTGTTTGTGATTTTGTGCAGGCTAGTTTATACCAAAAAAATCATTCTTATTCCTCTAGGTAGTGGTTTATAAAAGTTGTCCCTATCAACAATATCACTTTAAACTTTTTGACATAGACTAAGGAGGAATGAGATAAATACTCTGCTTCAAAACTTAATGTTGCTTTGCCGAAAATGTTCATTGCATTAAAAATATTAGGAAATTTCACTGATTAAAGATAGAAAGAAACTTATTAAACGCAGCGTTGATTCAAAACAGCCTCAAAGTGCCATGCACAAACTAATACAATAGATAAAAAGACAATAGTCATTAGCAGACCACTGGTTTAAAAGTTACAAAATTACATACTATCAACAGAATAGATAGACATAAGCATTGCTCACTTATTCTAGTCAGCCTTTGGGAATATTAAGAATTTCAAATACTCAAGAGCTACAGCATTATGGAGTTTTGAAATAGACAGGTTTAAGAGAACATTAGTAAACTTGAAAAGGTATGTACTTATAAAAACACTAGACTGCAGGACTAACCTGGGGTTTCTGGCCCAGTGCTAATATTACTGGACTGTGGCTAGTGTTCCAGTGGGTATTTTGAACCCCCAGCTGGACTTGTTTGGTTGTGGTGTTACTGGCCCAGTGCTAATATTACTGGACTGTGGCCAGTGTTCCAGTAGGTATTTTGAACCACAGCTGGACTTGTTTGGTTGTGGTGTTACTGGCCCAGTGCTAATATTACTGGACTGTGGCTAGTGTTCCAGTGGGTATTTTGAACCCCCAGCTGGACTTGTTTGGTTGTGGTGTTACTGGCCCAGTGCTAATATTACTGGACTGTGGCCAGTGTTCCAGTGGGTATTTTGAACCACAGCTGGACTTGTTTGGTTGTGGTGTTACTGGCCCAGTGCTAATATTACTGGCCTGTGGCTAGTGTTCAAGTTGATATTTTGAACCCCAGCTGGACTTGTTTGGTTGTGGTGTTACTGGCCCAGTGCTAATATTACTGGACTCTAGCCAGTAATCTAATTGGTGTTTCATGTCCTGTACAAAGCAACTTTCCAGTTACACATAACATTTTGTATCATGAGATTCCACAGAAGTATTGCATGTAATTTCCCTCCATGGGTGTTATGGGAACACTTTTTTAAAGGGTTGGGGGAGGGGGGTAGAGGGTTTATTTACCTTAAAAATTTGCACAGATAAAAACATAAATACTGATCTCTATCACCGGGTAAAATGTCTGTTTTACTTTCTCTGTCTTGGTTTCTTCTTGGTTCTCAAATGTTCCCAGCTGTCTTGCCTGAACTTGGAGGGCAGTTGCCATCCCCCTGCCCTCCCTTGTTGTATGGCTTTGTAATTCCCACAACATGGTGTTTGATTTGATTTATACTACTCCAAACAGAAATATCAGTTTCAATGTGTAGGTTTCTGAGCATGTATCTGGTTGCTCATCCTATAAAAGTGGGAAGTGTTATAATTTTCTTTTCACATTGTGTTGATAAACAATTCTTTTCAGTGAAAGATTATTTTAAAATTATATTTTACTTTTTACCTAGACAAAGTTTTATAGACATAAAGTGTTGCTTTATTTGCTGTCTGTTGCTTTACTATAAGTGCTGTTGTGTCGAGATTCAAAACCTGTTTCATCCCAACATGTAATCATGCCCAATTTCATCTAACTATTGGTTGGCCTAAGAATTAAAAAAATATTACTTGATGAAAATTTCTTAAATTGGTTGCCCACCTTAAAATCCTGCCCAACTTAATCTAACTTCTGATTGGCTTAATTGTACCAAAAAAGTAAGTTGGGTTAAATTTGTTAACTGTTTACGTAGGTTTTTAAATACTTTTTTAAATATTAAACAAATTTGTAAGATTTTTTTTAGCCAGAAAAATTGTGCACACATTTGAATCCACATTATGCTTGCAGAACTTTGGTTTGAGTGAAACTTCTTTGCACAGTCTTATTATTGTTTTGAAATAAAAAACATGCAAAGTTACTTTGTGAGTCTCAGTTACAAGCATTTTCTTCACTGAATGTAAACTGCTGATTTATAAGTGTAACATTGCTGTGATTGACTTTTTGAAGACAGCAGGTTTAAGCTGATTACACCGTGCATCATTCCATTGACCATTAGTCCAGATCTCAGCACACTGTTCACCACCAGCAAACCAATGGCTAGGCTCTCCATTAAGCCACTCTCTGTAGTGAATAACTTTCATCCCTTCATTGCATGCAAATACTCCTGCAAATTATATCACACAAAACAAGTGTTTCTATTTAAAACTTTGAACAAAGGTGTGTAGTATTTGCATGTGGGCATACTTTATAAATATTGGCACACTGAGGTTCCATCTTAGTTTCATTATTTTCACTCAATGCATGACCAGCCACAAAGGTAACTGAACAGAATTCTAGTTACCAGGTGCTTGTATAAGATGATATTTATGGACATGTACTGTTGATTGATACAGCTTTGAAGCAAACTGTTGTACTGTATACAATGCAACATGTTCTAAACTACCCATATCAGAATTGTCATGACATTATGCCCATATTATTAACACTGAAGGTCACTGTGTGTGACATATCATCACACTGGGTGACTTTAGTACTCTAGGTGACTTTAATACTCTAGGTGGCAGCAGACAATAAATCTACGCCGTTGCAGGGATTGTTTCAATGCTATTGTTCAACTTTGCTGATTTGAGTTGTTACTAGTGACCACCAAGTACACTCAATTGAACTTTAAAAAAAAATGAATACAAATGCTTGAAGTAGTGTCTGTTTTTAATTGGTTTTATTCATCTTGATTTAGCAAAGACATACACACCTCTAATGCTTCAGATTGAAATTAACCGCAATAGGTATATTATGCTGAAAACTTTGAAAAGAAATCTGAACAATTGTTGCCAAGCAATATTGATTTTTTAAAGGATGGCATAAACAGTTTGGTCTAGTTACTGGTAGCTTATTAAATTGCACATGGCCAAGGTTAAAATTGTAATCTGAAGAACCATTTTTGAACATTGTTTTGTAATGGCTGCCTATGCTAGGAATGTATAGTATACAAGTACTGACTGCTTTGAGTGCTTTGATTAAAACTTTGAGTCCTGTGATAATCCCTGGAATGTTCCGTTTTCCTTGACGCTAAGTCATAGAAAAATAAGATTGTTCGGGATTAACGAGGGAGTCCTAGTTTTAACCGTAGCATGAGTAAAAACAGTCAGTGTTTGTTTGGTGACACCTTAGACATAGATTCTGCCTAGACCTATAGGTACCAAGAAGCTGTGCAGTTGCTACTGGTATAGTCAGATAGTACACTGGTTTCTATCAAAAGGCAGAATCTATGGATCAAGTTTTTTAATACATATTAGAATGTTTGTGCAAACAGGTTTTATAGAAGTCCCAGTTTGGAATGAAGTGTCTAGAAACAAATCTTCACTGAGATGAAAATTATAACCAAGTAACAAGTTTGAGAACCATCTTGCTGGATTTCTATGGGAGGATTTTTGTCCACACCAAGGAGAAAATTATCATAATCCAAAAAATGTGATGACAATAAACCATCCAAGGCTCAAAAATGGCACCAACAGCAAACAATTTTTCTGACTTAATTTTCCACTTGATATTAAAAGAAGTCTGTACTGATACCTTACATTGTGTATTCATTTAATTTTTTTGCTCAAACAATAGAAGCTCACTACTTGTTTGTGATTTTGTGCAGGCTAGTTTAAAAAAAATCATTCTATAGTCCTCTAGCACAACTAGTGGTTTATAAAAGTTGTCCCTATCAACAAACTAATAAAATAGATAAAAAGACAAAAGTCATTAGCAGAAAACTGGTAAAAAAAAGTTACACAACTACATACTATCAACAGAATAGATAAACATAAGCATTGCTCACTAGTTTTGTAAGCCTTTGGCAATATTAAGAATTACAAACATTAAAGAGCAACATCATTATGGAGTTTTGAAATGGAGAGGTTTAAGAGAAAACTAGTAAACTTGAAAAGGTATGCACTTCTAAAAACACTAGACTTCAGGACTAATTAAGGGTTTCTGGCCCAGTGCTAATATTACTGGACTGTGGCTAGTGTTCCAGTGGGTATTTTGAACCCAAGCTGGACTTGTTTGGTTGTGGTGTTACTGGCCCAGTGCTAATATTACTGGACTCTAGCCAGTAATCTAATTGGTGTTTCATGTCCTGTACAAAGCAACTTTCCAGTTACACATAACATTTTGTATCATGAGATTCCACAGAAGTATTGCATGTAATTCCCCTCCATGGGTGTTATGGGGACACTTTTTTAAAGGGTTGGGGGGGGGGGGTAGAGGGTTTATTTACCTCAAAAATTTGCACAGATAAAAACATAAATACTGATCTCTATCACCAGGTAAAATGTCTGTTTTACTTTCTCTGTCCTTTTTTTCTTCTTGGTTCTCAAATGTTCCCAGCTGTCTTGCCTGAACTTGGAGCGCAGTTGCCTCCCCTGCTCTCCCTTGTTGTATGGCTTTGTGATTCCCACAACAGGGTGTTTGATTTGATTTATACTACTCCAAACAGAAATATCAGTTTCATTGTGTAGGTTTCTGTGCATGTATCTTTTCACATTTTGTTGATAAACAATTATTTTCAGTGAAAGATTAGAATGATCTATTTTTACTTTTTACAAAGGCAAAGTTTTCTGGACATAGAGCATTGCTTAATTTGCTGTCTAAAAGTGTTGATGAGTCGAGAGTGGAAATCTTTCCATCTCAACATGTAATCATGCCCAATTTCATCTAACTATTGGTTGGCCTAATAATTAAAAACATGTTATGTGATGAAAATTTCTTAAATTGGTTGGCCACCTTAAAATCCTGCCCAACTTCATCTAACTTCTGATTGGCTTAATTGTACACAAAGAAGTAAGTTGGGTGAAATTTATTAACCGTTTAACCTGGTATTTAAATATTTTTTATTTATTAAACAAATTTGTAAGATTTATTTAAGCCAGAAAATTGTGCACACATTTGAATCCACATAAGGCCTGTGGAACTTTGGTTTGAGTGAGACTTTTTTGCACAGTGTTTTGTTTTTCAAGTTTTGAAATAAAAAACATGCAAAGTTACTTTGTGAGTCGCAGTTAAAAGCATTTGCTTCACTGAATGTAAACTTTTGATTTATAAGTGTAACATTGCTGTGTTTGACTTTTTGCAGACAGCAGGTTTAGGATGACCACATGGTGCATCATTCCATTCACCCTTACTCCTGACCTCAACACACTGTTCACCACCAGCAAACCAATGATTAGGCTCTCCATCTAACCACTCTCTGTAGTGAATAACTTGCATCCCTTCCTTGCATTCAAATACTCCTTCAAATTAAAACACACAAAACATTTCAATTTTTAACATTGAACAAAGGTGTGTAGTATTTGCATGGGGCATACTTTATAAATATTGGCACACTGAGGTTCCATCTCAGTTTCAACATTTTCACTCAATGCAAGACCAGCCGCAAAGGTAACTGAACAGAATTCTAGTTACTTGATGCTTATATAAGATGATATTTATGGACAAACAAAAACCATAACTAGAAACGGACAATATGAAACATTGACACATGATTTAAAGATCAAGTATGGCAGAAATGGCAGTAGAACCTACCTGATTCAGGATCAATGCAATTTATCCAGAAGTGTACAGGTTCAAGCAGTTCCTGAAGAAACTTGGTTTCGGTCAAGGAACTCGGGGCAGTCATGACGCTATCCAATTTAAGACACTCCTGTCTTGCTGAAAACCAAGTCGAGGGTTGTATGGCTTTGTAACATTTACCACCCCAATGACCCCAAGTATCTGGACAAAGCCCATTCCCAATGGAACCCAGGCAAGCCAGATTGCTCTGGCAGAATCCAGTCATCATGCAAGTCAGATAGAGCAGTAAAATCTTAGTCATTATATATTTGGATGATACCATAGTCGGGATCAAATCTTGCAGTTGCACTGGCTATTTAAAATGCAGACCTGTCAACCTGGCACTCAGCAACCAACTGGAACCAGTAATGTGTATTACAGTGGCTGTTTGCAGTACAACATTAAAGGAGATTTATACGCTTGAATTTTGTGGTAAATCAATACTAACTGATGCAGGGAATGATTCAATGCTATTGTTCCGTTGGTCTTTTTGAGTTGTTGTTGGTGACCAACAAGTGCAGTCAAAGAGTTTTTCAAAAAAAAGAGTGTACTGGACACAACTGTTTGAAGTAATGCTTGTTGTTTTTATTCATCTTAAATACAAAGATGTCCACAGCTTTAACAATATATATTAGCTTTGAAAAGTAAGTATATTGACACCAAGCAATATTGATTTTGCAAAGGACAGCATCAATAGTCTGGTCTAGTTTTGGGTAGCTTTTTAAATTGCTTGAAGCCAAGGTTGAAACTGTTTCCTGAAAAAAACGATTTTTTGATTGTTGTTTGTAAGCTTTGATTTTTGGGGGACAATATCTAAAATGAAAGGAAATGCCTTTGTGATTAGAGTGGGTAGTAACTGGTATTTACTACCAGGGTACACACTCTAAAACATTTTCAGTTTTGAATATCAGTACCAGTGTACCTCAGTTTATTGACATCCCACAAATATCTGTCATATTATAAGAAAGACTCAAATACTTATTTACATAATCATGGGCAAGGAATACATGTGTTGCAACAGCAAACTATGTGATAAGTAAATTGTTTTTGATCAAGAAAACTAAAGAGCCCTTGATAATGACACATGAACAGTGTCCCCACATAGGTCAAAAGAACACAATCACTGGCTGAGAATTGTGCAAGGTGTCGTTGCGCACACTTTTCCATTGTTTGACCTCAGCAATGGCAGCCTGAGCCAGGGGTGTATAAAATGTAGTAGGCTTGTAGTTTAGCTCAGTGGATGTTGGGGATTCAAACCTGTGACTAGTATGCCACTGTTTTGAACCAGAGCAGGATTTACAGAAATCAGTTTTATTATAAAACTGTTCAGCAAAAAAACACTGTGTAGAAAATGTCCTTGTTCGTAAAAAATGAGTCACAGGAACGTTGATCTATTACATTTTTGCTGTTTACCTGTTTCTGCTAAGCAATTTCTCTTATGCTAAGCATTTTTATGCTTACTGGAGTTGAGAATTTAGACCCAGTATGGAACAAAGTGTCTCGAAACAAATCAATACCTAGTTGAAAATGACTGTGGCTAGTGGCTAGTGTTACAGTGGGTATTTTGTGCCCTGACTGGATTTGTTTGGTTGTGGGTTTACTGGCCCAGTGCTAGAATTACCGGACACTGGCCAGTAGTCCAATGGGTATTTCAAGTCCTGTGCATAGCAACTTTCCAGTTACACATAACATTTTGTATTTTGAGATTCCACAGAAGTATTGCATGTAATTCCCCCATGGGTTTATGGGGACACATTGGTTGGGGGAAGGGGGAGGGGTTGACTTGCCCAAATCTTTACCCGGATAAAAACATAAACACCATTCTTGGGTAAACCATCCGTATTACTTTCTCTGTGAATTTTTTTCTTCCTGTTCTTCCCAAATTTTCTTGACTGTTCGCTTGAATTTTGGAGGGCAGTTGCCCCCCACCTGCCCCCTTGGTTGTATGGCTATGGAACTCCCACAACAGGGTGTCTGATTTGATTACTAGTACTCCCAACAGAATGTTAGTTTCAATTTCTAGGTTTCTGCTTATCATGTAATTGTGGGAAGAGTTCTAATTTTCTTTTCACATCTTGTTGATACAAAATTTATTTTAGTTAAAGATTATCATTATTTTTTGTTGCTTTTAGACCCCTAATACAAAAAAGTGGCTAGACATAAAGCATTGCATAATTCCCTGTCTGATTCTTTACTCTAAGTGCTGTTGTGTTGAGAGTGGAAATCTGTCCATCCCAACTTGGAATCCTGCCCAACTTCATCTAACTAATTGTACATGTAAGCTAATTTATAAAAGAGGTTTAGTTCAGCAAACTTCTTAAATCGTGCCCAACTTCATCCAGCTATTGATTCGCTTAGAAAATAATAGTGAATAAAATAAGTTAGTAAAAATTTGTTAACTGGTTGCACAGTTACTTAAATATTGTTAAACATTAAGCAAAACTGTCAGATTTTGTTTTTAACTCGTTGACTGCCGGTCATAGATTCTTAGGGCGTTCCCATTTGCCAAGTGCAGTGCGCATGTGTGCATACCAAATAGCTACTATACAAAAAAAAATTGAACATACACATTCTAAGGATGCCATGTCCTCACCAGGTGGTCCTCACCACTGCCAGAAGCGTATTTGTTGCGTGCTCAGTGATGCCAGTGTATTTAAATAACAATACAAAGCCCTTTCATTCCCTACGAGTATACTCGTAGTGGCAGAAGCGGTTACACCTGTTACTACGAATATACTCGTAGGCGGCAGTCAACGTGTTAAGCTAGAAAAATTGTGCACACACTTAAATCCATATGAGGCTCGTGAAACATAAGTTTGCGCTAAACTTTTTCAAAAAGCCTAAGGACAAACAATTTTGCAAAATAACTTTTTGGGTCTCAGTTAAAAGCTTTTGCTTCACTGATTGTAAACTGCTGATTTATAAGTGTAACATTGCTGTGATTGACTTTTTGCAGACAGCAGGCCTTATGAAATCACATGGTGCATCATTCCATTCACCATTACCCAAGACCTCAACACACTGGTCACCACCAGCAAACCAATGACTAGGCTCTCCATCAAACCACTCTCTGTAGTGAATAACTCGCATCCCTTCCTTGCATTCGAATACTCCTGTAAATTATAAACACAAAACAAGTGATCCAATTTTAAACATTGAACAGAGGTGTGTAGTATTTGCATGTGGGCATACTTTATCAATATTGGCACTCTGAGGTTCCATCTTAGTTTCAACATTTTCACTCAATGCAAGACCAGCCACTAAGGTAACTGAACAGAATTCTAGTTACTTGAAACTTGTATAAGAGGATATTTATAGACATGTACTGTTGATTGATACAGCTTTGAAGCAATTTTTTAAACTGTATACAATGCATCCTGTTCTGAACTATCCATATCAGAATTGTCATGACATTATGCCGTTGTTATTAACACTGAAGGTCAATTTGTCTGAGGTATAGACTGTGCAAGTCTGGCGCTCATTCGAACTTCCGGGATCATAGTGGTCCCAACCATATGGAGTTTTACATGGGCGAGATTTTGTTTCGTCAATTATTTTAGTTTAACGTAGTTTATGACTATGAAAATTATAAATGTTGTCGGGAATGTAATACTTAGTGATAAAAAATATGAAAGTAAAATCAATTCAACAATATAACAAAGAAAACCCGAGAATTAAACTTGACCTCAGCTTCCGGTTACTGCAAAAAATTTACAGTTACTGCTTACCTCCGAAAAAAAAACTTATGTAAATGCTAGTTTTGGATGCGCGATGATAATTGCCAGATGCTGTAATTGCAACGCAAGACCTTTTTATTGAAGTCTATGGTTGTTGAGGAGTCGGCGTCCTATAAACTGCGCCAAGCGTTAATTTTACGCCGGTGTGACCTTCGCGAATCCGCGTAAGGGGTTTCTAAAAAGTTAAGATCAAATCGTCGCGTGAGAACTATAAGGTCCTTAACAAACGTGATGGACAAAAGGTCGTTAACAATTTTTGTTTTTAAAGCCTATAAAACAAAATAATAAACTACAACTATCAGAAATTAATGTTTCCTTATGAAAATCTGAAAATCGATTTTCATAAGGAAACATTAATTTCTGATAGTTGTATTTTATTATTTTGTTTTATAGGCTTTAAAAACAAAAATTGTTAACGACCTTTTGTCCATCACGTTTGTTAAGGACCTTATAGTTCTCACGCGACGAAATAAGCATCCTTGTCCCAGAGTTTTAATTATTCTTGTTCGTGTATTTATTTTGAAAGCTAAAACTAATTTTATAAAAATTGTACTGAGTATTTTTGTTGTTCAGATTTTGTCATTAGATATAATTTAAAACACAGATTTGATTTCAGAAAAAAAATGTGTTTTCTCGTTCCGATACGCACGAGACTTGCACAGTCTATTGTCACTATGGGTGACTTTAGGACACTTGGAAGCAGAAGACAATAGTTCAGATAAACCAGCTAACTTTCCCTTGTTTCCGCCATTAGCATGACACATTTTCAAGAACAAAGGATTTACCTCAGCTGGTGAGCCTACTGCCACCAAATGTCCGAAAGCGTCTCCCACTGCTTTTTAAAATTGTTTGAATACCTATACAACTAGACTACATGCTTCTATTTTATAATTTCTCCTGTAGACAAACCCCACAAGTGACAAACGTTTTATGAACAGAATCATAACAAGAAAAGGACAATATGAAACATTAACACACGATATCGACCCAGTATGGCAGAAATAGCAGTAGAACTTACCTGATTCAGGATCAATGCAATTAATCCAGACGTATCTAGATCCAGCCAGTTCTTGAAGAAACTTGGTTTCGGTCAAGGAACTTGGGGCCGTCATGATGCTATCCAATTTAAGACACTCCTGTCTTGCTGAAAACCAAGTCGAGGGTTGTATGGCTTTGTAACATTTACCACCCCAATGGCTCCAAGTATCTGGACAAAGCCCATTCCCAATGGAACCCAGGCAAGCCTGATTGTTCTGGCAGAATCCAGTCATCAGACATGTCAGATAGAGCATACAAATCTTAGTCTTTAAATAATTGGATGATGCCATAATTGGGATCAAATCTTGCAGTTGCACTGGCTATTTTAAAATGCAGACCTTCCAACCTGGCACTCAGCAACCAACTGGAACCATTATGTGTATTACAATAGCTGTTTGCACTAATCTACGCAACATTAAAGGAGATTTTTACCTTTGATATTTATAGTAAATATACGCTGTTGCAGGGATTGTTTCAATGCTATTGTTCCACATTGCTGATTTGAGTTATTGCTAGTGACCACCAAGTGCACTCAATTTAACTTTAAAAAAAACTGAATACAAATGCTTGAAGTAGTGTCTGTTTTTAATTGGTTTTCTTCATCTTGATTTAGCAAAGACATACACACCTCTAATGCTTCAGATTGAAATTAACAGCAATACATGTAGGTCAATTATGCTGAAAACTTTGAAAAGAAATCTGAACAATTGTTGCCAAGCAATATTGATTTTTTAAAGGATGGCATCAACAGGTTGGTCTAGTTACTGGTAGCTTATTAAATTGCACATGGCCAAGGTTGAAATTGTAATCTGAAGAACCATTTTTGAACGTTGTTTTGTAAGCTTTTATTTTTTTGGGAGCAATATCTAAAATGAAAGAAAAGCCTTTGTGAATAGATTGGGTAGTAACTGGTAGTTACTATCAGGGTACACAGGCTGCGAAACAGTTTCAGTCTCAAAATATCAATACCAGTGTATAGCTTAGTTCAATCACACAAATATCTTCCATGTAAGAATAACAGAAATACCAAACTACACAACAATATATAATCAAGCACAAGGAATATGAACAGCAATATTTACTTGTTGATACATACATTGTATTCTATCAGGAATACTATGAAGACCTTCTGCACATGATGTCACTAGCTCAAACAGCGTCCTCTTGAGTTCAAAGTAACACCAATCATTGTCTGAGAATGAATTATGTGTGGCATGTAATTGTATGCGCATGCATGTTTCCATTGATTAACCTCAGCAATGGCTGCCTATAGTATACAAATACTGACTGAGTTTTGAGTGATATGGTTAAAACAAGGACTCCCAGGAGTGTTCTGGAGGCTTTTCCTGGAGGCAAAGTCATACAAAAATTAGATTGTCCGGGGATTACCAAGAGAGTGAAAGTTTTAACCATAGCATGAGTAAAAGCAGTCAGTATTTGTTTGGTAACACCCTAGACCTAGATTTGGCCTAGACCTCTAGGTACCAAGAAGGTGTGCAGTTGCTACTGGTATAGCCAGATAGTACACTGGTTGCTATATGTAAATTACATTGGCTGCTACGGATAATACACTGGTTGCTATGGTTACAGTACATTGGTTGCTATGGGTATAGTACACTTGTTGCTATAGGTGTTGTATGTTGGTTGTTAAGGGTTTAGTGTGTCGCGTTACGCAGCTTTCCAGTAAAAATAAGACATATCATGTGATGCACTCTAAACCAATTAAATAGCAGAATCTATGCATGAAGTTTTATTAAATACATATTAGAATTAATTGTGCAAACAGGTTTCATCCCAGTTTGGAATGAAGTGTCTAGAAACAAATCATCACTGAGTTGAAAATTATAACCAAGTTTGAGAACCCTCACGGTGGATTTCAATGGGAGGATTTTTGTCCACACCAAGGAGAAAATTATCATAATCCAAAAATGTGATGATAATAAACCATCCAAGGCTCAAATATGGCACCAACAGCAAACAATTTTTCTGACTTATTTTTCCGCTTGATATTAAAAGAAGTCTGTACAGACACCTTATACTGTGTATTCATGTAAATCAAACAATTGAAGCTCACTACCTGTTTGTGATTTTGTGCAGGCTAGTTTAAACCAAAAGAAAATCATTCTTATTCCTCTAGCTAGTGGTTTATAAAAGTTGTCCCTATCAACAATATCACCTTAAACTTTTTGACATAGAGTAAGGAGGAATGAGATAAATACTCTGCTTCAAAATTTAATGTTGCTTTGCCGAAAATGTTCATTGCATTAAAAATATTAGGAAATTTCACTGATTAAAGATAGAAAGAAACTTATAAAATGCAGCGTTGCTTCAAAACAGCCTCAAAGTGCCATGTTCAAACTAATACAATAGATAAAAAGACAATAGTCATTAGCAGACCACTGGTTTAAAAGTTACAGAATTACATACTACCAACAGAATAGATAGACATAAGCATTGCTCACTTATTCTTGTCAGCCTTTGGGAATATTAAGAATTACAAATACTCAAGAGCTACATCAATATGGAGTTTTGAAATAGAAAGGTTTAAGAGAACATTAGTAAACTTGAAAAGGTATGTACTTATAAAAACACTAGACTGCAGGACTAACTTGGGGTTTCTGGCCCAGTGCTAATATTACTGGACTGTGGCTAGTGTTCCAGTGGGTATTTTGAACCCCAGCTGGACTTGTTTGGTTGTGGTGTTACTGGCCCAGTGCTAAGATTACTGGACTGTGGCTAGTGTTCAAGTTGATATTTTGAACCCCAGCTGGACTTGTTTGGTTGTGGTGTTACTGGCCCAGTGCTAATATTACTGGACTCTAGCCAGTAGTCCAATTGGTGTTTCATGTCCTGTACAAAGCAACTTTCCAGTTACACATAACATTTTGTATCACGAGATTCCACAGAAGTATTGCATGTAATTCCCCTCCATGGGTGTTATGGAGACACTTTTTTAAAGGGTTGGGGGGGGGGGGTAGAGGGGTTAATTTACCCCAAAATTTGCACATATAAAATCATATACCAATCTCTGTCAATGGGTAAAACGTCTGTTTTACTTTCTCTATTCTTTTTTTCTTCTTGTTTTTGTAAATTTTCCCAGCTGTCTTGCCTAAATTTGGAGGGCAGTTGCCATCCCCCTGCTCTCCCTTGTTGTATGGCTTTGTAATTCCCACAACATGGTGTTTGATTTGATTTATACTACTCCAAACAGAAATATCAGTTTCATTGTGTAGGTTTCTGTGCATGTATCTTTTCACATTTTGTTGATAAACAATTATTTTCAGTGAAAGATTAGAATTATCTATTTTTACTTTTTACAAAGTCAAAGTTTTCTGGACATAGAGCATTGCTTAATTTGCTGTCTAAAAGTGCTGATGTGTCGAGAGTGGAAATCTTTCCATCTCAACATGTAATCATGCCCAATTTCATCTAACTATTGGTTGGCCTAATTATTAAAAACATGTTATTTGATGAAAATTTCTTAAATTGGTTGGCCACCTTAAAATCCTGCCCAACTTCATCTAACTTCTGATTGGCTTAATTGTACACAAAAAAGTAAGTTGGGTGAAATTTATTAACCGTTTACACTGGTATTTAAATATTTTTATTTATTAAACAAATTTGTAAGATTTATTTAAGCCAGAAAATTGTGCACACATTTGAATCCACATAAGGCCTGTGGAACTTTGGTTTGAGTGAGACTTCTTTGCACAGTGTTTTGTTTTTCAAGTTTTGAAATAAAAAACATGCAAAGTTACTTTGTGAGTCGCAGTTAAAAGCATTTGCTTCACTGAATGTAAACTTCTGATTTATAAGTGTAACATTGCTGTGATTGACTTTTTGCAGACAGCAGGTTTTTTATAATCACATGGTGCATCATTCCATTTACCCTTACTCCTGACCTCAACACACTGTTCACCACCAGCAAACCAATGATTAGGCTCTCCGTCATGCCACTCTCTGTAGTGAATAACTTGCATCCCTTCCTTGCATTCAAATACTCCTTCAAATTAAAACATACAAAACAAGTGTTTCAATTTTTAACATTGAACAAAGGTGTGTAGTATTTGCATGTGTGCATACTTTATAAATATTGGCACACTGAGGTTCCATCTCAGTTTCATTATTTTCACTCAATGCATGACAAGCTGCAAAGATAACTGAAGAGAATTCTAGTTACTTGATGCTTATATAAGATGATAGTTATGGACATGTACTGTTGATTGGTTCAGCTTTGAAGCAAACTGTTGTACTACATGTTTACAATGCAACATGTTCTGAACTATAAATGTAAGAATTGTCATGACAATATACCAATGTTAATAACACTGAAGGTCACTTTGTTTGACATATTGTCATTATTGGTGACCTTTGGACACTATTGGCAACAGCCAATAGTCCAGTAAAAACCAGCTGACTTTCCTTTTTTCCTTCTTGGAATGACACATTTCCAAGAACAAAAGATTTACCTCAGCTGATAAGTCTGCTGCCACCAAGTATTCCGAGAAAATGCCTCAAAATTCTGTTTTTTTAATTGTTTGAATAATCTTTTTACAAGCAGATTACATGCTTTGTTTTCATAAGTTACTCCTGTAGACAAACCCCACAAGTTACAAACATTTTCAAACGTCGACATAACTAGAAAACGACAATAGGAAAAATTAACGCAGGATAAAAAGATAAAGTATGGCAGAAATAGCAGTAGAACCTACCTGAACCAGGATCATTGCAGTTTATCCACAAGTATCCAGATCCAGCCAGTTCCTGAAGAAACTTGGTTTCGGTCATGGAACTCGGGGCAGTCATGATGCTATCCAATTTAAGACACTGCTGTCTTGCTGAAAACCAAGTTGAGGGTTGTATGGCTTTGTAACATTTACCACCCCAATGGCTCCAAGTATCTGGACAAAGCCCAATGGAACCCAGGCAAGCCTGATTGCTTTGGCAGAATCCAGTCCTCAGACATGTCAGATAGAGCATTAAAATCTTAGTCATTATATAATTGGATGATGCCATAGTTGGGATCAAATCTTGCAGTTGCACTGGCTATTTTAAAATGTAGACCTGTCAACCTGGCACTCAGCAACCAACTGGAACCAGTATGTGTATTACAGTGGCTGTTTGCAGTAATCTACGTAACATTAAAGGAGTTTTATACCTTTGATATTTGTAGTAAATATATCATAATGCAGGGATTGTTTCAATGCTATTGTTCCACATTACTGTTTTTGAGTTGTTGCTTGTGACAACCCAGTGCTCTAAATTGAACTAAAAAAATGTAGTGAATACAACTGCTTGAAGAAACATCTGTTTTTAATTGGTTTTATTCCTCTTGAATAAGAGAAGACGAACACACTTTTAATTCTTCAGGTTGAAATTCACAGCGAAAGATATAATATGCTTAAAAGAGTGAAAAGAAATCTGAACAATTGTTGCCAAGCAATATTGATTTTTTAAAGGTTGGCATCAACATTCTGGTAGCTAATTGAATTGCACAAGTCCAAGGTTGAAATCTTAATCTGAAGAACCATTTTTGAACGTTGTTTTGTAAGCTTTGATTTTGGGGGCAATATCTAAAATGAAAGGAAAGCCTTTGTGTATAGAGTGGGTAGTAACTGGTAGTTACTATCAGGGTACACACTCAGTAACAATTTCAGTCTCAAAATATCACTACCAGTGTATAGTTTAGTTCAATGACACAAATATCTTCCATGTAAGAATAAATAAATTACTAAACTACACAACTATATAATCAAGCACAAGGAATACATGTATGTACAGCAATATTTACTTGTTGATAGATACATTGTATTCTATCAAGAAAACTATGAAGACCTTCTGCACATGATGTCACTAGCTCAAACAGTGCCCTCCTTGAGTTTAAAGTAACACCAATTATTGGCTTAGAATGAATTATTTGTGGCGTGTATGCACATGCATGTTTCCATTGATTTACCTCAGCAATGGCTGCCTATGCTAGGAATGTATAGTATACAAGTACTGACTGCTTTGAGTGCTTTGATTAAAACTTTGAGTCCTGTGATAATCCCTGGAATGTTTTGTTTTCCTTGACGCTAAGTCATAGAAAAATAAGATTGTTCGGGATTCACGAGGGAGTTGTAGTTTCAACCATAGCATGAGTAAAAACCGTCAATGTTTGTTTGGTAACACCTTAGACATAGATTCTGCCTAGACCTCTAGGTACCAAGACGCTGTGCAGTTGCTACTGGTATAGTCAGATAGTACACTGGTTGCTATGGGTATAGTCATGATAGTACACTGGTTTTATTTCAAAAGGCAGAATCTATGGATCAAGTTTTTTGATACATATTAGAATGTTTGTGCAAACAGGTTTTATAGAAGTCCCAGTTTGGAATGAAGTGTCTAGAAACAAATCTTCACTGAGTTGAAAATTATAACCAAGTAACAAGTTTAAGAACCCTCTTGCTGGATTTCTATGGGAGGATTTTTGTCCACACCAAGGAGAAATTTATCATAATCCAAAAAATGTGATGACAATAAACCATCCAAGGCTCAAATATGGCACCAACAGCAAACAATTTTTCTGACTTAATTTTCCACTTGATATTAAAAGAAGTCTGTACTGATACCTTACATTGTGTATTCATTTAATTTTTTTGCTGAAACAATAGAAGCTCACTACTTGTTTGTGATTTTGTGCAGGCTAGTTTAAAATAAATCATTCTATAGTCCTCTAGCACAACTAGTGGTTTATAAAAGTTGTCCCTATCAGCAAACTAATAAAGTAGATAAAAAGACAAAAGTCATTTGCAGAAAACTGGTAAAAAAAGTAACACAACTACATACTATCAACAGAATAGATAAACATAAGCATTACTCACTAGTTTTGCCAGCCTTTGGCATTATTAAGAATTACAAATATTCAAGAGCAACATCATTATGGAGTTTTGAAATAGACAGGTTTAAGAGAAAACTAGTAAACTTGAAAAGGTGGTCCTTGTAAAAACACTAGACTTCTTGACTAATTTAGGGTTACTGGCCCAGTGCTAGAATTACTGGACTGTGGCTAGTGTTCCCGTGGGTATTTTGAACCCCAGCTGGACTTGTTTGGTTGTGGTGTTACTGGCCCAGTGCTAAGATTACTGGACTGTGGCTAGTGTTCCAGTGGGTATTTTGAACCCCATCTAGACTTGTTTGGATGTGTTGTTACTGGCCCAGTGCTAAGATTAATGGCCTGTGGCTAGTGTTCAAGTTGATATTTCGAACCCCAGCTGGACTTTTTTGGTTGTGGTGTTACTGGCCCAGTGCTAATATTACTGGACTGTGGCTAATGTTCAAGTTGATATTTTGAACCCCTACTGGACTTGTTTGGTTGTGGTGTTACTGGCCCATTGCTAATATTACTGGAATGTGGCTAGTGTTCAAGTTGATATTTTGAACCCCAGCTGGACTTGTTTAGTTGTGGTTTTACTGGCCCAGTGCTAATATTACTGGACTGTGGCCAGTGTTCCAGTGGGTATTTTGAACCCAAGCTGGACTTTTGGGGTTGTGGAGTCACTGGCCCAGTGCTAATATTACTAGACTGTGGTTAGTGTTCAAGTTGATATTTTGAACCCCAGCTGGACTTGTTTGGTTGTGTTGTTACTGGTCCAGTGCTTATATTACTGGACTGTGGCAAGTGTTCCAGTGGTTATTTTGAACCCCAGCTGGACTTGTTTGGATGTGTTGTTACTGGTCCAGTGCTTATATTACTGGACTCTAGCCAGTAGGCCAATTGGTATTTCACGTCCTGTGCAAAGCAACTTTCCATGTCAGATAGAGCATTAAAATCTTAGTCATTATATAATTGGATGATACCATAGTTGGGATCAAATCTTGCAGTTGCACTGTCTAATTTAAAATACAGACCTTTCAACAGGCACTCATCAACCAACTGGAACCAGTATGTGTAATACAGTGGCTGTTTGCAGTAATCTACGTAACATTAAAGGAGTTTTATACCTTTGATATTTGTAGTAAATATATCATAATGCAGGGATTGTTTCAATGCTATTGTTCCACATGACTGTTTTTGAGTTGTTGCTTGTGACAACCCAGTGCTCTAAATTGAACTAAAAAAATGTAGTGAATACAACTGCTTGAAGAAACATCTGTTTTTAATTGGTTTTATTCCTCTTGAATAAGAGAAGACGAACACACTTTTAATTCTTCAGGTTGAACTTAACAGCGAAAGATATAATATGCTTAAAAGAGTGAAAAGAAATCTGAACAATTGTTGCCAAGCAATATTGATTTTTTAAAGGTTGGCATCAACATTCTGGTAGCTAATTGAATTGCACAAGTCCAAGGTTGAAATCTTAATCTGAAGAACCATTTTTGAACGTTGTTTTGTAAGCTTTGATTTTGGGAGCAATATCTAAAATGAAAGGAAAGCCTTTGTGTATAGAGTGGGTAGTAACTGGTAGTTACTATCAGGGTACACACTCAGTAACATTTTCAGTCTCAAAATATCACTACCAGTGTATAGCTTAGTTCAATGACACAAATATCTTCCATGTAAGAATAAATATATTACTAAACTACACAACTATATAATCAAGCACAAGGAATACATGTATGTACAGCAATATTTACTTGTTGATAGATACATTGTATTCTATCAAGAAAACCATGAAGACCTTGTGCACATGATGTCACTAGCTCAAACAGCGCCCTCCTTGAGTTTAAAGTAACACCAATTATTGTATTAGAATGAATTATGTGTGGCATGTATGCACATGCATGTTTCCATTGATTTACCCCAGCAATGGCTGCCTATGCTAGGAATGTATAGTATACAAATACTGATTGCTTTGAGTGTTTTGATTAAAACTTTGAGTCCTGTGATAATCCCTGGAATGTTTTGTTTTCCTTGACGCTAAGTCATAGAAAAATAAGATTGTTCGGGATTCACGAGGGAGTTGTAGTTTCAACCATAGCATGAGTAAAAACAGTCAATGTTTGTTTGGTAACACCTTAGACATAGATTCTGCCTAGACCTCTAGGTACCAAGACGCTGTGCAGTTGCTACTGGTATAGTCAGATAGTACACTGGTTGCTATGGGTATAGTCATGATAGTACAGTGGTTTTATTTCAAAAGGCAGAATCTATGGATCAAGTTTTTTGATACATATTAGAATGTTTGTGCAAACAGGTTTTATAGAAGTCCCAGTTTGGAATGAAGTGTCTAGAAACAAATCTTCACTGAGTTGAAAATTATAACCAAGTAACAAGTTTGAGAACCCTCTTGCTGGATTTCTATGGGAGGATTTTTGTCCACACCAAGGTGAAATTTATCATAATCCCAAAAATGTGATGACAATAAACCATCCAAGGCTCAAATATGGCACCAACAGCAAACAATTTTTCTGACTTAATTTTCCACTTGATATTAAAAGAAGTCTGTACTGATACCTTACATTGTGTATTCATTTAATTTTTTTGCTGAAACAATAGAAGCTCACTACTTGTTTGTGATTTTGTGCAGGCTAGTTTAAAATAAATCATTCTATAGTCCTCTAGCACAACTAGTGGTTTATAAAAGTTGTCCCTATCAGCAAACTAATAAAATAGATAAAAAGACAAAAGTCATTTGCAGAAAACTGGTATAAAAAAAGTAACACAACTACATACTATCAACAGAATAGATAAACATAAGCATTGCTCACTAGTTTTGCCAGCCTTTGGCAATATTAAGAATTACAAATATTCAAGAGCAACATCATTATGGAGTTTTGAAATAGACAGGTTTAAGAGAAAACTAGTAAACTTGAAAAGGTGGTCCTTCTAAAAACACTAGACTTCAGGACTAATTTAGGGTTACTGGCCCAGTGCTAGAATTATTGGACTGTGGCTAGTGTTCCAGTGGGTATTTTGAACCCCAACTGGACTTGTTTGGTTGTGGTTTTACTGGCCCAGTGCTAATATTACTGGACTGTGGCCAGTGTTCCAGTGGGTAATTTGAACCCAAGCTGGACTTTTTTGGTTGTGGAGTTACTGGCCCATTGCTAATATTACTGGCCTGTGGCTAGTGTTCAAGTTGATATTTTGAACCCCAGCTGGACTTGTTTGGATGTGTTGTTACTGGTCCAGTGCTAATATTACTGGACTGTTGCTAGTGTTCCAGTGGGTATTTTGAACCCCAGCTGGACTTGTTTTGGTTGTGGTGTTACTGGCCCAGTGCTTATATTACTGGACTGTGGCCAGTGTTCCAGTGGGTATTTTGAACCCAAGCTGGACTTTTTTGGTTATGGAGTTACTGGCCCAGTGCTAATATTACTGGACTGTGGCTAGTGTTCAAGTTGATATTTTGAACCTCAGCTGGACTTGTTTGGTTGTGGTATTACTGGCCCAGTGCTAAGATTACTGGACTGTGGCTAGTGTTCAAGTTGATATTTTGAACCCCAGCTGGACTTGTTTGGTTGTGGTATTACTGGCCCAGTGCTAAGATTACTGGACTGTGGCTTGTGTTCCAGTGGGTATTTTGAACCAAATCTAGACTTGTTTGGATGTGTTGTTACTGGCCCAGTGCTAAGATTACTGGCCTGTGGCTAGTGTTCAAGTTGATATTTTGAACCCCAGCTGGACTTGTTTGGATGTGGTGTTACTGGCCCAGTGCTAATATTACTGGAATGTGGCTAGTGTTCAAGTTGATATTTTGAACCCCTACTGGACTTGTTTGGTTGTGGTGTTACTGGCCCATTGCTAATATTACTGGAATGTGGCTAATGTTCAAGTTGATATTTTGAACCCAAGCTGGACTTTTTTGGTTGTGGAGTTACTGGCCCAGTGCTAATATTACTAGACTGTGGCTAGTGTTCAAGTTGATATTTTGAACCCCAGCTGGACTTGTTTGGATGTGTTGTTACTGGTCCAGTGCTTATATTACTGGACTGTTGCTAGTGTTCCAGTGGGTATTTTGAACCCCAGCTGGACTTGTTTGGTTGTGGTGTTACTGGCCCAGTGCTAATATTACTGGACTCTAGCCAGTAGGCCAATTAGTATTTCAAGTCCTGTGCAAAGCAACTTTCCATGTCAGATAGAGCATTAAAATCTTAGTCATTATATAATTGGATGATACCATAGTTGGGATCAAATCTTGCAGTTGCACTGTCTAATTTAAAATACAGACCTTTCAACAGGCACTCATCAACCAACTGGAACCAGTATGTGTATTACAGTGGCTGTTTGCAGTAATCTACGTAACATTAAAGGAGTTTTATACCTTTGATATTTGTAGTAAATATATCATAATGCAGGGATTGTTTCAATGCTATTGTTCCACATTACTGTTTTTGAGTTGTTGTTAGTGACAACCCAGTGCTCTAAATTGAACTAAAAAATGTAGTGAATACAACTGCTTGAAGAAACATCTGTTTTGAATTGGTTTTATTCCTCTTGAATAAGAGAAGACGAACACACTTTAAATTTTTCAGGTTGAAATTCACAGCGAAAGATATAATATGCTTAAAAGAGTGAAAAGAAATCTGAACAATTGTTGCCAAGCAATATTGATTTTTTAAAGGTTGGCATCAACATTCTGGTAGCTTATTGAATTGCACAAGTCCAAGGTTGAAATCTTAATCTGAAGAACCATTTTTGAACGTTGTTTTGTAAGCTTTGATTTTGTAGAGCAATATCTAAAATGAAAGGAAAGCCTTTGTGTATAGAGTGGGTAGTAACTGGTAGTTACTATCAGGGTACACACTCAGTAACATTTTCAGTCTCAAAATATCACTACCAGTGTATAGCTTAGTTCAATGACACAAATATCTTCCATGTAAGAATAAATAAATTACTAAACTACACAACTATATAATCAAGCACAAGGAATACATGTATGTACAGCAATATTTACTTGTTGATAGATACATTGTATTCTATCAAGAAAACTATGAAGACCTTCTGCATATGATGTCACTAGCTCAAACAGCGCCCTCCTTGAGTTTAAAGTAACACCAATTATTGGCTTAGAATGAATTATGTGTGTCGTGTATGCACATGCATGTTTCCATTGATTTACCTCAGCAATGGCTGCCTATGCTAGGAATGTATAGTATACAAGTACTGACTGCTTTGAGTGCTTTGATTAAAACTTTGAGTCCTGTGATAATCCCTGGAATGTTCTGTTTTCCTTGACGCTAAGTCATAGAAAAATAAGATTGTTCGGGATTAACAAGGGAGTTGTAGTTTCAACCATAGCATGAGTAAAAACAGTCAATGTTTGTTTGGTAACACCTTAGACATAGATTCTGCCTAGACCTCTAGGTACCAAGAAGCTGTGCAGTTGCTACTGATATAGTCAGATAGTACACTGGTTGCTATGGGTATAGTCATGATAGTACAGTGGTTTTATTTCAAAAGGCAGAATCTATGGATCAAGTTTTTTGATACATATTAGAATGTTTGTGCAAACAGGTTTTATAGAAGTCCCAGTTTGGAATGAAGTGTCTAGAAACAAATCTTCACTGAGTTGAAAATTATAACCAAGTAACAAGTTTGAGAACCCTCTTGCTGGATTTCTATGGGAGGATTTTTGTCCACACCAAGGTGAAATTTATCATAATCCCAAAAATGTGATGACAATAAACCATCCAAGGCTCAAATATGGCACCAACAGCAAACAATTTTTCTGACTTAATTTTCCACTTGATATTAAAAGAAGTCTGTACTGATACCTTACACTGTGTATTCATTTTTTGTTTGCTCAAACAATAGAAGCTCACTACTTGTTTGTGATTTTGTGCAGGCTAGTTTTAAAAAAAATCATTGTTTAGTCCTTTTGTAGAACTAGTGGTTTATAAAAGTTGTCCCTATCAACAAACTAATAAAATAGATAAAAAGACAAAAGTCATTTGCAGAAAACTGGTTAAAAAGTTACACAATTACATACTATCAATAGAATAGATAAACATAAGCATTGCTCACTAGTCTTGCCAGCCATTGGCAATATTAAGAATTACAATATTAAGAGTTACAAATATTCAAGAGCAACAGCATTATGGAGTTTTGAAATAGACAGGTTTAAGAGAAAATGAGTAAACTTGAAAAGGTATGCACTTCTAAAAACACTAGACTTCATGACTAATATAGGGTAACTGGCCCATTGCTAGAATTACTGGACTGTGGCTAGTGTTCCAGTGGGTATTTTGAACCCCAACTGGACTTGTTTGGTTGTGGTGTTACTGGCCCAGTGCTAGAATTATTGGACTGTGGCTAGTGTTCCAGTGGGTATTTTGAACCCCAGCTGGACTTGTTTGGTTGTGGTGTTACTGGCCCAGTGCTAGAATTACTGGACTGTGGCTAGTGTTCCAGTGGGTATTTTGAACCCCAGCTGGACTTGTTTGGTTGTGGTGTTACTGGCCCAGTGCTAATATTACTGGACTGTGGCTAGTGTTCCAGTGGGTATTTTGAACCCCATCTAGACTTGTTTGGATGTGTTGTTACTGGCCCAGTGCTAAGATTACTGGCCTGTGGCTAGTGTTCAAGTTGATATTTTGAACCCCAGCTGGACTTGTTTTGGTTGTGGTGTTACTGGCCCAGTGCTAATATTACTGGACTGTGGCTAATGTTCAAGTTGATATTTTGAACCCCAGCTGGACTTGTTTGGTTGTGGTGTTACTGGCCCATTGCTAATATTAGTGGAATGTGGCTAGTGTTCAAGTGGGTATTTTGAACCCCATCTAGACTTGTTTGGATGTGTTGTTACTGGCCCAGTGCTAAGATTACTGGCCTGTGGCTAGTGTTCAAGTTGATATTTTGAACCCCAGCTGGACTTGTTTGGTTGTGGTGTGTTACTGGCCCAGTGCTTCTATTACTGGACTGTGGCCAGTGTTCAAGTTGATATTTTGAACCCCAGCTGGCCTTTTTTGGATGTGTTGTTACTGGCCCAGTGCTTATATTACTGGACTGTTGCTAGTGTTCCAGTGGGTATTTTGAACCCCAGCTGGACTTGTTTGGTTGTGGTGTTACTGGCCCAGTGCTAATATTACTGGACTCTAGCCAGTAGTCCAATTGGTATTTCAAGTCCTGTGCAAAGCAACTTTCCATGTCAGATAGAGCATTAAAATCTTAGTCATTATATAATTGGATGATACCATAGTTGGGATCAAATCTTGCAGTTGCACTGTCTAATTTAAAATACAGACCTTTCAACAGGCACTCATCAACCAACTGGAACCAGTATGTGTATTACAGTGGCTGTTTGCAGTAATCTACGTAACATTAAAGGAGTTTTATACCTTTGATATTTGTAGTAAATATATCATAATGCAGGGATTGTTTCAATGCTATTGTTCCACATTACTGTTTTTGAGTTGTTGTTAGTGACAACCCAGTGCTCTAAATTGAACTAAAAAAATATAGTGAATACAACTGCTTGAAGAAACATCTGTTTTTAATTGGTTTTATTCCTCTTGAATAAGAGAAGACGAACGCACTTTTAATTCTTCAGGTTGAACTTAACAGCGAAAGATATAATATGCTTAAAAGAGTGAAAAGAAATCTGAACAATTGTTGCCAAGCAATATTGATTTTTTAAAGGTTGGCATCAACATTCTGGTAGCTTATTGAATTGCACAAGTCCAAGGTTGAAATCTTAATCTGAAGAACCATTTTTGAACGTTGTTTTGTAAGCTTTGATTTTGGGAGCAATATCTAAAATGAAAGGAAAGCCTTTGTGTATAGAGTGGGTAGTAACTGGTAGTTACTATCAGGGT
Source organism: Pycnopodia helianthoides (assembly GCA_032158295.1). Lineage (NCBI taxonomy): Eukaryota > Metazoa > Echinodermata > Asteroidea > Forcipulatida > Asteriidae > Pycnopodia > Pycnopodia helianthoides. Next base: position 61,341 of record JASTWB010000065.1, read on the forward strand.
ACACACTCAGTAACATTTTCAGTCTCAAAATATCACTACCAGTGTATAGCTTAGTTCAATCACACAAATATCTTCCATGTAAGAATAAATAAATTACTAAACTACACAACTATATAATCAAGCACAAGGAATACATGTATGTACAGCAATATTTACTTGTTGATAGATACATTGTATTCTATCAAGAAAACTATGAAGACCTTCTGCATATGATGTCAGTAGCTCAAACAGCGCCCTCCTTGAGTTCAAAGTAACACCAATAATTGTCTTAGAAAGAATTATTTGTGGCGTGTATGCGCATGCATGTTTCCACTGATTTACCTCAGCAATGGCTGCCTATGGTATACAAATACTGACTGAGTTTTGAGTGCTATGGTTAAAACAACGACTCCCGCGGTCTCCTGGAGTGTTCTGTTTTCTTGGAAGCTAAGTTATACAAAAATTAGATTGTCCGGGGATTACAGAGTGAGTCAAAGTTTTAACCATAGCATGAGTGAAAGCAGTCAGTATTTGTTTGGTAACACCCTAGACTTCGATTCTGCCTAGACCTCTAGGTACCAAGAAGCTGTGTAGTTGCTACTGTTATAGCCAGATAGAATAATGGTTGCTATTGTCAAAGTACAATGGTTGCTATGGTTAGAGTATATTGGTTGCTATGGGTTTAGTACACTGGTTGTTATTGGTAAAGTACATTGGTTGCTATGGGTATAATACACTGGTTGCTATGGGTAAAGTAAATTTTTGCTATGGATTTAGTACACTGGTTGTTGGTAAAGTACATTGGTTGCTATGGGTATAGTACGCTTGTTGCTACAGGTGTTGTATGTTGGTTGCTAAGGGTTTAGTGTGTCGCGTTACGCAGCTTTCCAGTAAAAATAAGACATATCATGTGATGCACTCTAAACCAATTAAATTGCAGAATCTATGCATGAAGTTTTATTAAATACATATTAGAATTGTTTGTGCGAACAGGTTTTATAGAAGTGGCCCCAGTATGGAATGAAGTGTCTAGAAACAAATCATCACCAAGTTGAACATGTTAACAAAGTTTTAGAACCTCATGCTGGATTTCAAAAGGGGGATTTTTCTGGTGAGAAATACTCACCGAGGAGAAATCTATCTTAATGCAAAAAAGTGATGACAATCAACCATCCAAGGCTCAAAACTGGCATCAACAGCGTTTTTTATCCCTGACTTAATTGTCCACTGGATATCCTAAAGTAGACTGTACAAATATCTTAAACTGTATATTCACCTCGATTCTTTTGCTTAAACAATAGAAACTCACTACCCGTTTGTGATTTTGTGCAGGCATGTTAAACAAAAAAATTCTTTCGTCCTCCTCTTTTTTCCCTATCAACAGTATAACCTAAAATTTGATGACATAAAGTAAGGAGGATTAGATCAATGTGTTGCTTCAAAACAAAGGTTGCTTTTGCTGAAATTGTTCATTGCATTACAAATATAAAGAACTTTCACTGATTAATGATAAAAAAGAAACTTCTAAAGCATAGCATCTTTCAAAACAGCCTCAAATAGCCATGTTCAAACTAATAAAATAGAAAAAATACAAAAGTCATTAGCAGAAAAGTGGTTAAAAAGTTACAAAATTACATACTACATATACACGGTATTTTGCACCCCAGCTGGACTTGTTTGGTTGTGGTGTTACTGGCCCAGTGCTAATATTACTGGACTGTGGCTTGTGTTCCAGTGGGTATTTTGAACCCCAGCTGGACTTGTTTGGTTGTGGTGTTACTGGCCCAGTGCTAATATTACTGGACTGTGGCTTGTGTTCCAGTGGTATTTTGAACCCCAGCTGGACTTGTTTGGTTGTGGTGTTACTGGCCCAGTGCTAATATTACTGGACTGTGGCTTGTGTTCCAGTGGGTATTTTGAACCCAGCTGGACTTGTTTGGTTGTGGTGTTACTGGTCCAGTGCTAAGATTACTGGCCTGTGGCTAGTGTTCAAGTTGATATTTTGAACCACAGCTAGACTTTCTTGGATGTGTTGTTACTGGCCCAGTGCTAATATTACTGGACTCTAGCCAGTAGTCCAATTGGTGTTTCATGTCCTGTACAAAGCAACTTTCCTGTTACACATAACATTTTGTATCATGAGATTCCACAGAAGTATTGCATGTAATTCCCCTCCATGGGTGTTATGGAGACACTTTTGTAAAGGGTTGGGGGGGGGGGTAGAGGGGTTAATTTACCCAAAATTTGCACATATAAAATCATATACCAATCTCTGTCAATGGGTAAAACGTCTGTTTTACTTTCTCTATTCTTTTTTTCTTCTTGTTTTTGTAAATTTTCCCAGCTGTCTTGCCTGAATTTGGAGGGCAGTTGCCATCCCCCTGCTCTCCCTTGTTGTATGGCTTTGTAATTCCCACAACATGTTGTTTGATTTGATTTATACTACTCCAAATAGAAATATCAGTTTCATTGTGTAGGTTTCTGTGCATGTATCTTTTCACATTTTGTTGATAAACAATTATTTTCAGTGAAAGATTAGAATGATCTATTTTTACTTTTTACAAAGGCAACGTTTTCTGGACGTAGAGCATTGCTTAATTTTCTGTCTAAAAGTGTTGATGAGTCGAGAGTGGAAATCTTTCCATCTCAACATGTATTCATGCCCAATTTCATCTTACTATTGGTTGGCCTAATTATTAAAAACATGTTATTTGATGAAAATTTCTTAAATTGGTTGGCCACCTTAAAATCCTGCCCAACTTCATCTAACTTCTGATTGGCTTAATTGTACACAAAGAAGTAAGTTGGGTGAAATTTATTAACCGTTTAACCTGGTATTTAAATATTTTTATTTATTAAACAAATTTGTAAGATTTATTTAAGCCAGAAAATTGTGCACACATTTGAATCCACATAAGGCCTGTGGAACTTTGGTTTGAGTGAGACTTCTTTGCACAGTGTTTTGTTTTTCAAGTTTTGAAATAAAAAACATGCAAAGTTACTTTGTGAGTCGCAGTTAAAAGCATTTGCTTCACTGAATGTAAACTTTTGATTTATAAGTGTAACATTGCTGTGATTGACTTTTTGCAGACAGCAGGTTTAGGATGACCACATGGTGCATCATTCCATTCACCCTTACTCCTGACCTCAACACACTGTTCACCACCAGCAAACCCATGACTAGGCTCTCCATCTAACCACTCTCTGTAGTGAATAACTTGCATCCCTTCCTTGCATTCAAATACTCCTTCAAATTAAAACACACAAAACATTTCAATTTTTAACATTGAACAAAGGTGTGTATAGTATTTGCATGTGGGCATACTTTATAAATATTGGCACACTGAGGTTCCATCTCAGTTTCAACATTTTCACTCAATGCAAGACCAGCCGCAAAGATAACTGAACAGAATTCTAGTTACTTGATGCTTATATAAGATGATATTTATGGACAAACAAAAACCATAACTAGAAACGGACAATATGAAACATTGACACATGATTTAAAGATCAAGTATGGCAGAAATGGCAGTAGAACCTACCTGATTCAGGATCAATGCAATTTATCAAGAAGTGTACAGGTTCAAGCAGTTCCTGAAGAAACTTGGTTTCGGTCAAGGAACTCGGGGCAGTCATGATGCTATCCAATTTAAGACACTCCTGTCTTGCTGAAAACCAAGTTGAGGGTTGTATGGCTTTGTAACATTTACCACCCCAATGGCTCCAAGTATCTGGACAAAGCCCATTCCCAATGGAACCCAGGCAAGCCAGATTGCTCTGGCAGAATCCAGTCATCATGCAAGTCAGATAGAGCAGTAAAATCTTAGTCATTATATATTTGGATGATACCATAGTCGGGATCAAATCTTGCAGTTGCACTGGCTATTTAAAATGCAGACCTGTCAACCTGGCACTCAGCAACCAACTGGAACCAGTAATGTGTATTACAGTGGCTGTTTGCAGTAGTCTACGCAACATTAAAGGAGATTTATACGCTTGAATTTTGTGGTAAATCAATACTAACTGATGCAGGGAATGTTTCAATGCTATTGTTCCGTTGGTCTTTTTGAGTTGTTGTTGGTGACCAACAAGTGCAGTCAAAGAGTTTTTCAAAAAAAAGAGTGTACTGGACACAACTGTTTGAAGTAATGCTTGTTGTTTTTATTCATCTTAAATACAAAGATGTCCACAGCTTTAACAATATATATTAGCTTTGAAAAGTAAGTATATTGACACCAAGCAATATTGATTTTGCAAAGGACAGCATCAATAGTCTGGTCTTGTTTTGGGTAGCTTTTTAAATTGCTTGAAGCCAAGGTTGAAACTGTTTCCTGAAAAAAAACGATTTTTTGATTGTTGTTTGTAAGCTTTGATTTTTGGGGAACAATATCTAAAATGAAAGGAAATGCCTTTATGATTAGAGTGGGTAGTAACTGGTATTTACTACCAGGGTACACACTCTAAAACATTTTCAGTTTTGAATATCAGTACCAGTGTAGCTCAGTTTATTGACATCCCACAAATATCTGCCATATTATAAGAAAGACTCAAATACTTATTTACATAATCATGGGCAAGGAATACATGTGTTGCAACAGCAAACTATGTGATAAGTAAATTGTTTTTGATCAAGAAAACTAAAGAGCCCTTGATAATGACACATGAACAGTGTCCCCACATAGGTCAAAAGAACACAATCACTGGCTGAGAATTGTGCAAGGTGTCGTTGCGCACACGTTTCCATTGTTTGACCTCAGCAATGGCAGCCTGAGCCAGGGGTGTATAAAATTTAGTAGGCTTGTAGTTTAGCTCAGTGGATGTTGGGGATTCAAACCTGTGACTAGTATGCCACTGTTTTGAACCAGAGCAGGATTTACAGAAATCAGTTTTATTATAAAACTGTTCAGCAAAAAAACACTGTGTAGAAAATGTCCTTGTTCGTAAAAAATGAGTCACAGGAACGTTGATCTATTACATTTTTGCTGTTTACCTGTTTCTGCTAAGCAATTTCTCTTATGCTAAGCATTTTTATGCTTACTGGAGTTGAGAATTTAGACCCAGTATGGAACAAAGTGTCTCGAAACAAATCAATACCTAGTTGAAAATGACTGTGGCTAGTGGCTAGTGTTACAATGGGTATTTTGTGCCCTGACTGGATTTGTTTGGTTGTGGGTTTACTGGCCCAGTGCTAGAATTACCGGACTCTGGCCAGTAGTCCAATGGGTATTTCAAGTCCTGTGCATAGCAACTTTCCAGTTACACATAACATTTTGTATTTTGAGATTCCACAGAAGTATTGCATGTAATTCCCCCATGGGTGTATGGGGACACATTGGTTGGGGGAAGGGGGAGGGGTTGACTTGCCCAAATCTTTACCCGGATAAAAACATAAACACCATTCTTGGGTAAACCATCCGTATTACTTTCTCTGTGAATTTCTTTCTTCCTGTTGTTCCTAAATTTTCTTGACTGTTCGCTTGAATTTTGGAGGGCAGTTGCCCCCCACCTGCCCCCTTGGTTGTATGGCTATGGAACTCCCACAACAGGGTGTCTGATTTGATTACTAGTACTCCCAACAGAATGTTAGTTTCAATGTCTAAGTTTCTGCTTATCATGTAATTGTGGGAAGAGTTCTAATTTTCTTTTCACATCTTGTTGATACAAAATTTATTTTAGTTAAAGATTATAATTTTTTTTTTTTTGCTTTTCGACCCCTAACACAAAAAAGTGGCTAGACATAAAGCATTGCATAATTCCCTGTCTGATTCTTTACTCTAAGTGCTGTTGTGTCGAGAGTGGAAATCTGTCCATCCCAACTTGGAATCCTGCCCAACTTCATCTAACTAATTGTACATGTAAGCTAATTTATAAAAGAGGTTTAGTTCAGCAAACTTCTTAAATTGTGCCCAACTTCATCCAACTATTCATTCGCTTAGAAAATAATAGTGAATAAAAGTAAATTAGTCGAAATTTGTTAACTGGTTGCACAGTTACTTAAATATTGTTAAACATTAAGCAAAACTGTCAGATCTTTTTTTTTAAGCCAGAAAAATTGTGCACACACTTAAATCCATATGAGGCTCGTGAAACATAAGTTTTCGCTAAACTTTTTCAAAAAGCCTTAGGACAAACAATTTTGCAAAATAACTTTTTGAGTCTCAGTTAGAAGCTTTTGCTTCACTGATTGTACACTGCTGATTTATAAGTGTAACATTGCTGTGATTGACATTTTTGCAGACAGCAGGGTTTTTATAACCACATGGTGCATCATTCCATTCACCATTACCCAAGACCTCAACACACTGTTCACCACCAGCAAACCAATGACTAGGCTCTCGAATAAGCCACGCTCTGTAGTGAATAACTCGCATCCCTTCCTTGCATTCAAATACTCCTGTAAATTATAAACACAAAACAAGTGATCCAATTTTAAACATTGATCAAAGTTGTGTAGTATTTGCATGTGGGCATACTTTATAAATATTGGCGCACTGAGGTTCCATCTCAGTTTCAACATTTTCACTCAATGCAAGACCAGCCACAAAAGTAACTGAACAGAATTCTAGTTACTTGAAACTTGTATTTATAAGATGATATTTATGGACATGTTCTGTTGATTGTTACAGCTTTGAAGCATCCATATCAATATTGTCATGACATTATGCCCATGTTATTAACACTGAAGGTCACTTTGTCTGAGGTATTGTCACCATGTGTGACTTTAGGACTTTAGGTGGCAGCAGACAATAATCCAGATAAACCAGCTAACTTTCCCTTGTTTCTATCATTAGCATGACACATTTTCAAGAACAAAGGATTTACCTCAGCTGGTGAGCCTTCTGCCACCAAGTGTCCGAAAGCGTCTCCCACTGCCTTTTTTTTAATTGTTTGAATACCTATACAAGTAGACTACATGCTTCTATTTAATAATTTCTCCTGTAGACAACCCACAAGTGACAAACGTTTTACGAACAGAATCATAACAAGAAAAGGACAATATGAAACATTAACACACGATATCGACCCAGTCGAAGTCGAAGGTTATATGGCTTTGTAACATTTACCACCTCAATGGCTCCATGTATCTGGACAAAGCACATTCCCAATGGAACCCAGGCAAGCCTTATTGCTCTGGCAGAATCCAGTCATCAGACATGTCAGATAGAGCATTAAAATCTTAGTCATTATATAATTGGATGATACCATAGTTGGGATCAAATCTTGCTGCCGGCTAATTTAAAATGCCGATCTTCCAACCTGGCACTCAGCAACCAACTAGAACCATTATGTGTATTACAGTAGCTGTTTGCAGTAGTCGATATTTGTAGTAAATCTACCCTGATGCAGTGATTGTTTCAATGCTATTGTTCCACATCACTGTTTTTGAGCTGTTGCTAGTGACCACCCAGCACTTAATTGAACTACACAAATTGAGTGAATACAGCTGTTTGAAGTAACCTCAGATTTTAATTGATTTTATTCTTCTTGATTAAGCAAAGACGTAAAGACCTTCAATGCTTCAGTTTAAAATTTACAGCAATATATATAATCTGCTTACAAATTTGGAAAGAAATCTAATCAATTGTTGCCAAGCAATATTGACTTTTTAAAGAATGGCATCAACAGTCTGTTCTAGTTTTGGTTTAGCTTATTAAATTGCATTTGCCCAAGGTTGGAAATTGTAATCTTAAGAACGAGTTTTGATTGTTGTTTTGTAAGCTTTTAATTTTTGGGGAGCAATATCTAAAATGAAAGGAAAGCCTTTTTGGCGTGTCATGGCCGAGTGGTCTAGTTCACCGGACCCAAGCTCTGGTGTTGTCAGCAGCGCAGTGTGGGTTTGAATCCCAGTCATGACACTTGTGACCTTGAGCAAGGCACTTAACCATAATTGCTTTGTAAAAGTTGGGAAGGTAGTGCATTCTGCTCTACCAGCCAGGCCCCTAGTGGATGATACCCATGCCTACATCCTTACGGACTGTGAAGGGGGTAACCCTATTTTAGCCCCAGGAGTAGGTGGCAGCGTGCCCCACGTATCAGTTAATTTGGGTCAACAGCCCAAATCAGTTTAGTGTAGCCCTCACCTTGAAGTGGCCGTTCGGCCTTGTGAGTTAGGCGATATTTCATAAAGAATAGATTGGGTAACAACTGAAAGTTACTATAGGGTACACACTCTGAAACATTTCAGTCTCAAAATATCACTACCAGTGTATAACTTAGTTCAATGACACAAATATCTTCCATGTAAGAATAACAGAAATACCAAACTACACAACTGTATAATCAAGCACAAGGAATATGGACAGCAATAATTACTTTGTGATAATTACATTGTACAAGAAAGAATATATAGACCTTCTGCACATGATGTCACTAGCTCCAACAGCGCCCTCCTTGAATTTAAAGTAACATAAATGAATTATGTGTGGCATATATGTGTGTGCATGTTTCCATTGATTAACCTCAGCAATGGCAGCCTATGCTAGGGATGTATAGTATACAAGTATTGACTTGCAGGGGTTGATTCGTCTACAAATTGTACACGGATAAAAACATATAGCAATCTCTATCACTGGGTAAAATATCTGTTTGACTTTTTCTGCCCATTTTTCTTTTTCTTGGTTCTCAATTTTTCGGGACTGTCTTGCCTGAATTTGAAAGGGGAGTTTGATTTGATTTTCACTACTCCAAACAGAAATATTGATTTCAATGTGTAGGCTTCTAAGCATGTATCTGGTTGCTCATCCTATAAATGTGGGAAGTGTTATGATTTTCATTTCACATTTTGTTGATACAAAATTATAATATAATTATCTGTTTATGCTTTTTACAAAGAAAAAGGTTTTTTTTTAACATAAAGCATTGCTTAATCTGTTGTCTGTTACTATACTATAAATGGTGTTGTGTCAAGAGTGGAAATCCTTCCATCCCAACTTGGAATCATGCCCAACTTCATCTAATTATTGGTTGGCATATTAATTGAAAAAGGTTTAACTTATGAAATTTTCTTTAAATGGTTACCCACCTTAAAATCCTTCCCAACTTCATCTAACTACTGTTTGGCTTAACTATAAATAAAAAAAATTAAGTTGGGAGAAATTTGTTATTTAGATATTTATGTTATAAATAGTTATCTAGATTTTATTAATTATTGAATAAATCTGTAAGAAAAAGTGTGCACACATTTGAATCCACTTAAGGCTTGTGGAACTTTGGTTTGAGTAAAACTTTTTTACACAGTGTTATTTTTATCCAATTTTTTGAGTAAAAATCATGCAAAGTCACTTTGTGAGTCTCAGCTAAAAGCATTTGCTTTGCTGATTGTAAACTGCTGATTTATAAGTGTAACATTGCTGTGATTGACTTTTTGCAGACAGCAGGTTTTGGATGACCACATGGTGCATCATTCCATTTACCATTATTCCAGATCTCAACACACTGTTCACCACCAGCAAACCAATCACTTGGCTCTCCATTAAGCCACTCTCTGTAGTGAATAACTTGCATCCCTTCCTTGCATTCAAATACTCCTGCAAATATAACACACAAAACAAGTGTTTCTATTTAAAACTTTGAACAAAGGTGTGTAGTATTTGCATGTGGGCATACTTTATAAATATTGGCACACTGAGGTTCCATCTTAGTTTCATTATTTTCACTCAATGCATGACCAGCCACAAATATAACTGAACAGAATTCTAGTTACGAGGTGCTTGTATAAGATGATATTTATGGACATGTACTGTTGATTGATACAGCTTTGAAGCAAACTGTTGTACTGTATACAATGCAACATGTTCTGAACTACCCATATCAGAATTTTCATGACATTATGCCCATGGTATTAACACTGCAGGTCACTTTGTGTGACATATCATCACACTGGGTGACTTTAGTACTCTAGGTGGCAGCAGACAATAGTCCAGACAAACCAGCTGATTTTCCTCTTTTCCGTTTTCAGCATGACACATTTTCAAAAACAAAGGCTTTACCTCAGCTGATGAGTCTGCTGCCACCAAGTGTTACTAACAAATGCCTCAAAATTCTGTGATTTTATTTGTTTGAATAACCCTTGTACTAGTAGATTACATGCTTTTTTCATAAGTTTCTCATGTAGACAAACCCATCAAGTTACAAACGTTTATTAAACATGACTAGAAAATGACAACATGAAACATAACTCAGGTTAAAACAATCCAGATGGCAGAAATAGCAGTAGAACCTACCTGATTCAGGATCAATGCAATTTATCCAGAAGTGTACAGGTTCAAGCAGTTCCTGAAGAAACTTGGTTTCGGTCATGGAACTCGGGGCAGTCATGATGCTATCCAATTTAAGACACTGCTGTCTTGCTGAAAACCAAGTTGAGGGTTGTATGGCTTTGTAACATTTACCACCCCAATGGCTCCAAGTATCTGGACAAAGCCCATTCCCAATGGAACCCAGGCAAGCCTGATTGCTTTGGCAAACTCCAGTCATCAGACATGTCAGATAAAGCATTAAAATTTTAGTCATTATATAATTGGATGATGCCATACATGTAATTGGGATCAAAGCTTGCAGTTGCACTGGCTATTTTAAAATGCAGACCTTCCAACCTGGCACTCAGCATAAAACTGGAACTAGTATGGCTGTTTACAGTAATCTACGTAACATTAAAGGAGTTTTATACCTTTGATAATTGTAGTAAATATATCATAATGCAGGGATTGTTTCAATGCTATTGTTCCACATTACTGTTTTTGAGTTGTTGCTAGTGACCACCCAGTGCTCTAAATTGAACTGAACAATGTAGTGAATACAACTGCTTGAAGAAGTGTCTGTTTTGAATTGGTTTTATTCCTCTTGAATAAGAGAAGACGAAAACACCTTTAATTCTTCAGGTTGAACTTAACAGCGAAAGATATAATATGCTTAAAAGAGTGAAAAGAAATCTGAACAATTGTTGCCAAGCAATATTGATTTTTTAAAGGTTGGCATCAACATTCTGGTAGCTTATTGAATTGCACAAGTCCAAGGTTGAAATCTTAATCTGAAGAACGATTTTTGAACGTTGTTTTGTAAGCTTTGATTTTTGGGAGCAATATCCAAATGAAAGGAAATCCTTTGTGAATAGAGTGGGTAGTAACTGATAGTTACTATTAGTGTGCACGCTGTAAAACATTTTCAGTCTCAAAATATCACTACCAGTGTATAGCTTAGTTTAATGACTCAAATATCTTCCATGTAAGAATAAATAAAATACCAAACTACACAACTATATAATCAAGCACAATGAATATGTACAGCAATATTTACTTGTTGATAAATACATTGTATTCTATCAAGAAAACCATGAAGACCTTCTGCACATGATGTCACTAGCTCCAACAGCGCCCTCCTTGATTTCAAAGTAACACCAATCATTGGCTTAGAATGAATTATGTGTGGCATATATGTGCGTGCACGTTTCCATTGATTAACCTCAGCAATGGCAGCCTATGCTAGGAATGTATAGTATACAAATACTGACTGCTTTGAGTGCTTTGATTAAAACAACGACTCCTGTGGTAATCCTTCGAAAGTTCTGTTTTCCTCAATGCTAAGTCATAGAAAAATATGATTTTCCTGGATTACCAAGGGAGTCGTAAATTTAACCATAGTATGAGTAAAAGCAGTCATTATTTGTTTGGTATCATCCTAAACCAAGATTCTGCCTAGACCTCTAGATACCAAGAAGCTGTGAAGTTGCTACTGGTATAGCCAGATAGTACACTGGTTGCTATGGGTAAATTACCTTGGTTACTATAACACCTCCTCGTTTGATTCCATCTGTTGATTGGCCGAGAGCGTGTCACATGGTGTTGTGTATTTTTACTCTTGTACATGTTCACCGACCAAACGAACTATTCAACGATAGCCTAGCGACCGATGTACTAGTGAATGGATACCCTGGTACCCTGACTACATTGACTTCAAACATTGATCTAAACGAGCTGCTTGACAACCTCGAACCCGGTGTAATGAACAAAATATGTGCATTTGAAATACGGTTTAGAGAACGAACGTAACAGCAGTAGTCTGGTACCCTCTTATTTTGTCAAAACTTGGTATTTCAACGTAAGATTTTACAGTTCTTGTTTGACGATTGATTGCCACGTACGTTAGTGTGAATTAATTTTATTAAAGTATACATATAGAATGGGTATAGTACACTGGTTGCTAAGGGTATAGTACACTGGTTGCTATAGGTATAGTACACTGTATGCTATGGGTATAATACACTGGTTGCTATAGGTATAGTACACTGTTTGCTACAGGTGTTGTATGTTGGTGGCTATGGGAATAGTGTGCCTTGTGTCGCATCTTTTCAGTAAAAATGAGACATATCATGAGATGCACTCTAACTCGATCAAAAGGCAGAATCTATGGATGAAGTTTCTTACATTTTATAGTTTTTTGTGCGAACAGGTTTTATAGAAGTGACCCCAGTATGGAACGAAGTGTCGTGAAACAAATAATGACTAAGTTTGAGAACCCTCATGCTGGATTTCAATGGGAGGATTTTTATCCTTGCCAAGAAGAAAATCATCATAATCACAAAATTTGATGGCAATAAACCACCCAAGGGCTAAAAAATTGCACCAACCCCCCCAAACAAATTCTGACTTAATTTTCCACTCAATATTCTAAAAAAGACTGTACAGATACCTTGTACTGTGTATTCACTTCAATTTCTTTGCTCAAACAAAAGAAGCTGAGTACATGTTTGTGATTTTGTGCAGGCTTGGTTAAAATAATGAATCATTCTTAGTTGTCTTGCACAACTGGTGGTTTATTAAAAGTTGTCCCTATCAACAATATCACCAAAATTTTATTTAAGGTAAGGAGGAATGAGATCCAAATTCTGCTTTTAAATAATGGTTGCTTTTGCCGAAATTGTTCATTGCATTCAAAATATTAAGAACTTTCCCTGATTAGTGATAAAAAGAAACTTATAAAGCGCATAATTGCCACAAAACAGCATTTTAGTGCCATGTTCAAACTAATAAAATAGTTTAAAAGACAAAAATTACATACCACAGGAAAATTTATAAAAACAAGCATCTTTGTCTAGTCTTTCCAGCCTTTGGCAATATAAAGAATTACAAATATTCAAGAGCAACATCATTAAACAAAATACTGATCATAAAGATTATTTACAAAACATAAATCAGTTTTTTTTTTTAATGTCAGCTTAATGAGTTCCTTGCCTAGTTCTAGAATTACTGTACTGTAGCTACAGACCTTTCTTTTGCAACGTCACAGCCCAAGGCAATGCCAACCAAGGTTGAAAAACTATGGGAAGCCATAAATGCAAAGCACAAACGGATAGCCACAGTTTGTAACAATACACAAATTTTCAAAAATACTGTTAAATTTGTTCGAAACACAGCAACCAATATAAGATTTTTATTTTTGTTATTTAAAGTTTGCAGAACTTTTAAATTTGGTCACAATATCTGTACCCCTGATTGAATGTTTTGCTAACATTCGGCCCTCCATGCCAACCAGCGCAGTTCGTTGATCAACAAAAGAAAGGTCTACAATGTTCCAGTGGGTATTTTGAGCCCTAACTGGCTTTGTTTGGTTGTGGGGTTACTGGTCCAGTGCTAGAATTACTCCACTCTGGCTAGTACTAGTAGACCAATGGGTTTTTCAAGTCCTGTGCATAGCAACTTTCCAGTTACACAAAATATTTTGTATCATGAGATTCCACAGAGAAGTATTGCATGTGATTCCACCACACTTTTAAGGGGGCAGGGGGTTCAGAGGGGTCGATTTGCCAAAATTTGTACGCAGATAAAAACAACTACCAACTTTATAATACTGGCTAAAAAGTCTTTCTTTCTTTATCTGTTCATTTTTTTCTAAATCTTGCTGTGCTTAAATTTCCCCACTGTTTTGCCCAAATTTGGAAAGGCAGTTGCCCCCTGGGTCCCCTGGGCTGTACACCTTTGTGATTCCCACAACAGGTTGTCTGATTTGATTAAAATGACTCCAAACTAAAATATGAATTTCACTGTCTAACTTTCTGTGCATGTATCTCGATGCTCATCCTGTTATTGTCGGAAGTGTTATAATTTTCTTTTCACATTTTGTTGATAACAAATTCTTTTCAGTGAAAGATTGTTGTTGTCTTTCTTTTTTGACATAGAACAAGTTTTTCGGACATCAAGCCTTGCACTTGGCTGTCTGATACTAAACTATCAGTGCTGTTGTGTAGAGAGTGGAAATCTTTCCATCCAAACTTGGAATCCTGCCCAACTTCAACAAACTGTTGTTTAGCTAAATAATTTTAAAAGGTTGAGTTGAGCAAACTTCTTAAATTGGTTGCCCAACCTAAAATCATGCCCACTTTATGTAACTGTTGATTGATTTAATAATAAAATAAGAAAGTATTATGGCCAAAATTAGTAACTGATTTGGGCAAAAACAATTCAAAGCTATTTAAATATTGTTAAAGGCATAGTACACATTTGGTAATGACTCTGAAAATTAATGGCAATAAAAACTTACTTGGTAAGAAGTACAGTAGCATTGGGTAGTATAATGAATTTTGAGAAACTTTTAAGTTCGAAGTACTACGGTTATGGAAAATATATCACTTTTTATTCCCCAAAGTTTGAATCTGAGAAGCGTTTCTGTCCGAAACGCTTCTCAGACTGTGTATTCCTATGGGGAATATTCTTCCTGCGTGGGAATATTCGCTCCGGTTTTTCGGTGATATCTCAAAAACGTGATCACCTTCTGAAGTGAAATTTTCACAGGTTAGTTGTATTGTATGTACCTACAGTTATATTTGATTAACACAATCAGTAGGCTCCAATTACCAATTATTTACTGTGCCTTTAAACTGAACAAATCTGTCAGATTGTTTTCTTAAAGATAAATTGTTCAAACATTTAAATCCACATGAGGCTCGTGGAACTTTGGTTTGTGCTTAACTTATTTGCACAGTCTTATTAATGTCCAAGTTTTGGCCTAAAAATCATGCAAAGTCACTATGTGAGTCTCAGTTAAACAATTGCTTCACTGATTGTAAACTGCTGATTTATAAGTGTAACATTGCTGTGATTGACTTTTTGCAGACAGCAGGGTTTTTATAACCACATGGTGCATCATTCCATTCACCATTACCCCAGACCTCAACACACTGTTCACCACCAGCAAACCAATGACTAGGCTGATGATTAAGCCACTCTCTGTAGTGAATAACTTGCATCCCTTCCTTGCATTCAAATACTCCTGCAAATTAAAACACACAAAACATTTCAATTTTTAACATTGAACAAAGGTGTGTAGTATTTGCATGGGGCATACTTTATCAATATCGGCACACTGAGTTTCCATCTCAGTTTCAACATTTTCACTCAATGCAAGACCAGCCACAAAAGTAACTGAACAGAATTCTAGTTACTTGAAACTTGTATTTATAAGATGATATTTATGGACATGTACTGTTGATTGTTACAGCTTTGAAGCAAACTGTTGTAACGTATACAATACAACACGTTCTGAACTATCCATATCAGTGGTGTTTTGAAGCTTCGCATGGTGTGGAGATAAGAGGTAACTATAAATAAATAAATAGTAAACTTGCTGGTACAACCATTTAATATGTACTCTTTTGTGGGAGTGTTGGCACGGCGGACCAAAGTGTTGCAGACGGCTTGCAACACGTGACCAAGACAGCTTGAAGTAGGAACTCCAGCACATCAAGACATTGCTGCAACTCAAAGATCTTCAACCTCAGCCAGCCCAAGTCAAGCATCACACAAGAAGAAAGACCACAGTTCAAGGCAACCACCACCCTCCCGTACATCGGCCACGCATCACACAAGCTTCAACTCATCTTCAGCCAAGCTCAAGTCAAGACCTACCACACAGCACCAAACAAGATGCAAGCATCACTACACACACACAAGGACAAGCCGGACACTCAAGCCAAGGCAGGTGAGTACCGCATTCCCTGCGAATGCAGTATACATTGGTGAGAATGGCTGAAACATAACAACAAGAATCAAGGAACATCAAGCACACGGCAGACTGGGACACCTGGTCAAATCAGCCATCATCAAACATTCTCATGAACAAGATCATCTCATCGCACCGGTCAAGTTCTGGCACCAACGCAGAGTTAGGGAGGCAATCGAGATCAAAACACACAACACAGTTTCACAAGACATCGGGTTCT
>JASTWB010000066.1:0-76882 GCA_032158295.1 Pycnopodia helianthoides
CAAAAAAAAATACTACACATGATTTTACCAAAAGGCCCGGAAAAGCGATACTCACAAAATATTCTCCAAAATAGTGCCGCCTCCGACTTGACACAAATCACACGAGATAAATGTCACAAGGGGGCGCTGAAACCTTATTGAAAACTCGCCACACGGGGGGGGGAACACGGGTTGAAAAATATAGATCAACCCCCGACTGGCCCAACAAAGCGCTTACACGAAAACTGAAATTAAACCATATGAAAAACGCATGGCATGCGTATTTTTAATGCCTATTCTAAGTTAATGTTGACATTGTACAGGTTGCCTGGGTCGCGCGTTTTTTTGCGCGCAAGACAGTGTGCATTGCAAACGCGCAAAACAACAATACGGGCAAAGCTCATTACGCATAAATCGTACATAAAAACGGACGCCTGCCTGTGTGGGGGTGCATAATACGATACACGCCCACGCTACGGGGACGGTTCGCAAATTTAAATTTTAAAGAGTTTTTATAGGAAGGGAAAATATGAAGAAAGAAACACAAAGGATAAGGAAATAGGAGTAAATACAAAGATAAGATAAAAAAACCTCTCTCTCATTTGGGGGGTTTTTGGTTGGTTGTGGCAAGCAATTTCGGTAGTATTTCGCGCCGTTATTTTCACCTTGTTTTATTTTGAAGCATCTTAGCTTGTAGCAACGTTTTCTTTTTTGTTCCCTTCATTGGGACAATTTGTATGAAGTGATAAACGCTTTTGGGTTATAATAATCTGAAGAAGACATGATGGAGCCCTTTAAAATTTAAACTTGGAGTAATTTTAGACGTTCTGTTTAGAATCTCTCTTTGGTTTAAATTGGGGCTCCTAAGAGCCGTTTGGTTTAAATGTCTAGCAAATTTGAAATCTAAGAGCTTGACTTGGCGGTCTTTTTGGGGCACAGGACGGCTTGGATGTTGGGAAGTACACCGCCCTGGCAATGGTGACACCGCTGACAACTTGTTAACCTTCGTCATTTGGGATTGCGAGCTGGAGATGCGGGGGTTGATTCTTGTTTCTTGTTGTCCCGAGCAGCTTGCCACAAGTTCCAGATTTTGTGTCAGGTACTCCAGACTGCCCCCAAAGTAGACAGGTGCCCCAGCACCCACACGCTGACCGTAGTTCCCCTTTTTCAAGTAGCGGTGGACTCTTCCTACGGAAACTAAACCCGGCCCGTGAGGATCTGCTCTTAGCCTTGGTTCGGCCTTTCCGCTCTTCCGCGCCCAGCATGGCTGTTTGTTAAATACTGAGCGAAGAAACTAAAAAGGCAAGCTGGCGAATTGTACTTTGGGGTAATGACACCGGGGACTGTCAGGGGGGAAATTTATGGCTTTGGGGGGGATCCTCAATGCACCAATCAGGTTTCCCCGCAGGGACGCGCCGGGTTCACGGAGCACCCTGGGCGGGGTTGACCGCTGGTCCGGGGGAGATTATGTTGTCCCCCCGGGGAAAACAAGACGAAAAAGGGAAAAAGAGAAGGAAAAAAGGAAAAAAAAAACAACAACAACAACAACAAAAACAAAACAACAACAACAGCAACAAAAAACCCAAAGAAAAGTAATGCCGCGAAACCCCAAACTGACAAAACCCTGTTGTTTTTGTTTTGGTTGAGTTAGTAACTTTCGGTCGTGAAGGTTGTTGTTTGTAAGAGTATGTATAAGACGCAATGACACCCCCCCCCCTAAAAGAAAGTAATAACAATAACGACATCGACAAAAATAGAAGCAAATAACGAAATTAAGTAAAGCGGCACTTACACACAAGGTTGCCTCCCTAAGTCCGAGTTTTGGGCCCGTCTCTTCGTGACTCATGTCACACAGTTCATCAAGAAAAAATATGAAAGCAGGCGTGGTCTTTGAACTCTTCCTATAAGCAGAAAGAAAATACCCCAAAAAATGTTTTTAAAAAGCGGGGCAAAATTTAAACGTTCTTCAAGAATCAAAAAGATTTTTGTTTTTTATAGTTTTCCTTAAAAACGGGGAGTATAGTAGAGTAGTAGAAAATTTTAATAGGATTCTTTTCTTTTTAAACTTTTCCCAAAATGATTTCCTTGTTAACCCTGTTGTTTTTAAGAACACACAACACGCATGTTATTTAGTCTCTCTTTGGGAAATGGTTTGGCTCTGAAAAAAGCCGTTTGGATTTTGCATGACCCCGAGTCAGCCTATTTTGAAGTGTGTATTGGGGCCGCCCTTGGGGCCCTCGCTGACAGCATGCTTGGCCAGCTCACCGGGGGAAAGGGGACGGACGCAGTCTGGGCTTCCGGCTTGTGATGGGCGATTTCTTGTTGTAGTGTGCCAATCGGAAGACTCGGGGGGCAAGCGCCAAAGATGTCGTTGACGAAGCTGTTCATGATGGACATGGCCTTTCTGGAAATACCCGTGTCGGGGTGGACCTGCTTCATGACCTTGTAGATTAAATACCGTAGCTCTCCTTTCGGGGACGTCGCCTCTTCTTGTCTGTTCGAGCGGGCCCTTGTGTTTCCCGGCTTTTTTCTGTCCCTTTCCACTTGCTTTGGGAGGGATGAGAGTGAGTATTTTTTTTTCAAGCGTACTAATAGGTGGCTAATCGGCGATGGATGTAACACCGGATGACGTTTAGCTTTTTACTGCGACCAGAGGATCCCCTGTCCATGGGCATGTTCAAATTTGCGCCTCGCTGTGTGAGCAGTGAAGCGGTCCGATGATTGTCTAATTATTGCTGAACCCGACCCACAGGGCGACCAAAGTTTTCCCCCCCACGAAAAGTTACTATTATTTTTTATCAAAATAATAAACGAAATAGAAACTCAAAACAAATGGAAGTGTGTAAGAATTCAACAAGCAATAATAGAGAAAAGTTGAATAAAAATGAAAGTGGGCACAAGCTCCTTGTTCCGATGTATTTGTGTATTTTAAACTTTTTGTAAGAATACATTCATGTGCAGATGGTTTTGGAAAGTATAAAACATAGAGACCAAAAAAATCGCATAGAAGAATGGTTGGGCCAAAGGGCTGAAGTCACCCGCAGAAAGAAAAAAACACATAAAGAACAGAAACTGTTATGTAACAGTTTACAGTTATATAAATAGAGCAGCGAACTTCATAATTCGACAAAAGAAAAAAAAGTTTATCTATTGAGGCGACTTATCTTACTTTTTTAAACGAGGAGACCAAAATATTGCGGCGAAAGCATAATTTCTTAATTTTTTTTTGTAAAAAACGATATTTTGGGCGTTTTAAATCTTTCCAAAAGGGGGGCTCTAAAAGACCCTTTTTTTGATTAGAAAAAAACGGTTTTTTTCCAGGCTCGCCCCCGCAATAGGCGGGCTTTTTGGATTTTTTGGGCGATGGCCCCCCTTGGCGTGGAGGGCACATGATTGGTGTCTTCGAAGACCCCAAAAGGTATGCCCCTTTTGCTTTTGGGAACCCATCACCCTACCGGAATCGGATTCGGTTTTAAATCTGCGCTTTTCACGGACAAGTCTCGGAAAGGGGGTTTTCGGATGAGCAGCTCTGTCTTTTCGGAACGGCGAATCTCCCGCTGCCACGTTCCCGGCTGTCCCGAGGGGCTTCTTCACACCCCGGGGCCCGGGGGCACTTTTTTCGGGCCCGGTCGCCAACCTTTCGGGGGGTTTCCCCCCCCCTCTCTTGCGTGCTGTCTGCTTGGTGGGCCATTATCTTTAACTTTTTCCAAATTTTTGGGGTTTTTCCAATTTCCCGGCAGTTTTAAAGGGGAAGGGAAAGTCCGTTGAAGGCCCCCCTGACAAAGGCGGAAACGCGTTGGGCCAGGGGCCTATCCCCCCCAAAACCGCTTGATGGTCATCGGGGGGCCAATTTTCCGGGGCTCCAAAGCCCCCGGCCCAAAAAAAAAACAAACAAGCACCCAAAAATTAAAAAAAAAAAATCCTAATAACTTTTACATGTCCTTTGGTGACCTACGCGAAAAAGAAAAAGGTTGGGGGGTTTTAAAAAAAACCGGGGGGGGAATTTGCAAACAGCTTTCAAACTTAAAACTTGTGGATTAAAAATACGGGGGATCATTGAAAAAAAGACCCACCATCCCCACTATTAAGGAAAATTATTTATAAAATATCGAAAAATTTTTCGGACAATTTTTTAAGCATGTTATTGGTTTTCCCCCCAAGGTATTTTAAAAACTACTTTTCGAGTGAAAAAACGTAAAAAATACCTAAAAAGGAATGGGGGTTTTGGAAAAAAAAAAGGGACAAGCTTTTCTCCTTTTTTTGAATTTTTGGGCCTTTAAAAGAGCCCTTTTTTTCGATTGGGATTCTTCACGGCATCCAACCCCGAATCCCTCAAATACGGCCTTGTCCTTTACGCGTACACGACACCTGGCCCGGGACCCTCTTTCTCTTGGGGGCTCGCAGTACGTTCACATCCCGGGTGAATTCTCCGGGGAAGCCTTGAGAACCCCGGGGGCCCTCGTGATGGCCGGGATTCTTTTTCCCCCCCCCGGCGGGCCAAAAGGATGGCTGGGGTTGGGATACCCCCGGGGGGTTGTCCCCAAAACTTTTCGATGGGCGGCCCCCCTTTGCCTACCCCTTCCCCTTTTACCCGACCAGCATAGTTTTCAGGGAGAACGGTGCCCAAGGGGGTTGTTTTAGTGACGAGAGCGAATGACTTGATACCAACCAAAGATGGCCATTTCGGCCGGCGTTGCGGACGGGCGGGGAAACCATGCGGACTTTTTGACAAACAAAACAAACTCAAAAACCCCCCATTGGAAATCAATCTGACTTTTCATTGTTTTTTTCCCCTAAGGGGGGGGGCCGATCCCGCAAAGGGGCAAAAACCGGGGCCCCAAACCCGGGCCGGGCGGGGCAACCCCCTTCCCCAAAGGCCCATCATCAAAAACAATTAAATACTTCTGCTCAATGAACCTTTCAGTATTTTCTGAAAAAACAGAGGCAGTTTATTTTAAATTCGTTTTACCAAAGGTTTCATACAGTTATTAAAATGACTTAAAGGGGGAAACAAGAAAAAAGTTACAAAGGGATAAAATAGTTCTCCCTAAGAAACAAAAAAGGTAAAGCACAAAATTTTAAAATTAGCCCCATAAAACAAGAAAGTGAACTTTAAATTAAAACCCCAACAACTTCACAATGCGTCAAGCCCCCCCATGCAAAAAAAAAAAGAAAATCAAATTAAAACACCCAAACGTTAATAAAAAACTTTTGTAAAACTACCAGACAATTAAGAAGCTCAGAAGGGAAACAACAAAATAAATAAGAAAACATTAAATGAATGAAATCAAAACTGACGCCAAATAGACGGAGTTGCAACGACCACATAAATAATCCTGCGTTTGAAAAAAAAAACAGGTATGAAATACAGGGAAAGTCAAGAGAAACCCCCCCCAAAGGCGAACAGATCAACAACGTAAGAAATAATGCAGTTAAGAAAAAACAATGCATGGAAAAACGGAGCGTGATCCATAATGAAATCAGCCCCCCGCAAGCAAGGACAAAAGGCAAGCCAAGTGGATCCCCAAGCGTTAAAAACCAAACGGGTAGGTGTAAATAATGACATGTCAAATGAAATCACTCAGAGGGCCAACAACAAAGCAACAATTGAAAAAAATTTTTAAGAAATAATGCTTAAAAAGGTTAAAACGTGAGTCCAAAGGCAGAGAGTCTGAAACCAAACCACATAGATACATCCTGCGTTAAAAAAGAACAAGGGGGTTTAATACATAAAATTGCAAAGAACCCAACCAAAAGGGCTGACAGAAATAACAAAAAATTATGGAAAATGCAAAAAAAAAAAATATGAACAATAATCGATTTGAAAAGCAAAATGACGGCAATAATCATAAAGGTCAAACATGCTGCTCAGCAGACAGGGACCCGCAACAAACCACTAAATACACCAAGATTTTAAATGATGGATGTCACAGGTCCCCGTCTAAAGAAAAAAACACGAAAAACAAACAAATAAATTGAAAAGCAAGATCATGTAATTTAAGAAGAAATCAAACATGTTTGCCCATCAGACAGGGACACAACAAAAAACCCACCTAGATACACCGAAGGTGTACATAAATGGCATGTCACGGGGTCACCCGTCAAAAGAACAAACAGTGAAATAAGCAAACAATTATATTGAAAAGCAAGTGCATGAAATTTAAAAATGAAGTAAAAACACTGCTGCCCAACAGACGGGACACAGAAACAAACCATCCAAATACACCACAGATTAAATAAATGGCATGTCACAGGTCCCCCCGTTAAAGAAAAAACTTGAAAAAGAAAAAAAATAAATTGAAAAGTGGGATGCATGTAATTTAAATAAAGTTAAACACTGCTGCCCAACAGACGGGGCCCCAAGCAACAAACCATCCAAATACCCCAAAGATGTAAATAAATGGCAGTCACAGTCCCCCGTCTAAAAAAAACAAACAGGAAAAAGCAACAAATAAATGAAAGAAGGTAAATGAGCAAAACAACGGGGGGGGCGGGGCCGTTGAACCTGGGCCATACACAAACCCAAAGGGTAATAACCGGGGTTGAAGCAGAGCTGAAGGCAAGCAAATTCGAAAAAAAATAACACGGTGGATGTAAAACAAGGGGCTGAGCACATGTGCCAAATTTCCCCCGCCCGAGCAAAAAGAAAACAACAAAAAAGCAGTGATGGTTCCAGTGACCGGAGGCGCATAGAGTTCTTGTTCTGAAGTGTGGTCAGCTGGGCAGGCGATGACCGTTACACGGCGGAGCCACACCCTGGAAGTGGCCGGGGCAAAATAAAAAGGGACACCCACCCAGCCCGCAGACAGGGGTGGAACCGCCGTAGCAACAGCCATCGCAGAAAAAATAAACCCGGGGTTGAGAGTTCATTGTTCATGAGGCGGGGTATACCCGGGAAGTGTAAGCCCCACGTGCCCCAAGGGAAAAACCCAAAAAAAGTTCACAGTCCAAGGGTGATGGCAGGCTGGCGTCAAAGTGGGGGTGGGGGCGGCCATGGTAGTCTTGGTACTCCCGATGGCCGCTGACGTGTTCAATGTAAATGTCCCTAGCCCTTGATGGCGTCAATGCAGAGCAGTCGTTCTCGGGGGCGGTGCCCCTGGAGATGCCGAGGGGTCCGAGGGCTCTCTCGTTGCCTTGATGCCCTGAACCCGGGGAGCCAACAGCAAATCCGAACACCTCGACTCCTTGCCTTCGGCCGCCCAAAACTTGCTTGAGGTCATTACTTTGGGGACTTTGGCGGCAGCGGGGGTCTTCAAACATACGGTCGTTGTCGAAGGGGGGACATACATCGATGATGGTGATCTTATTCCCCTCGATGACCGTGTGTCCGGGCGCTCCCGAGGGTGGGGGTCTCCAGGAAAGGAAAAGGTGGGGTGCGATGGTTTGGGGTTCGTGTCGTCTGGTGAGGATGCATTCTTTTTACAGCTGGGGTTGGTTTTGGAGTCCGCATCAATGTTCAGGTCGTAAAACCCAGGCCCAAAACCGGGATCCCCCAAAACACGAAGTTTGTTGGGCCCGGGCGGGGGGTTGCGACTTTCCGAAAAAAACCCTCACCGCTCTCCTTTTCACCCTTTTTTTAAGATTTTTTCTTTGACAGTCCCCGGGCGGTGGTGTGGGCCCGCATTTGGCGGTGAATGTGCGGTATGGCCCAAGTTTCCCGGGGGGAGCGGGAGAGATGAGTCAACCCGCGAAGTCATAACCCATTTGATCCCAAAAGACCCCAAAAATTTCTCGTTAAGCGGTAAAAGGCCGATGGGCCCCCCAAGGAAAAGGGGTTGTGTTTTTCCCTGGGGAAAAGGCGGGAATATTCTTCCCCTGAAGAGAAATTTCGACTGGTGAACCAGGGGCGTTAGGGCATTTAAGGTTAGGGGGGCCCATTTTCTGGGGCTTAAACAGACCCGGAAAAACTTATCACCCAAGATGGATGCGGTGTCGAGGGGGGTTTTGGAGACCCCCCGCGGACTTGCTCATGATGCCCAGTATCGGCGTAGGCCAGGTGGGGGGCCCACTGTCCATGGAGGGCGGGGGGGTGTGGTTGGGGAAAGGCTGTATGGTGCCCGTTGATGATGGCTCCAGAGCAAATTAAAGAGGATCGGAGATAGGGGAATTTGCTTGACCCCAGAGCAGAGGGGGGATGTCAGTTGGGGAATTGGGGATTGGGGAAAATTTTGTGTTTTCCCCCGGTGTATAACCCCGGAAAGAAGCGGATGAGGCCCCCCGGGGCCCCCAAGGGTGGCAAGCACGGGGTTAAAAGATTGCTCGTGGGGGGAGTACAAAGGGTTTGAAAGGGTAAACCCAAAGGGAAAATGTGAAGGATTTTTTATTCCTTCGGGGTCCTTCAGATGGATGACAAAGGAATAAATTGTTCATAGCGCTTCCCCCAGGGCGGGCACTTTTGGGGCGTGTAAAGGCCCCCGTGGTCCGGGGCCCCCACTTGGTAATTTGCCCAAAAAGGGATAGCCATAACAGTTTTTTAAAAGGAGGATTGGGGAGCGATGGGGGGAAAATTTCCCCAGGATAGTGGGGCCCCCCTTCTTGTGTATGAGGACGGTCGTGGCGGGGAATTTCCCAAGAAAAAGGGAAAACGGTTTTCCCCGGAGACAACGGTTAAAAAATGAGGGTGACACGGAAGGCCCCGTGGTTGTGGATGTGGGTTTCAAGTCGACCCTTCCCTGGTGGGATTTGTTTTTCCGGTTTAGACGAAGAAAGACCCCCTTTGGTGAGGGGCGGTTGGGGTTTGGGGCCCGGGTACGGGATGGGGGGTTTTGGGAAAAGGGGAGGCCCAGCGTAAATTTTGTTGTTTGTACCCCCTGGACGGGGGGGGGAAGAATTTTGAAAAAAACAAAAAAATTTGACTGGCCCCGCAAAACTTTAAGGGGGCCCTCAAGGAGGTACGTTTGCTTTTCTTGGGGGTTCCTGGTAGAGCTTTGGGGGCGGTGGCCCCTGAAAAAACCCCGGGCCCCCCGGGGGACGATGTGTTTTTTTTTTTTGCACGGTGTGTTTTGAGGGGGACCCCGTGAAGGAGGGCATTTTTTGGGGGACCCCCCCGAGAAGAGGAGATCAAAAAAAACCCGACCCAACAATGACTCAAACTGTAAAAAATCATCAGCGCGTGAAAAGTCATAAAGGCCAACCCTTCCATGCAGATTGGGGTGGGAAGAAACCGGGCTGGTTCGGACCTTTTGACTGCCCCCCGGGGCTGGAGCGTAAAACCGGGGGCGTGGTTCTGGGGGGGTTTGGGCGGTAGAGGTGGGGTCGGTGCCCGTGGCGGGGGGGGGGGAAGGGGTGACCGTGGAGGGGGGTAGGTGAGGGGTGATGTTGGAAGTGATGGGTGGTTTGGATTTTGGGAAAAAACCGGGAGGAGGCGTTAAAGGGACCGGGAGGTGGGAGTAAAGAAAAAAAGGCCCGGGTGGAGGCGGTGTAGACGGTGGATGTGTTGAGATAGAGGCGGGACTTTTGGGAGGGTGGGGAGGCGGGGTTTGGCAGTTTTTTTTGAAACGCGAGGAGGCTGTTTTTTTTGGGTTGTGGTAGGGGGGGGAGTTTCCCCTGCGTTTGTCAAAACCCCTGCGACGGGTACGGATTGGTAAGTAAGTTGATGGAGACTGTCGGATGTGGGCTTTCTGTTTGCCTTTTCAGTGTTGGGGGTTTGAAGAAGTTACCCTTGAGCCCGGCGAAGGGCCAAGGATGGAAAAGGGGTACTTTGAAGTTGGTCAGAGTCCCCATCAGTAAGGGGTTTCCCCGGTTGAAGGAGCACTTGAGGGCGGGATCTGATGTGGGCGAACCCCAAAACCCGTGGGAATGTTTCCCGAGATATGGACAAGGGGCAGGCAACGGCCTGAGTGACCCCCCTATGTTATGGGATAAAACCCGAGAAGATACCCCATGAGGTGTTGGAACAATCGGATCGAGGGAGCAAGGAACAAAAAGACAAAATTGATCGTAGGGTATTAGAAAAAAAATTTTAAAAACCGGGCTTTATTTTTATTCTGAAAAGAACAGATATAAAATGATCTTACCCAAAAAGGGGGGGCGATACTAAAATATTTCCAAATAGTCCCGCCCCCGATTGACACGAATCAAGAGAGGCAATGTACAAGGGGGCGTGTAATTTTTGGGAAACTCGCCCCAAGGGGGGGAACATTCGGGTTAAAAAATATAGATCAACCCCGAGGGAAACCCAAAAAGGAAAAAAAATGAAATTAAAAATATGAAAAAGCAGGGCCCTGCGTAGTTTAATCCCTATTTAAGTTAATTTTTGCTTTGTACAGTGTTCCCTGGGTCGGCGTTTGTTTGGGTAAGCAGTGTGCATTGAAAAGCGCAAAACAAAATAGGGGGAAAAAGTTTTAGCATAAGATCGACAAAAGAAACGGACGATGCACTGTTTTGGTGTGCAAAATACGTTCCCGCACACACGCTAAGGGGGTTTCGCATTTGAATTTAGATTTTTTAGAAAAAGGGGAAAGAATTGAAGAAAAAAAAACACAACAGGATGAAGGAAAAAAGGAAAGAAAATAAAAAGATTAAGATAAAAAAACCCTTTATCATTGGGGGGGGGTTTTTTGGTTGGTTGGGAAAGCAATTTCGGAAAGTTTTTTCGCGAAAGTTTTTTTTATTGTTTTTTTGAAGATTTCGTTGAAAGTAACTTTTTCATTTTTGCTTCCCTTTCAGGGGGGAAAATTTTGTATAAAAGTAAAAAAACGCTTTTGGTTTAAAAATAATCTTTGAAAGAAGTACATGGGAGCCCTTAAATTAATTGGAGTATTTTTTTTAGACGTTCTTTTTAAAATCCTTTTGGTTTAATGTGGTGTCGTAAGACCCGTTTGGTTTAAATGTTAGAAAATTTTGAATTAAGAGTTGACTTGGCGGTTTTCTTGGGCGCGGGAGGCTTGGTTTTGGGGAAAGTACCCCCCCGGGAATGGTGAATGAGAAAGTTCAACTTTTTTCATTTCGGTTTGCGAGGGGAAAGAGGGGGGGTTTGTTCGGACTTTTGTTGCCCCGAGCGATTCCCAGCAAGTTAAGGTTTTTCTGCGGTAGGTACCCCATGATGCCCCAAGTGGGGCGGGGCCCCCAAAGCACCCAAGTGACCGTAGTTCCCCTTCTTAAGTAGCGGGGGGATTTTTCCCTAGGGAAATGAAGTCCCCCGGGGAGGATTGCTTTAGCCTTTGGTTCGGGCCCTTTTCCCGTTTTTCCCCGCGTCCAGTCAGGGCTGTTTTTTGTTTTACTGAGGAAAAAAATTGAAAAAAAAAGCTGTGCAAATTGTACTTTCGTGGTAATGACCCCGGGGACGTAAAGGGGGTACTTTGGCGTTCAGGGGGATTAAATGCCCCAATCGGTTTTCCCCTGATGGACGCCCCGGGTTCGCGGACATTGGGGGGTTTGGGACCCCCTTTTAGTGGGGGGATGATTACGTTGCCCCACCGAGGAAAAAAAAGACGAAGAAGAAGAAGGGAAGGAGAAAAAGGAGAAGAAGAAAAAAACAAAAAAAACAAAAAACAAAAACAAAAAAAAACCACCAACAAAAAAACCAAAAAAAAGGGTAATCCCGCGATTTTCCCCGGAAAGGGAAAAATGTTGTTTTTGTTTTTGGTTAAAGTTAGAACCTTTGGTTTTGAAGGTTGTTTTGTAAGGGTATGTGTAAGACGCAATGCCCCCCCCCCCCCCTAAAAAAAGAAAAACCCTTTAAACGACTGGGACAAAAAAGAAGAAATAAAAATTTTAAGTTAAAGGGGATTTAAAACAAGGTTACGTCCAAAAGTCCGATTTTTGGGCCAGTCTCTTGGGGGGACTCGATTTTCAACAGTTGTTTAAGAACAAATAAAAATTTAGGCGGGGTCTTTGAACTTTTAAGAGAAAAAAAATACCCAAAAAAAGTTTTAATAAAGCGGTGAAAATATTAAAAATTTCTTAAAAATCAAAATGTTTGTTTTTTTTGTATGGGTTAACCCTTAAAAAAGGGGGTATAGTAGGTAGTAAAAAATTTTTCTAGGGATTCTTTTTTTTTAATCTTTCCAAAAAATGATTTCCTTGTTCCCCTGTTGTTTTATAAGAACAACAAAGATGTTATTTAGTCTCTCTTTGGAAATGTTTTGGGGCTCGGAAAAGACCCTTTTGGGGGGGGATTGGCAGGGCCCCCGGTTTCACCCCTATTTTGAATTGTGAAAGGGGGCCCGTTGGTTTCCCCTCCTGACAGATGTTGGCCCAAGTCCCCGGGGAAAAGGAGCGGATGCAGTTGGACTTGGGTTGTGATGGTCGTTTCTTGTTGTAGTGTGAAAACGGGGAAGGACTCGGCGGCAATGCGCTAAAAGGGGTGTTGAAAAACGGTTCTGAGGGGAATGGCCTTGTGGAAATTCCCGTTTTGGGGGATGGCCCTGTTTTTGCCCTTGAGATGAAAATACCGAAACTCTCCTTGCGGCGAGTGGGTCTTTTGTTTGTTGGAGGGGGCCCCTTGGGTTACCGGTTTTTCTTTGCCCCTTTCCATTTGCTTTGGGGGGGAAGTGATTTAGGTATTTTTTCAAGCGACGAATAGGTGGTTTTAAAATAGGTGATGGATGTCCCCGGAGGACTTTTAGTTTTATACTGCGACCAGAGGACCCGGGGGTATGGGCTTTGTTAAATTCGCGCCTCGGTGTGAGCAGTGAAGCGGCCCGTTTGATTGTCTAATTTTGTGAACCCGACCCCACGGGGCGATCCCAATATTTTCCCCCTCCACGAAAAGTTACTTTATTATTTTAAAAAAATTTAATAAACGAAATAGAAAAAAAAAAAGTGGAAGTTTTTTGAAAAGAATTCAACAACCCAATAATAGAGAGTTGAATAAAATGAAAGTGACAAAAAGCCCCTTGTTGTGAAATTTGTGTTTTAAAGTTTAGAAAGAAAAAATTTCAGTGGAGAGGGTTTTTCCCGGAATGTAAAAAAATAGAGCCAAAAAAAATCGATGGGAAGAAGGGTTTTGGGAAGGGTGAAAGTCCCCCGCAAAAAGAAAGAAACGACAAAAAGGACAGAAACTGTTATGAAAAAGTTTACTTTATATAAAATAGACCCAGTCGAATTTATAATTGGGACAAAGGAAACAAAGTGTTATTATTGAGGCTGACTTATTTAACTTTTTTAAAAACGGGGAGCCCTAATTTTGCGGCGTATAGTTTAATTCTTTAAATTTTTAAATTTTGAAAAGGGAAAAGGGTGAAAAGGGATGATTAAAATCTCTTAAAGAAGGGGTTTGGGCCTGAAAAAAAACCCTTTTTGTTTTGTAGAAACGATTTTTCATTTTCAGCTGTTCCCCGCGAATAGGGGGGGCGAGTTGGATTTTTGGGGCATGATGGTCCCCCGTTGGGTGGATGGCACATAGATTGGGTCTTCAAAGGGGCCCCAAAGGTTTTGCCTCGTTTTGTTTTTAAAAGGCGCCATCCCGCTGGGGTCGGGGAACGGATTCGGTCTTGAAGTCTTGCGCTTTTTCACGGAAAGTTCGGGAAAAGGGGGATTTTTCGGATGAGCAGCTCTGTGTTTTTTGGAAAACCGGGAATTGAGTCCACACCCCCGGTTTGTTCCGAGGGGGCTTTTTTCACCCCGGGTGGGGGGGCATTTTTTCGGGCAGTTGGGGTCGCCAATGCTTTCGGGGGTTTTCCCCCCCAGTGCTCTTGGTGCTGTCTGTTTGGTAGGGCCATTACTTTGATCACTGTTTTAAAAATTTGTGTGTTTTTGGCCCAAATTTCCCCGGGGCAGTTTTAAAAGGGAAGGGGGAATTTCCGTTAAAGGGTCCCCCATGACAAAGGGGGAAAGGATTGGCCAGGGGGCCCACCCCGCCCAAAACCGTTTGAGTGGTACCCAGGGGGGGGAATTTTCCCGGGGCTGTAAAGGGCACCCCCGGCCCCAAAACAAAACGAAAAAAAGAAAAAAAGGACGAAAAGGTTTTTGGGAACAATTTTAAAGAAACCTAAAAAACCCATTTTAATGTTCCATTGTTTGCCCTATCCGGAAGAAAAAGTTTTGAGGGGGGTTTTTTAAAAAAAACCGGGGGGAATTTGCAAAAGGCTTTCAAATTTTAAAAAAATTTGGGGGGATTAAAATAGTGGATCATTGAAAAAAAGGCCCCATCACCCCCCATATTAGGGGAAAATTGATTTTAAAAAATTTCGGGAAAAAAATTTAGGATAAAAATTTTATATGCAGGTTTATGGTAGTCCCAAAAGTTTTTTTAAATACTTTTGAGTGAAATAAACTTTTAAAAAATACCAAAGAAGGAATGGGGGATTTTAGGAAAACAAAAGGAAAAAGTGTTTCTCTTTTTTGAATTTTTGGGTTTGGCCCCTGAAAAGACCGTTGTTTTCGAGGGGGGGGGGGATTTTGGGCACGGCATGCCTAACCCGAACCCGTAAAAAGTAGGGGCCCAGTCTCTTGAGGGTAAGAAATGGCGGTGCCCGTTTTCTTTGGCGGGGCTGCTTTACGTTACAGACCCCGGATGACTTTTCCCAGGAAGTTGAGAACAGGGGTTTCCCCTCTTTAGAGGAGCCCGGAGTTTTCTCTTGACCCCCCCCGGGGGCCAGAGACGGAGGGGTGGCTTGGGATATGGAGGGTTGTGCAAAAACTTTGCGATGGGTTGGCCCCCCTTTTTGAAACCCCCTTTCCCCCCTTTCCCGGGGCCCAGAATAGTTTTTGAAGAGAGAAAGTAGGGGGACCCCAAGGAGTTTGGGTTTACTAGTGCGAGACAAAGGGACTTGATCCCAAAAAGAGGGCCCTTTTGGGCCGGCGTTGGGCGTGAGGGGGAAAACCCATGCGTGATTTGTTGGGAAAAACAAAAAAATCAAAGACCCCCCATTGGAAACCCTATTGATTTTTTAAATTGTTTTTTTTTTTCCTAAGGGGATTTGTGGGCCGACCCCGGCATTTAGGAAAACCCGGGAACCCCGTGGAGGACGGGGAAAGTTTTCAAGGCGATCATCAAAAATCAGATTAATATACTTGGCTCAATGAACAGATTTCGATATTTTTTTGAAAAAAAAACAGTAACACTGATCTTACCCAAAAAGGGAAAAAGCGAAAATCAAAATATTCTCCAAAATAGTGCCGCTGCTTGCACAAAACCAACGAGAGGAATGTCAAAGAGGGGGGCTGAAAACCTTATTGACAATGGGCCCCCAAAAGGGGGGGAAAACTTCGGGTTTGAAAAATTTTAAGATCAACTCGATGGAAACCAAGGCTTAACAAAAACAAAAATTTAAAAACCATATGATACGCATGGATGGTATTTTTAAGGGTTTTTCTAATTTAAATTTTGGAATTGAACAGGGGTTCCCTGGGTCGCGGTTTTTTGCCCCGTTCAAGAAAAGGGGTCTTTGAAAACCCGCGCAAAACAAAAACAATAGGGGGGAAAAAGCATTACGCAAAAATATCGTACATAGAAACGGCCCCGGACTGAAATTTGTGGTGTGCAAAATTAGTATAACGCCCCACACCTAAAAGTTTTTTCGCAAATTTGGGAATTTAAGATTTTTATAGAAAAGGGGGAAAATTATGAAGAAAAAAAACAAAGGATAAAGGGAAAATTTGGGGATGTAAATACAAAGATTATAGAAAATAAAATTTACTCATTGGGGGGGGATTTTGGTTGGTTGGGGGAAAGCAATTTGGGTAGTATTTCGGCATTTAAATTTTCCCTTTTTTTTATTTAAAAGTTTTACGTCTGTAGTCAAAGTTTCATTTTTTGCTTGTTCTTTTGGACAATTTGTATAAAGTGATAAACGGGTTTGGTTTTAAAAAATTTCTTGAAAGAAGTAATGTTTGGAGACCTTAAATTAATTTGGGAGTATTATTTTGGGCGTTCTGTTTGGGAATTTTTTTGGGATTATGGGGGGGGGGGGTGGCTGTAAGGGGCCTTTTGGTTTAAATTTGTCTAGCAAAATTCTAAATTTAAAGGAGTTTTGGACTTGGCGGTTTTTGGGGGGGGAAAGGCTTGGTTTTGGGGGAAGTCACCCCCCCTGGGAAAGGTGAAGGAGAATTTTTAACTTTCTTCATTTGGATTGCGAGTGGAGATGAGGGGGGTTGATTCTTGACTTTTGTTGCCCCGAGCAGTTTCCCCGCAATTTCAGGATTTTCGGGTTCGGTACCCCATGATGCCCCCAAGTGACAGGTCCCCGCACCCACCGGGGCCCGTGGGCCCCTTTTCAAGTAGCGGTGGATTTTCCGGGGAAAGGGAAGTGGGCCCCCGTGGGGAAATTGCTTTGGGCCTTGGTTCGGGGCCTTTTCCCTTTTTCCCGGCCGTATGGCTTTTTGTTGATATACTGGGGAAAGGAAACAAAAAAGGAAAAGCTGTGGAATTGTATTTTCGTGGGTAATGAAGGGGATGTAGGGGGGGTAACTTATGGCGTTCAGGGGGCCCTCAATGCCCCAATGGGGTTTCCCCTTTCCGCATGGACGCGGGGTTCAGCGGGCATTCGGGGGGGGTTGCCCGCTGTGGGCCCGGGGGAGTTTTATGTTGTCCCCCCGCGGAAAACAAGCGAAGAAAAAGGGAAGGAAAAGGGGAAAAGAAGGAAAAGGGAAGAAAAAAACAACAACAACAAAAACAAAAACAAAACAAAAAAAGAAAAAGGGAAACCCCAAAAAAGGTAATCCCGCGATATCCCCGAAAAAACAAAAAGTGTTGGTTTTGGTTTTGGGGATTTTGAAACTTTGGTGGGAAAAGGTTGTTGTTGTAAGGGGGTATAGTAGTAAGAGCAAAAAACCCCCCCCCTAAAAGAAAGTTTTAAAAAAAGACTGGGACAAAAAAAGAAGAAAATAACAAAATTTAAATTTAAAGGGATTTTACAAAAGGGTTTAAACCCCCAAAAAAGCCCGATTTTTTGGGCCCGCTCTTGGCTTGATCGATGTCACAAGTTGCTTCAAGAACAATATAAAAAGTGGGGCGTGGTTTTGACTTTCCCTATAAGCAAAAAAAGAAAATCCCCCAAAATATGTTTTAAAAAAGCGGTGAAAAATTAAACCCGTTTTTTAAGAATCAAATTGATTGTTGTTTTTTGTATAGTTACCCTTTAAAAAAACGGGGTTATAGTAGAGTGTAGAAATTTCTAGGATTTTTTCTTTTTAATTTTTCCCAAAAAAGATTTTTTTTAAAGGGTTTTTTTATAAAAAAACCCCAAAACGATGTTATTTAGTTTTTTTTGGGTTTTGGTTGGTTAAAAAGACCCTTTTTTGGATTGGGGTGAGATTCACCCTATTTTGAAGTTTTTACTGGTGACCCCCTTTGGGGCCCCTCGTTACAGCATGTTTGGGCCCCCGGGGAAAAAGGAGACGGATGCGTTGGATTTCCCGGGTTGTGATGGTCGTTTTTTGTTGGGGTTTTCCCAAAACGAAAAGGATGGCGGCAATGGTAAAGATGTCTTTGCAAAAGTTTTATGAGGGGGACAGGGCCCTTTGGGGGGAAATACCGTTTTGGGATAAAACCCTGCTTATGCCCTTGGATGTAAATCCGTACCCTTTTGCGGGGGAGTCCCCTCTTTTGCTGTTCGGAGGGGTTGGTGTTAGGGTTTTTTGGGCCCCTTTCCTTTTGTTTTGGGAGGATGATGGTAGGTATTTTTTAAAAGCGTATGAATAGGTGGTTAAATCAGGCGGGATGGAGAAAACGGAGGGATTTTAGTTTTCCCGCGAAGAGGACCCGGGGTTTTTCCAGTGGGCATTGTTCAAATTCGCGTGCGTGTGAGCATTTAAAGGGTTTCCGAGGTTTGTTAATTTTGGGCAAAACCCCGAACGGGCCCCAAATATTTTCCCCTACGAAAATTTATTTTAAATTTTTTTTTATCAAAATAATAAAAAAAAACGAAATAGAAATCAAATCAAGGGGAAGTGTGTAAAAATTCAACAAGAAAAAATAGAGAATGTTGAAAAAAAATAAAAGGGTGAACAACCCCCTTGTTCCGATGTATTTGTGTTTTTAAAAGCTTTTATTAAGTTTAATTTCCCGTGTGCAGAGGGTTTTTCGAAAATGTTTTAAAACATAGAGACCAAAAAACCGCATAAAACGAAGGGTTTGGGGCCAAGGGCTGAAAGTCCCCCGCAAAAAGAAAAAAAACGACTAAAGAGACAGAAAATGTTATGAAAAAACAGTTTAATTTATATATAATAAAAGAAAACAAAATTCAAAATTAACAAAAAAGAAAAAAAGTTTTAAAATTTATTGAGGTGATTATTTTAACTTTTTTAAAACGGGGGAAAACCAAAAGGGGTATAGCTAAAATTTAAAAATTTTTTTTTTTGTAAAAAAAACGTAAATTTGGGGATGTTTATAATCTTTTCCCAAAAAGTGGTGGCTCTGAAAAGACCCGTTTTGTTTTAGTAGAAAGGGAGTTTTATTTCTCGGGTCTTTCCCCGCGAATACGGGGGCGGGGGAAAGTCTTTGGGCATGTGGCCCCCGCTTGGGGGTGGATGGCACTTTGTTTTGGTGTTTCGAAGAGCCCCAAAGGTTTTCCCTTGCTTGTTCTTGAAGCGCCTTCCCGCTGAGTTGGAATGGAGTTGGGGTCTTGAAGTTTGGGGTTTTTCCCGGAAGTTTGGAAAGGGAGTTTTGGGGATGAGCAGTTTGGGTTTTTTGGGGGAAACGGGAATCCCCCGCGTGCACATTTCCCGGTTGTCCCGAGGGGGCCCTTCTTCAACCCCGGGGGCCCGGGGCCTTTTGGGAAACCCTTGGTGGGCCAATCCCTTTTTCGGGGGTTTCCCCCCCAGTCTTTGGGCTGTGTTGCTTGGTAGGGCCCATTACTTTGATAAATGTTTTAAAAGGGTTGTGTGTTCTGGTCAATTCCGAGCGTTTTTAAAAGGAAGGGAAGCCCGTTAAAGGGCCCCCCATGAAAAGGGGAAACGGGGTTTGGAGGGGGCCTTCCCCCCCAAAGTTGAGGGGTTCAGGGGGGCCCGAATTTGGGGGTGCTAAACACAGGCCCCAAAAAAAACGAAACTAAGCAAAAGGGGCCGAAACAGGTTTTTCAAAAAAAGGGTTTAAAGCATTGAATAAAATTTTAATGTCCCATTGTGTGACCTATGCGAGAAAAAAATTTGTTGAGGGAGGTTTTTAAAAAAGGGGGGGAATTTGAAAAAAAGCTTTAAAAATTTTAACAATTGGGGGGATTCAAAATACGTGGATCATTGAAATAAACCCCTTTCCCCCCATATTAGGGGAAAATTGTTTTTAAAAAAATATAAAAAAAACTTTTTGGATATAATTTATGCATGTTAAAAGGGTTAGTCCCCAAGGTATTTTAGAACTATTTTTCCCGAGTGAAAAAAAACTGTAAAAAAACCTAACGAAGGAATGGGGGTTTTGGGGAAAAAAAAAAGGCAAGCTGTTTCTCTTTTTTTTGAATTTTGGTGGCTCTAAAAAAGACCCGGTTTTCGATGTGGGTTTTTGGGACGGATGCCTAACCTCCGAACCCGAAAAGTAGGGCCCTTGTTCTTTGGGGCCGTACAGAAATATGGCGGGGCCGTTTTTTTGGCGTGGGCAGTACGTTACAGACCCCGGGATGTTTCCCGGGAAAAAACCCTTGGAACCCCGGGGTCTTGTAGATGAGCCCGGGAAAAATTTTTGACCCCCCAGGGGGGAGAGAGGAAAGGGGTTGGTGATCCCCTGGATGTTGCCCGCAAAACTTTGCGATGGCGCTTGGCCCCTTTGTACCCCTTTTTCCCACCTTTACCGCGACGGGAATAGTTTTTGAGGCAGAAGTAGGGGAAAAAGGAGTTGTTTACTAGTGACGAGGGGGAAAGGATTGTACCAAAAAGTGGCCTTTTTAGGGCCCGGCAGGGACGTGAGGGGGAAAACCATGCTTTGATTTTTGACAAACAAAAAAAAAACCAAAAAGGCCCACTTTGGAAATTTAATTTGGGTTTTTCATTGTTTTTTTCCCCCCCTAAGGGGAGTGGGGGCCCGACCCCGGCCCGTAGTGAAAAACCCGGGAACCCCGGGGCCCAGGAGGGGCAACCCCCTTTTCCCGGGCCCGATCATAAAAAATCAGATTAATATACTTGGTAAATAAAAGGCATTTAGATTTAATTTAAAAAAGGAACAGATACAAATGATTTTACCCAAAGGGGGCGAAAAGGATACTCAAAATATTCCCCAAAATAGTCCCGCCCCCGTTGACAGAATCACACGAGATGAATTTTTCCCCAAGAGGGCGCTGTAATTTTGAAATCGAACGGGGGGGAAATTGGGTTAAAAAAAGATCAATCCGATGGCCCCAAACAAAGGTTTACACAAAAACTAAAATTTAAAACCCAATGAAAAAGGATGGCATGCGTTTTTTAAATTTGCTATTCAAAGTTAATGTTGACTTTGAACAGTTTTGGGCCCCTTCGCGCGTTTGTTTGCGGTCAAGCGTGTGCATTGAAAACGCGCAAAAAACAAAAATAGGGGCAAATTTCATTAGCTAAGACGTACTTTAAAAAAGGCAGGATGATGTGTGGTGTGATAATACGTATAAGACACACGTACGACGGTTCGAAAAATTTAAAATTTAAAGAGTATTATAGGGGGAAGGGGGGAAAATTGAAGAAAAAAAACAAAAACAGGATGAAGGAATAGGATGTAAAAAACAAAGATTAAAGTTTAAAAAAACCTTTTTACTAAATTGTGGGGGGTTTTTTGGTTGGTTGTGGAAGAAATTTCCCGGTGGTATTTCGCGCACGTTTTTTTCATTTTTTTTATTTTTGAAGCTTTTCCCCGTTTTGTAGTCAAGTTTCATTTTTGTTGGGCCAAAATTGGAAAATTTTGTATGAATTGAAAAAAGGTTTGGTTAAAATAATTTGAAAAAAATTTACAGAGGAGCCCAAAAATTAACTTGGGTTTTATTTTAGACGTTCATTTTTTAGAATCTCTTTTGGAAAAATGTGGGGGCCGTAAGGGGGTTTGGGTTTTAAATGTTAGAAAAATTTAAAACTAAGAGTTAAAGGCGGTCTTTTGGGGCCGCAGGGGTTTGGATTTTGGGGAAGTACCCCGCGGGGAAATTGGGTGACACCGTGAGCAATTGTTAATCTTCGTCATTTGGAAATTGGAGGGGGATGAGGGGGGTTTGATTCTTAAATTTTGTTTTTGAGCGGGCATTGAGAAGGGCCCGGGTTTTTGCTGCAGGTACCCCAAGGGACTGCCCCCAAGTAAAAGGGTTCCCCAGACCCACAGTGCCCGTAGTTGCCCTTCTTCAAGTGGGGTGGACTTTTTCCTAGGAAAAAATGAAGTCCCCCCGTGGGGGATTCCCTTTTAAACCCTTGGTTTGGTTTTGCTCTTTGCGTCCATTTCATGGTGTTTGTTGTTTAGGGACCCGAAAAAAGGAAAAAGGAAGCTGTGCAAAATTGAAACTTTCGGGAAATGAAAAGGGGAAATTTTAGGGGGTATTAGGGGTTTTGGGGGGACCCTCAATGCCCCCAATTTGGGTTTTTCGAGGAGGCCCCGGGTTTCAGCGGAGCTTTCCCCGGGGGGGTTGGCCCGTGTAGCCCGGGGGGAAGATTTTGTTGTCCCCCCGGGGAAAAAAGACGAAAAAGAAGAAGGGAGAAGGAAAAGAAGGAGAAGAAGAAAAAAACCAACAACAACAACAAAAAACAACAAAAAAAACCCGCAAAAAAAAAACCAAAAAAGTAATCCCGCGATTTTCCCCAAAAATGAAAAAAAAACCCGTGTTGTTTTTGTTTTGGGGTCTGAGTTAGAAACCCTTTCGGTCGTAAAGGTTGTTGTTGTAAGAGTATATTTAGAAGACGAAGGGCCCCCCCCCCCCTAAAAAAAGTAAAAAACAATTTAACGCATCGAAAAAAATAGAAGCAAAAAAGAAGTTAAGTAAAGCGGAACTTAACAAAAGGGTTTTACCCCTCCTTAAAGCCCGATTTTTGGGGCCCAGTCTTTGGGGGGACTGTTTTTCACAGTTGAAATCAAGAAAATTAAAAAGTCGGGGGTGGTTTTTAAAAACTTTTCCCTAAAAGCAAAAAAGGAAAATCCCCCAAAATTTATTTTTTAAAAGCGGTGCAAAATTTTAACCCGTTTTAAGAATAAAAATGATTGTTTTTTGTATATTTAACCCTTAAAACGGGGAGAAAAGGGTAGAGTAGTGGGAAAATTTAATAGGGATTCTTTTTTTTTAATTTTCCCAAAAAAGATTTTTTTTAAAAGTTGTTTTTAAAAGAAACAAACCGGTTTTATTTAGTTTTTTTGGGAAATGTTTTGGTTAAAAAGGGCCCGTTTGGTTGTGATCCCCGAGTGTTTTTTGGGGAAGTGTTTTTTGGGGGGCCCTTGGGTTTGTCGTAAAGCATGTTGGAGTCGGGGGAGAAGGAGAGGATGAGTCGGGATTCCCCGGTTGTGAGGGTGATTTTTGTTGTTTTTTGCAATCGAGGGGACTCGGCGGAATGCGTTTAAAAAGTGCTTTGAGAGCTGTTTTGGGACAGGGCCCTTGGGCGGGAAAAATCCCCGTGCGGGATGGCCCGTTCATGGTTTTGTAAAAGAAAATTTCCCGTAGTTCCCCTTGCGGCGAGTCGTTTTTGGATTGGGGGGTTGGGTTAGGTTTTTCTGCCCCTTTCCATTGCTTTGGGGGGGCGATGGGGTAAGTATTTTTTTCCCGGTATGAATGGGGTCAAACGGGGCTGATTTAAACCGGTGACGTTTAGTTTTATACTGCGACCAAAAGGGCCCGGGGTGTCCGGGTGGGCTTTGTTAAATTGGGGTGTGAGCAGTAAAAGGGGTCGATGTTTTTAATTATTGTAAACCCCGGATCCACGGGGCGTTTCCCAATATTTTCCCCCTTTCCACGAAAAATTTTAATTTATTATTTTTTTCAAAATAATAAACGAAATAAAAACCCAAAATTTTAAGTGGGGGAAAGTGTGTAAGAATTCAACAAGAAATAATAGAAAATTTTTGAAAAAAAAATGAAAGTGCCCCAAAAAGCCCCCTTGTTCCGATGTATTTGGTTTTTTTAAGTTTTGTAAGAATCTTTTCAGTGGAAGTGGTTTTCGAAAATGTATAAAAACTTAGAGCCCCAAAAAAAAGAAAGGGAACGAATGGGGGGCCCAAAGGGCTGAAGTCCCCGCAGAAAAAAAAAAAGAAAAAAAGAGACAGAAATTTTAAAGAAACCCGTTTCCCTTTATTATAATGAGCAGTCGAATTTAATTGAAAAAAGAAAAAAAAAGTGTTCTTTTGAGGGGATTACCCTTAATTTTTTAAACGGGAGATAAATATTGCGGGTATAGTAAAAATTCTTTAAATTTTTTTAAATTTTGTAAAAAAAAACGTTTAAATTGGGGCATGATTAAAATCTTTCAAAAAGTGGTGGTTGAAAAGAGCCGTTTTGTTTAGTAAAAAAGAGTTTTCATTTCTAGGGTGTTAGCGAATACGGGGGGGATTTGGATGTTTTGGGATGATGGTCCCG
Source organism: Pycnopodia helianthoides (assembly GCA_032158295.1). Lineage (NCBI taxonomy): Eukaryota > Metazoa > Echinodermata > Asteroidea > Forcipulatida > Asteriidae > Pycnopodia > Pycnopodia helianthoides. Next base: position 23,358 of record JASTWB010000066.1, read on the forward strand.
CTTGGCGTGGATGGAATGATTGGTTTTTTCAAAAGAGTAAAAGGTATCCCTCGTTGCTTTTAAAGGGCCCCTCCCCGCTGGCTTGGTCGGGTTCGGTCTTGAAGTTTCCCGATTTAGGCAAGTTTCTGGAAAGGGATTTTTGGATGGCCCCTCGGGGTTTTTTTTGGAAAGGGGGAATCCCCCGCAGTGACATTTTCCCGGTCTTGAGGGGGTTCTTACACCGGGGGGCCCGGGGATTTTGGGGCCCCTTGGTCCCCAACTGCTTTGGGGGTTTCCCCCAGTGTTTTGGTGTGTCTGTTGGGTTAGGGCCCATTATTTTGACCCTGTTTTCCAAAGTTGTGTGTTCGGTAATTTCCCGAGCAGTTTTTAAAGGAAGGGGAAGCCCCCTTTTTTGAAGGGTCCCCATGAAAAAAGGGGGGAAACGCGTTTGGGCCCAGTGGTTTGAAAAGTTGATGGTATATGGGGGGAATTTCAGGGGTCCCTCAAGCAAGGGCCCCAAAAAAAAACCAAAAATTGAAAAGGGACGAAAAGGTTTTTCAAGAAAAAGGGTTTAAAGTTTGGGAAAAAATTTTAATTTTAAATTGTGTGAAAAGCGAAAAGAAAAGTGTTGAGGGAGGTTTTAAAAAAAACCCGGGGGGAATTTGAAAACAGTTTAAAAAACTTTAAAATTGGTGGGTTTCAAAAAAGTGGATCATTGAAAAAAAGGGGCCCCACCCACCCCCATATTAGGGGAAAATTGATTTATAAAATATCTGAAAAACTTTGGGGACAAATTTTTTGCATTTTATAGGGGTTTGCCCAGGGGTTTATTTTAAACATTTTCGAGGAAAAAAAAATGAAATTACCTAACAAAGGGAATGGGGATTTTAGGAAAAAAAAGGACAAGCTTTTTCTCTTTTTTTTAAATTTTGGTGGTCTGAAAAGACCCGTTTTTTCGATGGGGAAATTCTTGCACGGCCCTCCCTTTAACCCCCGAACGTAAAAGTGGTTGTTTTGGGGCGTAACGAACCCATGGCGGGGGCCCGTCTTTTTTGGGTGCTCGGGGGTATTTAAGCATGGATGAATTCCCCGGGAAAGGGGATTGAGAAAGGGGGTTTCCCCTGTAAAAGGACCGGAGATTTTTTGGGGACCCCCAGGGGGGGAGACGAGGGTGGGGGCTTGGTGAAAACCCTGGATGTTGCCCCGGAAAAATTTTTGCGTTGGCGTTAAAAATTTGTACCCCTTTCCCATTTCCCGCAAAGAATAGTTGGCGGCAGAAGTAGTGAAACCGGGTTTGGGTTTACTAGTGGAGGGGCGACGATTGATAAAAACCCAAAGGGTTTTGGGCCCGGGTTGGGATGAGGGGGAAACATGGTGATTTTTGGGAAAACAAAAAAACTAAAAGACCCCTTTTGGAAATAAATATCGATTTTTATTTTTTTATTTTTAAGGGGGAGTGGGGGAAACCCCGGGCAGTAGTGAAAAAACCGGGCCAAGTGGCCGGGGAGGGGCAACCCCTTCTTAAGGGCCGATCTAAAAATCAGTTTAATTCCCTTGTGCCAATAAACAGATTTGATTTTTTTCTGAAAAAAAAACGTACCCCCCTGATTTTACCCAAAAGGGGAGAAGCGATACTAAAAATTTTTTCCCCAAAATTTGTGCCCCTCGATTAAACCAAAACCCACACGAGATGCAATGTCACAAGAGGGCGCTGTCCTTTTTGAAACTGGGCCAAAGGGGGGAACATTGGGTTGCAAAATAAAAGGACAACCCCGAGGGAAAACAAAGGCTTAACAAAAAACCCTAAAATTTAAAAATGTAAAGATGGCATGGTATTTTTAATGCCTATTCAAATTTAAATGTTGACTTTGTACAGTGTTGTGGGTCGCGCTTTCTTTTTGGGGGGTAAGACATTGGGGCATTGCAAACGCCCCAAAAAAACAATAGCGGGAAAGTTTTAGGGTTAAGATCTAAATAAAAAACGGCACAAAGCCTGTGTGGTGTGATAATACGTATACAGCACACACGTTAAGACGGTTAAAAAATTTTAAATTTTAAAAGAGTTTTAGAGAAGGGGGAATATAAAGAAAGAAAACAAAGGATAAAGGAAAATAGGATGTAAATAAAAGATTATGATAAAAAAAACCTTCTACTTTTGGGTGGGGGGTTTTTGGGTTTGGTTGTGGCAAGAAATTTTGGTAGTTTTTGGCAGTTTTTTTTTCCCCTTGTTTTATTTGAAGTTCCCTTACGTTGTAGAAAACGTTTATTTTTTGTTTTAAATTGGAAAAAATTTGTATGAAGTGATAAGCGTTTGGTTAAAATTTTAAAAGGGAAGAAATGATGGAAAACCTTAAATTAATTGGAGTTTTTATTTTGGGATTTATTTTTTAGAATCTCTTTTGGTTTAATGTGGGGTGTAAGGGGTTTTGGTTTAAATGTTTGAAAATTTGAATTAAGAGTTGACTTGGCGGTTTTTGGGCAGAGGAGGGGTTTGGGTTTTTGGGGAAAGAAACCCCGGGGAAATGGTGACAGTGAGAAAAATTTTTAAAATTTGTATTTGGTTTGGGGAGTGGAGATGAGGGGGTTAAATTTTTTAAAATTTTGTTGCCCCGAGCAGCTTTCCCACCCAATTTCCCGGGATTTTGCTGTGGGTACTATGACTCCCGAAAGTAGCGGTGCCCCCAGCACCCCCCGTGCCCGTGGGTTCCCTTTTAAAAGTGCGGGGGGATTTCCCTACGGGAAACGGAAGCCCGGCCCTTGAGGATTGTTTACCCTTGGGTTTTGGGTTTGCTTTTTCCCGGAATTTATGGTGTTTTTTGATTTTACTGAGCGAAAAAAATGAAAAGGAAAGGCTGTGCAAAATTTTATTTTCGTGGTAAGGGACACCGGGAAAAAGTCAGGGGGGTATTAGGGGTTAAGGGGGATTAATGCAAATCATTTTTTCCCCTCGCAGGACGCCCCGGGTTCAGGGGGCTTTCCTCGGGGGGGGGGGGGGGTTGACGCTGTAGCCCGGGGGATGATTTGTTGTACCGAAAAACAAAAAAGGAAGAAGAAGGGAAAGGGAAGAAGGAGAAAAAGCAAAAAAAACAAACAAAAAAACAAAACAACAACAGCAACAAGAAACCAAAGAAAAGAAATCCCGCGATACCCCAAAAATTAAAAACCCCGTGTTGTTTTTGTGTTGGTTTGAGTTAGTAATTTTCGGGTCGTAAAGGTTGTTGTTGTAAGGTTTTAGTAGAAAAGAGCAATGACCCCCCCCCCCCCTAAAAAAAAAGTAAAAACTAACGAATCGCCAAAAAAATAAAAAAACAAAAAGTTAAAAGGGCCCTTAAAAAGGGTTTAACGTTTTAAGCCCGGTTTTGGGGTTTTGGGGGGGATCGGTCAACAGTTGCTAAAGAACAATTTTAAAGGGGGCTTTGGTTTTTGAACTTTCCCTATAAGAGAAAAAAAAAATCCCCCAAAATATTTTTTAAATAAGCGGTGAAAAAAATTATTAAAGGTTTTTCAAAATAAAAAAGTTTGTTTTTTTGGGTATAGTTATTTAAAAGGGGAGTATAGTGAGTAGTAGAAAATTTAAATAGGGTTTTCTTTTTTTTAATTTTTCCCCTAAAATGTTTTCCCTTTTAATGTTTTTTTATAAGAAAAAACAGGCATTTTATTTAGTTTTTTGGGAAAGTGTTGGTTTGAAAAGGGGTTTTGGGAAAGTGATCCCCCGGTTAGTATTTTGAAGTCGTGTACTTGGTGAGCCTTGGTCCCCTTTGGACAGATGTTGGCCAGCTCAGGGGGAAGGAGACAAACCCCGTTGGATTTCCCCGGTTGTGATGGTGTTTTTCTTTTTTTAGGGGCCCAAAAAATTGAAAAGGGATCGGGGAATGGTCAAAGAGTGTTGACAAAGTGTTCATGTTTGGAAACCCTTGCTGGAAATCCGGTGGGATGGATGTTCAGGGATTGTAAAAGGAAAAAACCGTGTTTCCCCTTTCCCGGCGAGGTTTTTGTCTTTTCGGGGGGCCCCTTGGTGTTCCCGGTTTTATTTTTGTTTTCCCAAATTGTTTGGGAGGAAGTGAGGGGAGATTTTTAAGCGTATGAATAGGGGTTTAAAAATAGGCGTGGAGTAACCCGGTGATTTTTCTTTTACGGGAAACCGAGGATGGGCCCAGGGGCATTGTTAAATTTGGCCTCGCTGTTGAGCAGTAAAAGCGGCCCCGGTTTGTTTGTCAAAATTATTGGAAGATAAGGGGGACCCCAAAAATTTTCCCCTCAGAAAAGTTTATTTTATTTTATAAAAATTTAAAAAACAAAATAGAAACTAAATTTAAAGGGGGGAATTTGGTAAGAATTAACAAGCAAAAATGGGAAAATTTGTTGAAAAAAATAAAAGGGGACAAAGTTTGTTCGATGTTTTTGGGTTTATTTAGCTTTAGAAAGAATTTTCGGTGAGTGGTTTTCGAGAAGTAAAAAAATAGGGGACCAAAAAATCGCAAGAAAAAAGGGTTTGGGCCCAAGGGCTGAAAGCCCCCGAGAAAAAAGGGAAAAGACAAAAGGACAGAAAGTTATGAAACCCAGTTTACATTTTATATAAAATAGCGAAGTCAACTTATAATTCGAAAAAGAAACAAAGTTTTAAATTTTTGGGGGAAGATTTCTTATTTAAGAGGAAAACCTAATATTGGGGGTTAAAAGTATAATTTTTAAATTTTTTTTATTTTGTAAAAAAAACCGATGAATTGGGCGGGATTCAATCCCCTTTTGGGGGTGGCTTGAAAAGACCCTTTTTAAGTGTAGAAAGTTTTTTTAATTTTTTAGGTCGTTCAGCGAATAGGGGGGAGTTGGAGGGGTCTTTGGGCTTGATGGTCCCCCCGCTTGGGTGGATGGAATAAAATTGGGTCTTGGGAAGAGCCCCAACAAGGTATGCCCTCGTTTGTTTTAAAAGGCCAGCTGAGTTGGGGAATCGGGTTGGTTTAAAAGTTTGGAATTAACGGAAAGCCGGAAAAAGGGAGTTTTGGATGAGAGCTCTGTGCTTTTTGGTAACGGGAACCCCCGCAGTGCCCTTTCCCCGGTTTTGTCCCGGAGGGGGCTTCTTACACCGGGGGCGGGACTTTTCGGGAGTTGGGTTCCCCAAATTTTCGCGGGGTTTCCCCCCATTGCTCTTGCTTTGTCGGTTGGTGGGCCTTATTTTTGGGATCACTGTTTCCCAAATTTGGTTTTTGGGCCCAATTTCCCCGAGAGTTCAAAAGGGAAATTTGGGAATCCGTTAAAAGGGAATTTGAAAAGGGGGGAAACGGATTGGCCCGGGGCCCTACCCCCCCCAAAACCGCTTGATGGTATTTTGGGGGCCCAAATTTTTCCGGGGGCTAAGCCCCCCAGGCCCCAAAACAAAAAAAAAATAAGAAAAGGAAAAAAGGTTTTTTCCAAAAAGGGTTAAAGGCCCCCGGGAAAAACTTTTTTTACCATTTTTGGGGCCCTTTTCCCCCCCCCCCCCCCCCCCCCCCCCCCCCCCCCCCCCCCCCCCCCCCCCCCGAGAAAAAAAGTGTTGGGGGGGTTTTTGAAAAAGGGGGGAATTTGAAAACCCGTTTTAAAAAATTTTTAAAAACAATTGTTTGGATTTAAAAATTTTTAGGGGGTTTTAATTTAAGAACCAAAAAACCCCCAAAATCCAAACCCCCCCCCATTTAAAGAAGGAAAAAATTTGGAAAAATTTGGTGGCCTTTTTGAAAAAATCGGTTTAAGGTTTTTTTTTTCCCCCCGGAAAATTTTGGGAAAAAATTTTCCCCGGGTTTTTTAACTCGGACCAAAAGGGGAATGTTGTTTACCAACCCAAATTGGCCTTTTTCGGGGGCTTGCGGACGTGAACGGGGGAAAACCCCCTTTTTTGGAAAACAAAACAAACCCCAAGGACCCCAGGGGAAAACCAATACGGTTTTCAATTTTAATTTTCCCCCTTAACCCGGGGATGTGGGCCCCCCGGTTTTTAGGGGCCCAAAAAACCGGGCCCCCCGGGGGCCGGGAGGGGCAAGGGCCCTTTTCCAAGGGGGGCCAAATTTTTTCAAAAAACCCAGGAAATTATTTTGGTTTGGGTCAAGGGGGAAACCAAATTTGAATATTACAAAAAACAAAAACGGTTTTTTAAAAAACTGGTTTAAAAAAATTTAAAAAATTTTTTAACCTTGGGAAAAACCGGGCCCCAACGGGTTTAAAATCTTTTTTACAAAAAAAAGTTTTCCAAAAACCCTTTTCCACCAAAAAACCCCTATTTTAAAAAAAGAAAATCTTTACTTAAATTAAAATCAAAGGAGGGAAAAAAAATCCCCAAAAACTTTTAATTCCAAACAAAAAAAAATTTTTCAAACTTCGCCTTACATCCCTTTTTTTTCCCAAAAAATTTACAAAAAACCAAAAAAAAAAAACCTAAAACAAAACCTCCAAAAAAAAAACCAAAAAAACCCCCTTGTCCAAAAAAATTTCCCCCCTTAAAACCCCTACTTAAAACCCAATTAAAACCAAATAAACCCAACCCCCCCCAAAACTTTTTCCCAAAAAAACATTTTTCTTTAGCAAAAAAAAAAAATTAAAAGAAAAAACGTTCGCAATCAAATCTAACTTCTTAATGAAAAAACATTTTAGAAAATTTCGGTTTTTTTAAAAATTTCCCAAAAAGAAAAATACTCTTTTAATTTAAAATTTTGGGGGAAAGATCTAAATGGATCCCCCAGTTAGTTTATAAATTTATTAAAGGGCCCTTGGAAATAGTGATTGATCGGATACTAGATGTACGATTTTAGGGGTTTTATCAGGTTTGGCCCGGTTTTTTTTTTTGGGAATTTTTGCTTTGTTAGGGGCCCCAACACCTGACACCCTGTAGGGCTGATGATTTTTCCCAATCTTTCTACGGTTTTTTGGGGTTTTTTCGATTTCAAAAATAAAAGGGAAAAAAAAAAAAAAAAAATTTCATCGTACCCGAGTAAATAGGCAAGGTTATTGTTGAGGCTCCCCAGTAATCCGACAGCCCGTGCACCGGGTTAACCACATGCAGTCAATGAAGGGGCGTGCTGTAGTTTTTCCCCATCGGGCCCGCAGTGTGGGGGGTCGATTGTTGCGGGATGAGCGGGAAATTCTATCCCCGATTGGTAACATTTTGTGTGCTATCTGGAGTTAAAAGTAATGTGGCTGTTTTTTTTTTTTTGGGGGTTTTTTTCCCCCCCTTTTCCCCCCGGGGGGGCTTTTTTTTTTGGGGGGGGTTTTTTGGGGGCCCCCAAGGAAAAAAATTTTTTTTAAAAAAAATTTTTTTTTAAATTTTTTTTTAAAAAATTTTTTAAAAAGGGGAAACCGGGGGGGGTTTTTAAAAGGGGGGGGGGCCCCCCCCACCCTAAAAACCCCCCCGGGGGTTTTCCCCTTTTGTTTTTTTTCCCCCCCTTTTTTTTTTTCCCCCCCCTTTTGGGGGGGGGGGGAAAACCCCCCGGGGGGGGAAAAAGGGGCCCCCAAAAAAAAAGGGTTTTTTAAAACCCCGGGGGGGGGAATTTTAAAAATTTTTTGGGGGGGGGTTTTTTAAAACCCCCCTTGGGAAAAAAAAAACCCCCCCTTTTTTTTTTTGGGGGGGGGTTTATTAACGGCCCCCTTTTTTTTTTTTTTGGGGGGGGGGGGGGGTTTCCCCCCCCCAAAAGGGGTTTTTTTTTTAAATTTTCCGGGCCCCCGCCTTTTTCCCTTAAAATTTTAAAACCCCTGGGAAATTTTGGGGGTTTTTTGGGGGGGGGGCCCCCCCCCCCCAAAATTGGGGGGTTTTTTTGGGGGGGGGGGGTTTGGGGAAAAAAGGGGGTTTGGGGGGGGGGGTCCCCCAAAAAACCCCCCCAAAAAGGGGGGAAAAAAAAGGGGGGGAAAAGGGGAAAAACCCCCGGGGGGGTAAAAGGGGGGGAAAATTTTTTAAAAACCCCCGGTTTCGGGTTTTTTTTTAAAAGGGGGGGAAAAAAATTTCCCAAACCCGGGGGGCCCCCTTTTTTTTTAAAACCTTTTGGGGGGGAAAAAAAGGAGGTTTTTTTCCCAAAAAAAACCCCCCCGAAAAAACCCCCCCCCTTTGGGGGGAAATTTTTTTTTTTTTTTTAAAAAAAAAAACCCCCAAAATTTTTTGGAAATTTTTTTTTAAAAAAAAAAAAGGGGGGCCCAAACCCGGGGGGTTTTTTTCCCCCTTTAAAAGGGGAAAAGGGGGGCCGGGCCTTTTTTGGGGAAAAAAATTTAAAAAAAAAAATTTTGGGTTTTTAAGGGGCCTTTTTTTGGGGGGAAAACCCCGGCCCCCGGGGGCCCCCCCCAAAAAAAGGGGGGCCCCCCCTTAAAGGGCCCCCCCCCCGGGAAAAAAGGGGGAAAAAGGTTTTTTTTTTTTTTTGGGGGGGGGGGGGGGGGGGGGGTTTTGGGGCAAGGAAAGGGGAAAATTTTTTTTCCCCCCCAAAATTTTTTTGGAAAAGGGGGTTTTTTTTTTTTTTTGTTCCCCCTTTTTTGAAAAATTTTTTCCCCTTTTTTTTTTTTTAAAAAAAAAAAAGGGGGTTTTCCCCCAGAAAACCCCCCAAAAATTTCCCCTTTTTTTTTTGGGGGGGGTTTTTTTTGAACCAAAAAACCCCCCAAAAAAAACCCTTTTTAGGGGTTTTTTTTCCCCCCCCCTTTTTTTTTTTTTTTTGTTTTCCCCCTTCCCCGGGTTTTTTTTTTAAAAAAATTTTTTCCGGGGGGGGCCCCCCCCCCCTTTTTGGTTTTTAAATTTTTTTTTTGGGGGTTTGGGTTTCCTTTTTTAAAAAAAAAATTTTAAAAAAAAAAACCCCCCCCCCAAAATTTTTAGGGAAAAAAAAAATTTTTTTTTTTTTTTTTCCCCCCCCCCTTTTTTTGGGGGGGGGCCCCCAAAATTCCCTTTTGGGGGGGGTTTTTTTTTTTTTTCCCCCCGGGGGCCCGGGGGCCCCCTGAAAAAATTTTTTTTTGGGGGGCAATTTTTTTAAAAAAAAAAAAATTTTATTGGGGCCTTTTTAAAAAATTTTTTTAAAAAAAAAAAACCCCCCCCAAAAAAAAAAAAGGGGGTTTTTTTTTTTTTAAAAAAACCCCCCTTTTTTTTGGGGGGAAAAAAAAAAAAGGGGTTGGGGGGGGGGGCGACCCAAAAAATTTTTTTTTTGGGGTTTGGGGGGGAAAAAAAAAGGGGTTTTTGGGGGCCCCGGGGGGAAAAAAAAAGGGGGGGCCCCGGGGGGGGGGGGTTTTTTTTTCCCCCTTTTTTTTTTTTTTTTAAAAAAAAAACCGGGGGGTTTTTTTCCCGGGGGGGGTTTTTTTGGGGGGGGGGGGGGGGAAAAATTTTTAACCCCCCCGGGGGGGGGTTTTGGGGGAAAAAAAAATTTTTTTGGGGGGGAAAAGGGGGGAAAAAAACCCCCCCTTTTTCCCCCCCGGGGGGGGGGGGGGGCCCAAAAAAAAAAAAAAGGGCCCCCCCCCCTTTTCCCAAAATTTGGGGGGAAAAAAGGTTTTTGGGGGGGTTAAAAAGGGGGGGTTTGGGGGGGGGGTTTTTAAACCCCAAAAAACCCAATTTTTAAAAAAAGGGGGGGGCCCCCTTTTAAAAAGGGTTTTTTTTTGGGGGGGGGCCCCTTTTTTGGGGGGGCCGGGCCCAATTTTGGGGGGCCCGGGCCCAAGGGGGGGGCGTTTTCCCTTTTGGGGGCAAATTTTTTTTTTTGGGGTTTCCCCAATTTTTTTTTAAAAAAAAATTTTTTTTTTTTTTTTTAAAAATTTTTTTTTTTAAAAAAAAAAACCCCTTTTTAAAACCCAAAGGGGAAAAAAGGCCCCTTTTTTTTCCCCCAAAAAAAAAAAAAATTTTTTGGGCCAAAAAAAAAAAGGGGGGGAAAAAACCCTTTTAAAAAGGGCCCCCAATTTTTCCCCCCTTTTTTTGGGGGTTTAAAAAAACCCCCCCGGGGGTTTTTTAAAAAAAAATTTGGGGAAAAAAGGGGTTTTAAAAGGGTTTAAAAATTTTTTGGGGGGTTTTTAAAAAATTTTTAAAAAAAAAACCCCTTTGGGGGGGGGGGGTTTGGAATTTTCCCCCGCGGGGAAAAAAAGGGGGCCCCTTTTTTAAATCCTTCCCCCCCTTTTTGGGGGGGGGCAAACCCAAAACCCCCAAGTCCCCCGGGGGGGGGAAAAAATTTTTTTAAAAAAAAAAAAAAAAACAGGAAAAAAAAAAATTTTTTTTAAAAAAAAACCCCCTTTTTTTTTTCCCCCCCTTTTAAAGGGGGGGGGAAAAAGGGCCCGGGGGATTTTCCCCCCCCCAAAATTTTTTTTTTTAAATTTTTTAAAAAAAATTTTGGGGGAAAAAAAAAAAAATTAAAAAATTTTTTGGGGGGAAATTTCCCCCTTTTTAAAAATTTTTGGGGGTTTTTTTTTTTTTTTTTTTAAAAAACCCCCCCAAAAAATTTTGGGTTTTCCCGGGGCCCTTTTTGGGGAAAAAAAGGGGGGGGGGGGCCCCCCCCCCCCGGGGGGGGGAAAAACCGGGGGGTTTTTTTTTTGGGCCCGGGAAAGGAAAGAAAATTTTTCCCCCCAAAAAAAAAGGGGAAAGGGGCCCCCCACCCCGGGGGGTTTTTTTTGGGGGCCCCCCCCTTCCCCCCGGGGGGGGGCCCCGGGTTTTTTGTTTTTGGGGCCGGGGGAAAAAATTTGGGGGAAAGGGAAAAAAAAAATTTTTTTTTTTTCTTTGGGGGGAAAGGCCCCAAAAAAAAAAAAGGGCCCAAAACCCCAAAGGGGGGGAAAAACCCGGGGGCAAAAAAAAAACCCCCCATTGGGGTTTTTTTAAAAAAAAAAAAAAAAAGAAAAGGGGAAAGGGGGAAAAGGGGGAAAAAAAAAACCAAAAAAAAAAGGCCCTTAAAAATTTTAAATTTTTCCGGGGGTTTTTTAAAAATTTTAAAAAAGGGAAAAAAAACCGGTTAAAAAAAGGGGGGAAAAAAAACCCAAAAAAAAAATTTTTTTGGAAAAAAAAATTTGGGGGTTTTTGGGTTTTTGGGGCCCCCCCAAAAAAATTGGGGAAAAAAAAACCCTTTTCCCGGGGGCCCCAAAAAGGGGAACCCTTTTTTTTGTTTTTTTCCCCCGGAAATTTTTTAAAAAAAAAAGGGGCCCCCGGGGGGGGGCTTTTTTGGGGGGGGGGATTGGGTTTAAAAAAATTTTTTTGGGTTTTTTAAAAAAAGGGGAGGTTTTTTTTTTTTTTTTTTTTTGGGGGGGAAAAAACCCCTTTTGGGAAAAAAGGGAAAATTTTTTCCCCAAAAAAATTTAAAAAGGGGTTTTTTAAGGAAAAAATTTTTTTTTAAAAAAAATTTTTTTTTTTTTTTTTTTTGGGGGGGTTTTTTTAAAACCCCCCCCCCAAAAAAAAAAAAAAGGGGTTTAAAATTTTTTTTTTTTTCCGGGGGGGGGGAAATTTTTTTTTTTAAAACAAATTTTTTAACCCCCTTTTTTTTAAAAAAAAATTTTTAAAAAAGGGGGGGCCTTTTTTTTAAAAATTTTTCCCGTGGGGGTTTTTTTCCCAAAAAAATTTTTTCCCCCAAAAAAAAAGGGGAAAATTTTCCCTTGGGGGTAAAAAAATTTTTTTTTGGGGTTTTTGGGGGGGGCCCCCCCCCCCCCGGGGGGGGGTTTTTTAAAAAAAAGGGGGGGGGAAAAAAAAAAAAAAAAAAATGGAAAAAAAAAAATTTTTAAAAATTTTTAAAAAATTTTTTTTCAAAAGGGGGGGGGGGGGCCCTTCCCCCCCCTTTTTTTTTTGGTTTTTTAACATTCCCCAGAAAAATTTTTTTTTTTCATTGGTTTTTTGAAATTTTTTTGGGTTTTTAAATGGGAAAAAGGGGGAAAAAAAAAAAATTTTTTAAAATTTTTTTTTGGGGGGGGCCCCCCCTTTTTTGGGGGAAAAGGGGTTGGGGTTTTTTTTTTTGGGGGGGGGGGGGGTTTTTTTTAAGTTCCCGGGGTTTTTTAAAAAAAAAAAGGGGACCCCCCTTTTGGGGGGAAGCGGGGGCCCCCTTTTTAAGGTTTTTAGGGGCCCGGGTTTTGAAGGAAAAAAAAAGGGGCCCCAAACCCCCCCCCCCCCCTTTTTTTTTTGGGGGGGTTTTTTAAAATTAAAAACCTTTTTGGGGGGGGTTTTTTCCCCCCCGGTTTTTTTTAAAAAAAACCCCAAAAAAAAAAACCCCCAAAATTTTTTTCCCCCGGGGGTTTTTCCGGGGGGGAAAAAAAATTTTGGGGTTTTTTTTTTTTTTTGGGGGGGGGAAACGGGGCCCCGGGGGGGGGGTTTTTTTTTTGGGGGGAAAAAAAACCCCCAAAAAGGGGGGGGGGGGAAAAAAAACCCCCCTTTTTTTTTTTTAAAAAAAAAAAAAAAAAAATTTTAAAAAATTTTTTTTTTGGGGGGGAAAAAACCCCAAAAAAAAAAAAACCCCAAGGAAGGGGGAAAAGGGCCCAAAAAACCCCCCCAAAAAAAGGGGGGGGCCCGGGGTTTGGGGGGGGGGTTTTTTAAAAAAAAAAACCCCCCAAAACCCCTTTTTTTTGGCCAAAAAAAAAAGGTTAAACCAAAAATTTAAAACCCGGGTTTTGGGGGGAAAAAAAAGGGGGGGGGGGGGGGCTTTGGGGAAAAAAAACCCCCCCCACCCCGGGGGTTTTTTAAAAACCCGGGGGGTTTTCCCGGGAAAGGGGAAAAGGGGGTTTTTTACAAAAAAATTTTTAAAAAGGGGGGGGGTTAAAATTCCCCCCAAAAAAAAAAAAAAAAAAAAATTTTTTTAAAATTTTTTTTTTGGGGGGGGGGTTTTAAACCCAAAAACCTTTTTTTTTAAAAAAAAAAAAAAAATTTTTTTTTTTTTTTAAAATTTTTAAAAAAATTTTTTTTTTGGGGGCGGGAAAAAAAAAAAACCCCCCCCGCAAAAGGGGGGGGGTTTTTTTTTTCCCCCAAAAAAATTTTTAAAAATTTTTTTTTTTAAAACAAAAACCAAAAAAAAAAAAATTTTTAAAATTTTTTTTTTTTTTAAATTTTTTAATTTTTACAAATTTTTTTGGGTTTGGGTTTTTTCCCCAAAAATTTTTTAAAAAAAAAAAATTTTGGGGAAAAAAAAAAGGGGGGGGGGGGGGTTGGGTTTTAAAAAAATTCCCCCCAAAAAAGGTCCAAAGGGGGGAATTTAAAAAAAAGGGGGGGAAAAAAAAAAAAAAAAAAAAAAAAATTTTTAAAAACCCTTTTGGGGGGGAAAAATTTTTTTTTTTTTGCCCCCTTTTTTGGGGGGAAAAAAGGGGGAAAAACCCCAAAAAAAAAAGGGGGGGAAAGGGGGAAAAAAACCCTTTTTTTTTGGGGAAAAAAAAAAACCAAAAAATTTTTTTTTTTTTTTTCCCCCCTTTTTTTGGGGGTTTTGGGGGGTTTTTTAAAAAAAAAACCAAAAAAAAAAAGGGGGGGGGGGGGGTTTAGGGGCCCCCCCCGGGGGGGGGAAAATTTCCCAAACCCGGGGCCCCCCCCAAAAAAAAAAATTTTTTTTTAAAAATCCCCAAAAAAATTTTTTTTGGAAAATTTAAAAGGGAAAAAAGGGGTTTTTTAAAAAAAGGGTTTTAAAAAAAAGGGGGGGGGGGGGTTTTTTTTTTTTTTTTTTTTTTTTTCCCCCCCCCCCCCCCCCCCCCCCCCCCCCCCCCCCCCCCCCCAAAAAAAAAAAAAACCCCTTTTTTTTCCCGGGGGGGGGGGGGCCCCCTTTTTTTTTTGGGGGTTTTCCCCGGGAAAAAAAAGGGGAAAAAAAAGGGGGGGAAAAAAAAAAAAAAAACCCCCCAAAAACCCCCAAAAAAAAAACCCCAAAAATTTCCAAAGGGGGAAAAAAATTTTGGGGGGGTTTTTTTTTCCCCCCCCCCCCCCCCCTTTTTTTTAAAATTTTTTAAAAAAAAAAAAATTTTTTTTTTAAAAAAAGGGGGGGGGGGGGTTTTTAAAAAAAAATTTAAAAAAAAAAGGGGGGGGGAAAAAACCCCCCCCAAAAAAAAAAATTTTTTTTTAACCCAAAAAAAAAAATTTTTTTTTTTTTTTTGGGGGGTTTTTTTTTTTGGGGTTTTTTTTTTTTTTTTTTTCCCCCCTTTTTTTTTTAAAAAAAAAAAAAAAAATTTTTTTTTTACCCCCTTTTTTAAAAAAAACCCCCCCTTTTTTGGGGGGGGGGGGGAAAAAAGGGGGGTTTTTTTTAAAAAAACCCCCCCCCGGGGTTTTTTACCCTTTTAAACAATTTAAAGGGGGGAATTTCCCTTTGGTTTAAAAATTTTTGGGGGGAAAGGGGAAACCCGGGTTTAAAAAAAAAAAGGGGGGGGTTTTTTTAAAAGGGGGGGCCCCCCCGGGGGTTTTTTTTTTAAAAAGGGGCCCGGGGGGGGGGGCCCCTTTTCTTTTTTGGGGGGGGGGGGGGTTTTTTAAAAATTTTTTTTTGGTGGAAAGCCCGGGGGGGAAAAAAAAAAAATTCCCCTTTTAAAGGAAAGGGGGGGGGGGGGGGTTTGGGGGGGTTTGGGGGGGGGGGGAAAAAAAAGGGGCCCCCCCGGGGGTTTTTTTCCCCCAAAAAAATTTTTTTAAAAAAAAAAAAAAAAGGGGAAAAATTTAAAAAAAAGTTTAAAAAAAGGGAAAAAAATTTAAAAAAAAATTTTTTTTTTTTTTTTTTTGGGGGTTTTTTAAAAAATTTTGGGGGGGGCCAAAAAGAAAAAAAAAAAAAAAAATTGGGGGGGGGGAAAAAAGGGGAAAAAAAAAAAAACCCCAAAAAAAAAAAAAAAAAGGAAAGGGGGGGTTTTTTTTTAAAAAAAAATTTTTATTTTTTTTTTTTTTTTAAAAAAAACCCCTTTTTAAAAATTTTTTTTTTAAATTTTTGGGGCCCTTTTTTTTTTAAAAAAAATTTCCCCAAAAAAGGAATTTTTTTTTTTTGTAATTTTGGGGGGGGTTTTTTCCCTTTTTGGGGGGTTTTTTTTTTTTTTTTTTAAAAAAAAAAAAAAAACCCAAATTTTTTTTGGAAAAAAAAAAATAAATTTTTCTTTTTAAATTTTTTATTTTTTAAAATTTTTTTGGGGGCCCCTTTTTTTTTTTTTTTTTTTTTGGGGGGGGAAAAAAGGTTTGCGAAATTTTTTTTGGGGGGTTTTTTTTTTGGGGGTTTTTTTTTTTAAAAAAAAGGGGGTTTGGCCTTTTTTTTAAAAAATTTTTATTTTTTTTGGAAAAATTAAAACCCCGTTTTTTTTTTTTTTTTAAATTTAAAAATTTTTTGGGGGGGGGGTTTGGGGGGGGGGTTTTTTGGGGGGCCCCACACCCCGGGGGGGAAAAAAAAAAAAAATTTTTCCGGGGTTTTTTTTTTTTTTTTCAAAAGGAAAAATTTTAAAAACCCCCCCCCAAAAAAAAGGGGGGGGGGGGCCCGGGGGGGAAAAAAAAAATTTTTGGGGGTTTTTTTAAAAAAAGGGGGGGGGGGGGGGGGGGCGGGGAACGCCCCCCAAAAAAATCCAAGGGAAAAAACCCCCCCCCGGGGGGTTTGGGGGGCGGAAATTCCGGGCCCCGGGGGGGGGCCCCGGGGGGGGGTTTTGGGGGTTAAAGGGTCCCGGGGTAAAACCCGGGGTTTTTTAAAAAAGGGGGTTTTTGGGGGGGGAAAAAAAAAGGGTTGGGGGTTTTTAAAAAAAAAAAAAAAATTTTTTCCCAAAAAAAAAAGGAAAAAAAAAATTTTTTTGGTTTTAAAAAATTTTTTTTTTAAAAAAATTTTTTTTTAAAATTTTTTAAAAAAAAAAATTTTTTTAAATTTTTTAAAAAAGGGGGAAAATTTTTTAAAAATTAAATTTTTTTAAGGGGGGGGGGTTTTTTTTTTTTTTTTTTTTTTTTTTTTTTTTTGGGGGGGGGGCCCCCCCTTTTTTAAAAACCCCCCAAAAATTTTTTTAAAAAAAAAGGAAAAAAAAGAAAGGGGGTTTTTTTTTTAAAAAATTTTTTTTTTTTTTTTTTGGGTTTTTTTTTGTTTTTTTGGGGGGTTTTTTTTCCCCCTTTTTTTTTTTGGGGGGTTTTTTTGGGGGGGAAAAAGGGGGCCCCCCCCCTTGGGGGGGCCCCAAAGGGGTTTTCCTTTAAAAATTTTAAAAAAAAAAACCCCTTTTAAAAAAAAAAACCCCCTTTTAAAAAAAAAAAAGGGGGGGGGGGGGGCCCCAAAAAAAGGGGGGGAAAAAAAAACCCCCCCCCCGGGGGGGGGGGGGGAATTTAAAAAGGGGGGGGGGGGGGTTTGGGGGGGGGGGGGTTTTTTTTTAAAAAATTTTTTGGGAAAACCCTTTTAAAAAACCCGGAAAAGGGAAAAAAAAAACCCAAAGGGGGGGGGTTGGGCCCCCGGGGGGGGGGGGGAAAAAAAAAATTTTTTTTTTTAAGGCCCAAAAACCCCCCGGGTTTTCCCAAAAAAAAAAGGGGGGGGGGGGTTTTTTTTTTTTAAAAAAAATTTTTCCCCCCAAAAAAGGGGGGGAAAAAAAAATTTAAAATTTTTTTTTAAAAAAAAAAAGGGAAATTTTTGGGGGCCCCCAAAAAAAAATTTTTTTCCCCTTTTTTTTTTAAAAAATTTTTTTTTTGTTTTTTTTTTCCCTTTTTATTAAAATTTTTTTAAATTTAAAAAGGTTTTTTTTTTAAATTTTTTTTTGGGGGGGTTTTTTTGGTTTTTTTTTTGGATTTTTTGGTTTTTTTTTTAAAAAACCCCCAAAAAAAAAAAATTTTTTTTAAAAAAATTTAAAAACCCAAAAAAGGGTTTTTTTTTTTTTAAAATTTTTTTGGGGGTTTTTTTTTTCCCCCTTTTTTTTTTTTTTTTTTTTTAAAAATTTTTTTGGGGGGGAAAAATTTTTGGGGTTTTGGGGGGGGGGGGAAAAAAAAAACCCCCTTTTTGGGAAATTTTGGGGTTTTTTAAAAAATTGGGAAAAGGGGTTTTGGGCATTTTAAAAATTTTAAAAAAGGTGGTTTTTGGGGGGGGGAAATTTCCGGGGGGGGGCCCCCCCTTTTAAAAAAAAAAGGGGGAAAAAAAGGGAGGAAAAGGGGGAAAAAAAGGGGGGGGGTGGGAAAAAGGGGAAAAATTTTTTGGGGGGAAACCTTTTCCCCCCCCCTTTTTTAAAAAATTTTTAAAATTTTTGGGAAAATTTTAGGGGGGGAAAAAAAGGCCCCAAAAAAAGGGAAAAAAAGGGGGGCCCGGGGGGGTTTTTTCCCTTTGGGGAAAGGGGAAAAATTTTTGGGGGGAAAGGGGGGAAAAAAAAAAAAGGGGGGGGGTTTTTAAACCAAAAACCCTTTTTTGGAAAAAATTTGGGGGGAAAAAACACCCCGGGGGGGTTTTTTTAAACCCAAAAAAAAAAAAATTTTTTTTTTTTAAAAAAAAAAAAAAAAATTTAAAATTTTCAAAAAATTTTTAAAAAAACCCCCCCAAAAATAATTTTAAAATTAAAAAAATTTTTAAAATTTTTTTTTTAAATTTTTTTTTTTTTTTTTTTTATTTTTTTTTTTCTTTTTTGGGTTTTTTGGGGGGAAAATTTTAATATTTTTAAATTTTTTGGGGGCCCGGGGGGCGGGGAAAATTTTTTTTGGGGCAAATTTTTTGGCCCTTTCTTAAAAAAAATTTTTTTTTTTCCCCTTTTTTTTTTTTTTTTTTTAAAAAAGGGGGGGGGGGGGCCCAACCAAAAAAAAAACCCCCCGGGGGGGGAAAAAAGGCCCAAAAAAAAAGGGGGGGGGGGGGCCGGGGGGCGGCATTTTTTTGGGTTTTTTTTGGGTTTTTTTTGTTGGGGGTTTGGTTTTTTTTTTTTTTTTTCCCTTTTTTTGGGGTTTTTTTCCCCCCCCCGGGGGGCCCCAAAAAAACCCCGGGAAAGGGAACCCCCCCCCCTTTTTTTAAAAAAAAAAAGGGGGGGGTTAAAAAAAGAATTTCCCCCCCCAAAAAAAAAAAAACCCCCCTTTTTTAAAAAAAAACCAAAAATTTTTTTTTTTTTTCCCCCCCCAAAAAAAAAAAACCCCTTTTAAAAAAAAAAAGGGGAAAAAAGGGGAAAAAAAGGGCCAAAAACCCTTTTCCCGGGGGGGAAAAAAAAAGGGAAAAACCCCCGGGGTTTTTTTCCCCTTTTTTTTAAAAAAACCAAAAAACCCAATTTTGGTTTTTTTGGGGGAAAAAAAAGGGGGGTAAAAGGCCTTTTTTGGGGTTGGTTTGGGGTTTAAAAGGGGTTTTTTGGGGGGGGAAAAAAATTAAAAACCCCCAAAAAAAAAAAATTTTTTCCCTTTTTTTAAATTTTTAAAAAGGGGGTTTGGGGCCCCCCCCCCAAAAAAAAATTTCCCCCTTTTTTTAAAAATTAAAATTTTTTTTTTATTTTTGGTTTTTTTTTAAATTTTTTTTTTTGGGGAAAAAAAAGGGGGGGGGAAAAAAAAAAAAATTTCCCGGGAAAAAAAATTTTTAAAAATTTTAAAAAAACCCCCCCCCGGGGGGGTTTTTTTTTTTAAAAAATTTTTTTTGGGGGGGGGGGGGCCCCCTTTCCCCCTTTTTAAAAAAAATCAAAAAAAACCCCCGGTGTTTGGGGGGGAAAAATTTTTAAAAAAATTTTTCCTTTTTTTTTTTTTGGCCCCCGGGGGGGGGGGGGGGGGTTTGGGGCCAAAGGCAAAAGGGGGGGGGGAAAAGGGGAAAACCAAAAAAATTTAAAAAGGGGGAAAAAAAAAAAAAAACTTTTTTTGTTTCCCCTTTTTTGGGGGGGCTTTTTTTGGGGTTTTTTTTTTAAAAAATTAAAAGGGGGAAATTTTTTTTTTATTTTAAGGGGGGGTTTTTTTGGGTTTTTTTTTTTTCCCTTTTTCCCCCTTTTTTTTTGTTTTTTTTTTTTTAAAAACCCCCCCCAAAAAGGGGGAAAATTTTTTTTAAAAAAAAGGGGGAAAAAGGGGGGGGTCCCCGGGGGGGGCCCCAAAAAAAAAACCGGGGCCCCCCCCCGGGGAAAATAACCCAAAAAAGGGGGGAAAAAGGGGGGCCAAAAGGGGGGTTTTTTTTAAAAGGGGGGTTTTTTTGGGGGGGGGGGGGTAGGCCCCGGGGTTGGGGGGTTGGGTTTTTTTCCCCAGGGAAAAAAAAAGTTTTTGGGCCCCCGGGGGAAAAAAAAAAGGAGGGTGGAAAAGGGGGGGAACCCATTAAATTTTTGGGGGGGGGTTTTTCCCCCCCCCTTTCCCCCCGGGGGGGGGGGGGCAAGGTTTCCCCCCCCAAAAAAAAAAAAACCCCCCAAATTTTAAAAAAGGTTTTGGGGGGGGAAAAAAAAAAAAAAAAAAACCCCCCCAAAAAAAAAAAAAAAAAAAAGGGGGGGGGGGGAAAAAAAGGGGGGGGAAAAAAAAGAAAAAAAATTTTAAAAAAATTAAAAAAAAAAGGGGAAAAACCCCCCTTTTTTTTTTAAAAAAATTTTTTTTTTTTTTTTTTTTTCCTTTAAATTTTTCTTTTTCCCCCTTTTTAAAAAAAAAATTAAAAAAAAGGGGCCGGGTTTTTTTTGTTTTTTAAAAACCCCCCGGGGGTTTTTGGGTTTTTTTTAAGACCCGGTTTTTTTTTTGGGGGGAAAAAAAAAAAAGGGGGTTTTTTAAAATTTTCCCCAAAATTTTTTGGGGTTTAAAAAATTTTTAAAAAAATTTTGGTTTTAAAGGGTTTTTTTTTTTTTTTTTTCCCTTTTTTTGGGGGGGGGCAAAACCCCCCCTTTTTTTTAAAAAATTTTTTTTTTGGGGGGTTTTTGGGGAAAAAACCCCCTTTTGGGTTTTTTTTTAAAAAAGGGTTTTAAAAAAAAAACCCTTTTTTTTTTTTCCAAAAACTTTGGGGGAAAAAAAAATAAAAAAGGGAAACCCCCAAAGGATTTGGGGGGGGGGCCCCCCCGGGCCAAGGTTTAAAAAAAGGGGGGGGGGGAAAAAACCCCGGGGGGGGGGGGGAACTTGGGGGGCCCCAAACCCAAAAACAAAAAAATTTTTCCAAAGCCAAAAAAATTAAACCGGTTGGGAAAAAAAGGGGTTTTGGGCCCAAAACAAGGGGAAAATTTTTGGGGGTTTCCCCCAAATTAATTAATTTGGGGGCCCCCCCCCCGGGGGGGGAAAAAAAAAGGGAAAAGGGGGCCCCCCCGGGGGGGGGGGAAAAAGGGTTTTCCAAAATTTTAAAAAGGGGAAAAAAAAAATTTTTTAAAAATTTTTAAACCCAAAGGGGTTTTTTTTTAAAAAAAAAGGAAATTTTCCCCCCAAAAAAAAGGTTTTTTAAATTTTTGGGGGGGGGGAAAAAAATTTTTTTTTTTTAAAAAAGGGGGGGGGAAAAATTTTTTTAAAAAAAAAATTTTTTTTTAAAAAATTTTTTTTTTTAAAATTTTAACCCGGGGAAAAAACCCCAAAGGGGGGGCCCCAAAAAAAAAAAAAAGAAACCCAAAAAACTTTTAAAAAAACCCAAAAAAAAAAAGGGGGAAATTTTTTTTAAAAATTTTTTTTGGGGTTTTTGGGGTTTTTAAAAAACCCCAAAATTTTTTTTTTTTTAAATTTTTTAAAAAAAAGTTTTTTTTAAGGGCCCTTTTCCCCCCCCGGGGGGGGGGGAAAAAAGGGGAAAAAAAGGGGGGGTTAAAACCAAAAAGGGGGGAAAAACCCCCCCTTTTTTTTTTTAAAATTTTTTAAATTTCCCCCTTTTTTCCCCCCCCCAAAAAACGTTGGAAAAATTTTCCCAAAAAAAAGGGGGGGGGAAAAAAAAGGGGGGCCCAAGGGGGGGGGGAAAAAGGGGGGGGGGGGGGGGGTTTTTTTAAAAAATTTTTTTTAAAAGAAACGGGGAAACCCCCTTTTTAAATTTTGGGGGTTTTTTTCCCCCCCGGGGGGGGGGGTTTTTTTTCCCCAAAAAAAAAAAAAAAAAATTTTTCCCCCCCCCGGGGAAAAGGGGGGAAAAATTTTTTTTAAAACCGGGGCCCCCAAAAAACGACCAAAAAAAAAGGGGGGGGGCCCCCAAAAAAATTTTTTTTTAAAAAAAAAAAAAAAATTTTTTTTTGGGGGGTTTTTTAAAAAGGGGGGGGGGGAAAATTTTTTGGGGATTTTGGGGAAAAAAAAAATTTTTTCCCCACAATTAAAAAATTTTAAAAAAAAAAAAAAAATTTTTTTTTAAAAATTTTTTTTAAAAATTAAAATTTTTGGGGGGGTTTTTTTTTTTTAAAATTTAAAAGGGGGGGAAAAAAAAAAAAATTTTTGTTTTTTTAAAAAAAAGGGAAAAAGGGGGGGTTTGGGGGCAACCCTTGGGGGAAAAATTTTTTTTTTTTTTTTTTTGGGAAAAAAAATTTTTGGGGGGGGGGGGGAAAAGGGTTTTAAAAAAAAATTTTTAAAAAAATTCCAAAAAAAAAAAAAAAAAAAGGGGGGAAAAAAAATTTTTTTTTTTTTCCCTTTTTTTTTTTGGGGTTTTTTTTGGGGGTTTTTTTTTTTTCCCCCTTTTTTTTTTTTTTTTGTTTGGGTAAAAATTAGGTTTTTTTCCCCCAAAAAGGGGGGCCCCGGGGGTTTGGGGGCCGGGGTTTTGGGGGCCCCCAAAAAAAACCCCCCCCCAAAGGGGGGGGGGGGCCCCCAAATTTTTTTTGGGGGTTTTTAAACCCCAAAAAAAAACCCCGGGAAGGGAAAAAAAAAAAAGGGGAAAAATTTGGGGGGAAAGGGGGTTTATTCCCAAAAAAAAGAAAAAGGGGGGGGGTTTTTTGGGGGGGGGTTTTTTTTGGGGGAAGGGGGGGGGTTTTTTTTTGGGAAATTTTTTGGTTTTTAAAAAAAAAATTTTAAAAAAAATTTTTTTTTTAACCCCGGGGGGGGGAGGGGGAAAAAAAATTTTTTTGGGGTTTTGGGGGGGGGTTTCCCCAAAAAAAGGGGTGCCCGGGGGGGCCCCCCAAAAAAATTTTTTTTTTTGGGGGAAAAAAAAAAAAAAATTTTTTAAAAGGGGGTTTTCCCCCCAAAAAAAAAACCCAAAAAAAAAGGGGGGGGGGGTTTTTTTTTTTAAAAAAATTTTAATTTTTCAAAAAAGGGGAAAAAAAAACCGGGGGAAAAAAAAAAAAGGGAAAAAAAATTTAAAGAAAAAAAATAAAATGGGAAAAGGGGGGGGAAAAAAAAAAATTTTTAAAAAAAAGGGGGGGTTTTTTTTTTTTTTTTAATTTTTTAAAAATTTTTTTTTTTTTAAAATTTTTCCCCCTTTTTAAAATTTAAAAAAAAAAAAGGGGGGGTGGGGGTTTTTTTAAAAAAAAAAGGGGGGCCCTTTTTTAAATTTTGGGGTTTTGAGCCTTTTCCCCGGGGGGGGGCTTTTTCCGGAAAAAAACCCCCCAAAAAAAAAAAGGAAAAAAAATTAAAAAAGGGAAAAAATTTTTTTGGGGTTTTTTTGGGAAAAAAAGGGGGCCCGGGGGGGGAAAAAGGGGGAAAATTTTTTAAAAAAAAAACCCCCCCTTTTGGGGTTTAAAAAAAACCCCCCCGGGTTAAAGGGGGCCCCGGGGGGGGGCCTTTTGGAAAATAAAGGGTTTTTGGGGGGGGGGTTAAAAATTTTGGGGGGGTTTTTTTTTTGGGGGGGGAAAAAAAAAGGGTTTTTTTTTTTTTTTTTAAAAAAAAAAAAGGGGGGAAAAAAGGGGCCCCCCCCCAAGGGTTTGGGGTTTTTTTCCCCCGGGGGGGGAAAAAAAAGGGGGTTTTTAAAAAAAAAAAATTTAAAGGGGGTTTTTTTTTTTTTAAAAGTCCCCAAATTTTGGGAAATTTTCCCCCCAAAAAAATTTTTTTTTTTTGGGATTTTTTTTAAAAATTTTTTTTAAAATTTGTTTTTTTTTGGTTGGGTTTAAATTTTTTAAAAAAAAAGGGGGGGGCCCCCCAAAAAAGGGGAAAACCCGGGGAATTCCCCCCAAATTTTTTGGGGGCCCCCCGGGGGGGGGGGGGGTTTTTTTTTTTTTTTGGGGGGGGGTTTTTTTTTTTAAAAAAAAAGGGGGGTTTTGGGGGCCCCCCAAAAAAAAAAAAAATTTTTTGGGGGGGTTTAAGGGGGGGTTTTTTTGGGGGGGGGGGGGGGGGGGAAAAAGGGGGGGAAAAAAAAAAAAAAAAAGGGTTTTTTTTTTTTTAAAAACCCCCCCCCTTTTTTTTATTTTTTTTTAAAAAAAAAATGTTTTTTGGGGAAAAAATTTAATTTTTAAAAAAATTTTTTTTTTTTTTTCCTTTTCCTTTTGGGGGGGGCCCCCCTTTTTTAAAAAAAAATTTTTAAAAAAAAAGTTTCCAAAGGGGTTTTTTTTTTTTTCCCCTTTTTTTTTTTTTCCCCCCCCCCCGAAAAGGGGGGTTTTTTTTGGGGAAATTTTTAAAATTTAAAACCCCTTTTTTTTTGGAAAAATTTTTTTTTTTGGGGTTTTTTTTGGGGGGGGGGGGGGGGGCCCCCCCTTTTTGGGCCCCGGTTTTAAAAGGGGGGGGGGGCCCCCCCCCGGGGGGGGGGGGGGCCCCCCCCCCTTTTTTTTTTTCCCTTTAAAAAAAAATTTTTGGGTTTTTAAAAAAAATTTGGAAAAAAAAAAAGGGGGGCCCCCCGGGGGGGAAAAAAAAAAAAAGGGGGCCCCCCAAAAAAGGTTGGGGGGCCCCAAAAAAAAAACCCCCCCCAAAAAAAATTTTTTGGGGGTTTGGGGGGGAAATTTTTTTTTAAAAAAAAAAAAAAAAAAATTTTTTTGGGGTTTTTGGTTTTCCCCCTTTAAAAATTTTTTTTTTAAAAAGGGGGGGGGAAAAAAGGGGGAAATTTTAAAAAAAATTTTTTTTTTTTTTGGGGGGGGGCCCCGGCCCGGGAAAACCCCCTTTCCCGGGGGGGGGAAAAAATGGAAAACCCTTTTTTTTAAAAGGGGCCCTTTTTAAAACCCCGGGGGAATTTTAAACAAACCCAAAATTTTTTTTTTAAAAAATTTAAAAAAAAAAAAAGGGGGAAAAGGGGGGAAAAAAAAAAAAACCCCCCCTTTTTTTTTTTTTTTTAAAAAAAGGGGGGGGTTTTTTAAAAAAAAAACCCTAAAAAACCCCTTTTTTTTTTTTTGGGGGATTTTAAAACCCCCCCAAAAATTTTTGGGGGGGGGGGTTTTTTTAAAACTTAAACCCCCAAAAACCCCCTTTTTCCCCAAAAAAAAACCCCCAAAAAGGGGGGGAAAAAAAAACCCCTTTTTTTTTTTTTTTAAACCCCCTTTTTTTTGGGGTTTTTTTTTTAATTTTTTTAAAAAAAAAAAATTTTTTTTTTAAAAAAACCCCTTTAACCCCGTTAAAAAAGGGAAAATTTAAAAAAATTTTTTTTTTTTTGGGGGCCCAAATTTAAAAAAAAAATTTTTTTTTTTTTTTTTTCCGGGGGGCCCCCCCCCTTTTTTAAAATTTTTTTTTTAAAAAAACCCCCCCCCAAAAAAAAAAAAAAAAAACAAAAAACCCCCGGGCCCTTTTTTAAAAAAAAAAATTTTTTTGGAAAAAATTTTTTTTTTTTAAATTTTTTTTTTTGGGGAAAAAAAAAGGGGGGAAAAAATTTTTTCCCCGGGGGGGGGAAAAAATTTTTTAAAAAGGCCCCTTTTTTTTTGGGGGGGCCCCCCAAAAAAAAAAAGGCCCCAGGGGAAAAATTTTTTTTTTGGGGGAAACATTTTTGGGGGAAAAAAAAAACAAGGTTAAAAAAAAGGGGGGGGGGCCCCCCCCCCCCAAAAAAAAAAGAGAAAAATTTTTTGGGGGTTTTTTTAAAAAAAAAAGGGGGTTTTTAAAAAGGAAATTAAAAAGAAAGTTTCCCCCAAAAAACCTTTTAATTCCCCCCGGGTTTTTAAAAAAAAAACCCAAATTTTTTTAAAATTTTTTTTTTTTTAAAAAAAAAAAAAGGGGAAAAAAAAAAAAAAAAGGGGGGGCCCCAAAAACCCCCCAAAAATTTTTTTAAAAAAAAAAAAACCCCTTTTTTTTTATAAAAAAAAAAAGGGGGGGCCCTTTTTAAAAAATTTTAAAAAAAAAACTTTTTTTTTTTTTTTTTTTTTTTTTAAAGGGGGGGGGGGTTTTTTTTTTTTCCAAAAAAAATTTTTTTAAAAAAAAATTTTGGGAAATTTTTTTTTAAAAAAAAAAAGAAATTTTTTTTTTGGGTTTTTTTTTGGGGGCCCCCTTTTTTTTTTTTTTGTTTTTGGGGGGTTTTTTTTCAGCAACAAGAAAACCAAAGAAAAGTAATGCCGCGATATACCCGAAACTGACAAAACCCGTGTTCGTTTTTGTGTTGGTCTGAGTTAGCTAACTTTCGGTCGTGAAGGTTGTTGTTGTAAGAGTATAGTATAAGACGCAATGACACCCCCCCCCCCCTAAAAGAAAGTAATAACAATAACGACATCGACAAAAATAGAAGCAAATAACAGAAGTTAAGTAAAGCGGCACTTACACACAAGGTTACGCCTCCATAAGTCCAGTTTTGGGCCAGTCTCTTGCGTGACTCGATGTCACACAGTTGCATCAAGAACAATATAAAGCAGGCGTGGTCTTTGAACTCTTCCTATAAGCAGAAAAGAAAATACCCCAAAATATGTTTTAATAAGCGGTGCAAAATATTAACACGTTCTTCAAGAATCAAAATGATTGTTGTTTTGTATAGTTATCCTTAAAAACGGGGAGTATAGTAGAGTATAGAAAATTTCAATAGGATTCTTTCTTTTTAATCTTTCCTAAAATGATTTCCTTGTTAACCTGTTGTTTTATAAGAACACACAACACGCATGTTATTTAGTCTCTCTTTGGGAAATGTGTTGGCTCTGAAAAGAGCCGTTTGGATTGTGCATGACCCGAGTCAGCCTATTTTGAAGTCGTGTACTTGGTGACCGCCTTGGTGCCCTCGCTGACAGCATGCTTGCCAGCTCACCGGGAGAAGGAGACGGACTGCAGTCTGGACTTCCCGGCTTGTGATGGTCGATTTCTTGTTGTAGTGTGCCAATCGAGAAGACTCGGCGGCAATGCGCTCAAAGATGTCGTTGACGAAGCTGTTCATGATGGACATGGCCTTGCTGGAAATACCCGTGTCGGGATGGACCTGCTTCATGACCTTGTAGATGTAAATACCGTAGCTCTCCTTGCGGCGACGTCGCCTCTTCTTGTCTGTTCGGAGCGGGCCCTTGGTGTTACCGGCTTTCTTCTGTCCCTTTCCACTTGCTTTGGGAGGCATGATGAGTAGAGTATTTCTTTCAAGCGTACTGAATAGGTGGACTAAATCAGGCTGATGGATGTAACACCGGATGACGTTTAGCTTTATACTGCGACCAGAGGATCCGGTGTCCAGTGGGCATTGTTCAAATTCGCGCCTCGCTGTGTGAGCAGTGAAGCGGTCCGATGATTGTCTAATTATTGCTGAACCCGACTCCACAGGGCGATCCCAATAGTTTCCCCTCCACGAAAAGTTACTATTATTATTTTATCAAAATAATAAACGAAATAGAAACTCAAATCAAGTGGAAGTGTGTAAGAATTCAACAAGCAATAATAGAGAATGTTGAATAAAAATGAAAGTGACACAAGCTCCTTGTTCCGATGTATTTGTGTATTTAAGCTTTAGTAAGAATACATTCAGTGTGCAGATGGTTTTCGAGAATGTATAAAACATAGAGACCAAAAACATCGCATAGAACGAATGGTTGGGCCAACGGGCTGAAAGTCACCCGCAGAAAGAAAGAAACGACATAAAGAGACAGAAACTGTTATGTAACAGTTTACAGTTATATATAAATAGAGCAGTCGAACTTCATAATTCGACAAAAGAAACAAAGTGTTATCTATTGAGGCTGACTTATCTTACTTATTTAACGAGGAGACCTAATATTGCGGCGTATAGCTATAATTCATTAATTTTTTATTTTGTAAAGAAAACGATGACATTGGGCATGATTATAATCTCTTCCAAGAAGTGGTGGCTCTGAAAAGAGCCGTTTTGATTAGTAGAAACGAGTTTTCATTTCTCAGGCTCGTTCACCGCGAATACGGCGGGCGAGTTGGATGTCTTTGGGCATGATGGTCACCCGCTTGGCGTGGATGGCACATAGATTGGTGTCTTCGAAGAGTCCCACAAGGTATGCCTCGCTTGCTTCTTGAAGCGCCATCACCGCTGAGCTCTGGAATCGGAGTTCGGTCTTGAAGTCTTGCGCTATTTCACGGACAAGTCTCTGGAAAGGGAGTTTTCGGATGAGCAGCTCTGTGCTTTTCTGGTAACGGCGAATCTCCCGCAGTGACCACAGTTCCCGGTCTGTACCGATGGGGCTTCTTCACACCGCCGGTGGCCGGGGCACTCTTTCGGGCAGCCTTGGTCGCCAACTGCTTTCGCGGGGCTTTCCCCCCCGTGCTCTTGCGTGCTGTCTGCTTGGTACGGGCCATTATCTTTGATCACTGTTTTCCAAAGTTGTGTGTTCTGGTCCAATTCCCGAGCAGTTCTTAAAGGAATGGGATGTCCGTTGAAGGGTCACCCATGACAAAGGCGGAAACGCGATTGGCCAGTGGCCTATCCCGCCCAAACCGCTTGAGTGGTCATCATGGGGCCGAATTTCACGGGGCTGCTCAAGCACCACCGGCCCAAAACAAAACGAAACTAAGCACCCTGAAAGGTTAAGCATCCTGAATAACATTTTACATGTACCATTGTGTGACCTATCGCGAGAAGAAAAGTGTTGAGGGAGGTTTTAGAAAAACCGGGGGAATTTGCAAACAGCTTTCAAACTTTAACAACTTGGTGGGATTCAAAATACGTGGATCATTGAAATAAAGACCCATCCATCCCCACTATTAGAGGAAATTGATTTATAAAATATCAGAAAAACATTTCAGGACTATAATTATATGCATGTTATATGGCTAGTGCCCCAGAGGTATTTTAGAACTACTTTTCGAGTGAAATAAACTGTAAATAATACCTAACGAAGGAATGGGGGATTTTAGGAAAACAAAAGGACAAGCTGTTTCTCTCTTTTTTGAACTTTTGGTGGCTCTGAAAAGAGCCGTTGTTTTCGATGTGGGATTCTTGCACGGCACTGCCTAACCTCCGAATCCGTACAAAGTACGGCCTTGTCTCTTGAGCGCGTACACGACATCCATGGCGGTGACCGTCTTTCTCTTGGCGTGCTCGCAGTACGTTACAGCATCCCGGATGACATTCTCCAGGAAGACCTTGAGAACACCGCGGGTCTCCTCGTAGATGAGACCGAGATTCTCTTGACTCCCCCACGGCGGGCCAGACGACGGATGGCTGGCTTGGTGATACCCTGGATGTTGTCCCGCAAAACTTTGCGATGGCGCTTGGCACCCCCTTTGCCTAGCCCCTTTCCACCTTTACCGCGACCAGACATAGTTGTGCAGAGCAGAACGTAGTGACACCAAGGAGATTGTTTACTAGCTGACGAGAGCGAATGACTTGATACCAACCAAAGATGGCCTATTTCAGGCCGGCGTTGCGGACGTGAGCGGGGAAACCATGCGTGACTTGTTGACAAACAAAACAAACTCAAAGACCACCATTGGAAATCATATCTGACTTTTCATTGTTTATTTTCCCCTAACGGGGAGTGTGGGCCGATCCCGGCAGTAGTGCAAAACCGGGCCAACCCGTGGCCAGGACGGGCAAGCCCCTCTTCCAAGGCCGATCATCAAAAATCAGATTAATATACTTGCTGCTCAATGAACAGCATTTCAGATATTATTCTGAAAAGAACAGATACTACACATGATCTTAGCCAAAAGGCCGAGAAGCGATACTCACAAATATTCTCCAAAATAGTGCCGCCTCCGACTTGACACGAATCACACGAGATGCAATGTCACAAGAGGGCGCTGTAACCTTATTGACAACTCGCCACACAGGGGGAACATTCGGGTTGCAAAATATAGATCAACTCCGACTGGACCCAACACAAGCGCTTACACGAAAACTGAAATTAAACCATATGTAAACGCATGGCATGCGTAGTTTAATGCCTATTCTAAGTTAATGTTGACATTGTACAGTGTTGCCTGGGTCGCGCGTTCTGTTTGCGCGTCAAGACAGTGTGCATTGCAAACGCGCAAAACACAACAATAGCGGGCAAAGCTCATTACGCATAAGATCGTACATAGAAACGGCACGCCTGCACTGTGTGGTGTGCATAATACGTATACACGCACACACGCTACAGACGGTTCGCAAATTTGAATTTAAGAGTTTTATAGAGAAGGGGAGAATATGAAGAAAGAAACACAACAGGATGAAGGAAATAGGATGTAAATACAAAGACTATAGATAATAAAACCTCTCTACTCATTGTGGGGGGATTTTGGTTGGTTGTGGCAAGCAATTTCGGTAGTATTTCGCGCACGTTATTTTCACCTTGTTTTATCTTGAAGCATTCTTAGGCTCTGTAGTCAACGTTTCATTTTTGCTTGCCTTCATTCGGACAATTTGTATGAAGTGATAAACGCGTTTGGTTATAATAATCTTGAAAGAAGTACATGATTGAGACCTTAAATTAACTTGGAGTATTATTTTAGACGTTCATGTTTAGAATCTCTCTTTGGATTAATGTGGTGGCTCCGTAAGAGCCGTTTGGTTTAAATGTCTAGCAAATTCTGAATCTAAGAGCTTGACTTGGCGGTCTTCTTGGGCAGCAGGACGGCTTGGATGTTGGGAAGTACACCGCCCTGGGCAATGGTGACACCGCTGAGCAACTTGTTCAACTCTTCGTCATTTCGGATTGCGAGCTGGAGATGACGGGGGTTGATTCTTGACTTCTTGTTGTCCCGAGCAGCATTGCCAGCAAGTTCCAGGATTTCTGCTGTCAGGTACTCCATGACTGCCGCCAAGTAGACAGGTGCCCCAGCACCCACACGCTGACCGTAGTTGCCCTTCTTCAAGTAGCGGTGGACTCTTCCTACGGGAAACTGAAGTCCGGCCCGTGAGGATCTGCTCTTAGCCTTGGTTCTGGCCTTTCCGCTCTTACCGCGTCCAGTCATGGCTGTTTGTTGATATACTGAGCGAAGAAACTGAAAAGGCAAGCTGTGCGAATTGTACTTTGGTGGTAATGACACCGGGACTGTCAGGAGGGTACTTATGGCGTTCAGGGGATCCTCAATGCACCAATCAGGTTTCTCCTCGCATGGACGCGCCGGGTTCAGCGGAGCATCCTCGGCGGGGTTGACCGCTGTAGTCCGGGGGATGATTACTGTTGTCCCACCGACGGAAAACAAGACGAAGAAGGAGAAGAAGGAGAAGAAGAAAAACAACAACAACAACAACAACAACAACAACAACAACAACAACAACAACAACAGCAACAAGAAAACCAAAGAAAAGTAATGCCGCGATATACCCGAAACTGACAAAACCCGTGTTCGTTTTTGTGTTGGTCTGAGTTAGCTAACTTTCGGTCGTGAAGGTTGTTGTTGTAAGAGTATAGTAGTAAGACGCAATGACACCCCCCCCCCCCTAAAAGAAAGTAATAACAATAACGACATCGACAAAAATAGAAGCAAATAACAGAAGTTAAGTAAAGCGGCACTTACACACAAGGTTACGCCTCCATAAGTCCGAGTTTTGGGCCAGTCTCTTGGCGTGACTCGATGTCACACAGTTGCATCAAGAACAATATGAAAGCCAGGCGTGGTCTTTGAACTCTTCCTATAAGCAGAAAAGAAAATACCCCAAAATATGTTTTAATAAGCGGTGCAAAATATTAACACGTTCTTCAAGAATCAAAATGATTGTTGTTTTGTATAGTTATCCTTAAAAACGGGGAGTATAGTAGAGTAGTAGAAAATTTCAATAGGGATTCTTTTCTTTTTAATCTTTCCTAAAATGATTTCCTTGTTAACCCTGTTGTTTTATAAGAACACACAACACGCATGTTATTTAGTCTCTCTTTGGGAAATGTGTTGGCTCTGAAAAGAGCCGTTTGGATTGTGCATGACCCCGAGTCAGCCTATTTTGAAGTCGTGTACTTGGTGACCGCCTTGGTGCCCTCGCTGACAGCATGCTTGGCCAGCTCACCGGGGAGAAGGAGACGGACTGCAGTCTGGACTTCCCGGCTTGTGATGGTCGATTTCTTGTTGTAGTGTGCCAATCGAGAAGACTCGGCGGCAATGCGCTCAAAGATGTCGTTGACGAAGCTGTTCATGATGGACATGGCCTTGCTGGAAATACCCGTGTCGGGATGGACCTGCTTCATGACCTTGTAGATGTAAATACCGTAGCTCTCCTTGCGGCGACGTCGCCTCTTCTTGTCTGTTCGGAGCGGGCCCTTGGTGTTACCGGCTTTCTTCTGTCCCTTTCCACTTGCTTTGGGAGGCATGATGAGTAGAGTATTTCTTTCAAGCGTACTGAATAGGTGGACTAAATCAGGCTGATGGATGTAACACCGGATGACGTTTAGCTTTATACTGCGACCAGAGGATCCGGTGTCCAGTGGGCATTGTTCAAATTCGCGCCTCGCTGTGTGAGCAGTGAAGCGGTCCGATGATTGTCTAATTATTGCTGAACCCGACTCCACAGGGCGATCCCAATAGTTTCCCCTCCACGAAAAGTTACTATTATTATTTTATCAAAATAATAAACGAAATAGAAACTCAAATCAAGTGGAAGTGTGTAAGAATTCAACAAGCAATAATAGAGAATGTTGAATAAAAATGAAAGTGACACAAGCTCCTTGTTCCGATGTATTTGTGTATTTAAGCTTTAGTAAGAATACATTCAGTGTGCAGATGGTTTTCGAGAATGTATAAAACATAGAGACCAAAAACATCGCATAGAACGAATGGTTGGGCCAACGGGCTGAAAGTCACCCGCAGAAAGAAAGAAACGACATAAAGAGACAGAAACTGTTATGTAACAGTTTACAGTTATATATATAATAGAGATGCAATGCACAAGAGAGGCGCTGTCAAACTTATTGACCCCCTCGCCAACAGGGGGGAACATTCGGGTTCGCCAAAATCTAGATCAAACTCGATGTACCCACACACAAGGCGCTAACACGAAAACTGAAATTTAACCATATGTAAACGCATGGCATGCGTAGTTTAATGCCTATTCTAAGTTAATGTTGACATTGTACAGTGTTGCCTGGGTCGCGCGTTCTGTTTGCGCGTCAAGACAGTGTGCATTGCAAACGCGCAAAACACAACAATAGCGGGCAAAGCTCATTACGCATAAGATCGTACATAGAAACGGCACGCCTGCACTGTGTGGTGTGCATAATACGTATACACGCACACACGCTACAGACGGTTCGCAAATTTGAATTTAAGAGTTTTATAGAGAAGGGGAGAATATGAAGAAAGAAACACAACAGGATGAAGGAAATAGGATGTAAATACAAAGACTATAGATAATAAAACCTCTCTACTCATTGTGGGGGATTTTGGTTGGTTGTGGCAAGCAATTTCGGTAGTATTTCGCGCACGTTATTTTCACCTTGTTTTATCTTGAAGCATTCTTAGCTCTGTAGTCAACGTTTCATTTTTGCTTGCCTTCATTCGGACAATTTGTATGAAGTGATAAACGCGTTTGGTTATAATAATCTTGAAAGAAGTACATGATTGAGACCTTAAATTAACTTGGAGTATTATTTTAGACGTTCATGTTTAGAATCTCTCTTTGGATTAATGTGGTGGCTCCGTAAGAGCCGTTTGGTTTAAATGTCTAGCAAATTCTGAATCTAAGAGCTTGACTTGGCGGTCTTCTTGGGCAGCAGGACGGCTTGGATGTTGGGAAGTACACCGCCCTGGGCAATGGTGACACCGCTGAGCAACTTGTTCAACTCTTCGTCATTTCGGATTGCGAGCTGGAGATGACGGGGGTTGATTCTTGACTTCTTGTTGTCCCGAGCAGCATTGCCAGCAAGTTCCAGGATTTCTGCTGTCAGGTACTCCATGACTGCCGCCAAGTAGACAGGTGCCCCAGCACCCACACGCTGACCGTAGTTGCCCTTCTTCAAGTAGCGGTGGACTCTTCCTACGGGAAACTGAAGTCCGGCCCGTGAGGATCTGCTCTTAGCCTTGGTTCTGGCCTTTCCGCTCTTACCGCGTCCAGTCATGGCTGTTTGTTGATATACTGAGCGAAGAAACTGAAAAGGCAAGCTGTGCGAATTGTACTTTGGTGGTAATGACACCGGGGACTGTCAGGAGGGTACTTATGGCGTTCAGGGGGATCCTCAATGCACCAATCAGGTTTCTCCTCGCATGGACGCGCCGGGTTCAGCGGAGCATCCTCGGCGGGGTTGACCGCTGTAGTCCGGGGGATGATTACTGTTGTCCCACCGACGGAAAACAAGACGAAGAAGAGAAGAAAGGAGAAGAAGAAGAAAAAAACAACAACAACAACAACAACAACAACAACAACAACAACAACAACAGCAACAAGAAAACCAAAGAAAAGTAATGCCGCGATATACCCGAAACTGACAAAACCCGTGTTCGTTTTTGTGTTGGTCTGAGTTAGCTAACTTTCGGTCGTGAAGGTTGTTGTTGTAAGAGTATAGTAGTAAGACGCAATGACACCCCCCCCCCCCTAAAAGAAAGTAATAACAATAACGACATCGACAAAAATAGAAGCAAATAACAGAAGTTAAGTAAAGCGGCACTTACACACAAGGTTACGCCTCCATAAGTCCGAGTTTTGGGCCAGTCTCTTGGCGTGACTCGATGTCACACAGTTGCATCAAGAACAATATGAAAGCCAGGCGTGGTCTTTGAACTCTTCCTATAAGCAGAAAAGAAAATACCCCAAAATATGTTTTAATAAGCGGTGCAAAATATTAACACGTTCTTCAAGAATCAAAATGATTGTTGTTTTGTATAGTTATCCTTAAAAACGGGGAGTATAGTAGAGTAGTAGAAAATTTCAATAGGGATTCTTTTCTTTTTAATCTTTCCTAAAATGATTTCCTTGTTAACCCTGTTGTTTTATAAGAACACACAACACGCATGTTATTTAGTCTCTCTTTGGGAAATGTGTTGGCTCTGAAAAGAGCCGTTTGGATTGTGCATGACCCCGAGTCAGCCTATTTTGAAGTCGTGTACTTGGTGACCGCCTTGGTGCCCTCGCTGACAGCATGCTTGGCCAGCTCACCGGGGAGAAGGAGACGGACTGCAGTCTGGACTTCCCGGCTTGTGATGGTCGATTTCTTGTTGTAGTGTGCCAATCGAGAAGACTCGGCGGCAATGCGCTCAAAGATGTCGTTGACGAAGCTGTTCATGATGGACATGGCCTTGCTGGAAATACCCGTGTCGGGATGGACCTGCTTCATGACCTTGTAGATGTAAATACCGTAGCTCTCCTTGCGGCGACGTCGCCTCTTCTTGTCTGTTCGGAGCGGGCCCTTGGTGTTACCGGCTTTCTTCTGTCCCTTTCCACTTGCTTTGGGAGGCATGATGAGTAGAGTATTTCTTTCAAGCGTACTGAATAGGTGGACTAAATCAGGCTGATGGATGTAACACCGGATGACGTTTAGCTTTATACTGCGACCAGAGGATCCGGTGTCCAGTGGGCATTGTTCAAATTCGCGCCTCGCTGTGTGAGCAGTGAAGCGGTCCGATGATTGTCTAATTATTGCTGAACCCGACTCCACAGGGCGATCCCAATAGTTTCCCCTCCACGAAAAGTTACTATTATTATTTTATCAAAATAATAAACGAAATAGAAACTCAAATCAAGTGGAAGTGTGTAAGAATTCAACAAGCAATAATAGAGAATGTTGAATAAAAATGAAAGTGACACAAGCTCCTTGTTCCGATGTATTTGTGTATTTAAGCTTTAGTAAGAATACATTCAGTGTGCAGATGGTTTTCGAGAATGTATAAAACATAGAGACCAAAAACATCGCATAGAACGAATGGTTGGGCCAACGGGCTGAAAGTCACCCGCAGAAAGAAAGAAACGACATAAAGAGACAGAAACTGTTATGTAACAGTTTACAGTTATATATATAATAGAGCAGTCGAACTTCATAATTCGACAAAAGAAACAAAGTGTTATCTATTGAGGCTGACTTATCTTACTTATTTAACGAGGAGACCTAATATTGCGGCGTATAGCTATAATTCATTAATTTTTTATTTTGTAAAGAAAACGATGACATTGGGCATGATTATAATCTCTTCCAAGAAGTGGTGGCTCTGAAAAGAGCCGTTTTGATTAGTAGAAACGAGTTTTCATTTCTCAGGCTCGTTCACCGCGAATACGGCGGGCGAGTTGGATGTCTTTGGGCATGATGGTCACCCGCTTGGCGTGGATGGCACATAGATTGGTGTCTTCGAAGAGTCCCACAAGGTATGCCTCGCTTGCTTCTTGAAGCGCCATCACCGCTGAGCTCTGGAATCGGAGTTCGGTCTTGAAGTCTTGCGCTATTTCACGGACAAGTCTCTGGAAAGGGAGTTTTCGGATGAGCAGCTCTGTGCTTTTCTGGTAACGGCGAATCTCCCGCAGTGACACAGTTCCCGGTCTGTACCGATGGGGCTTCTTCACACCGCCGGTGGCCGGGGCACTCTTTCGGGCAGCCTTGGTCGCCAACTGCTTTCGCGGGCTTTCCCCCCCGTGCTCTTGCGTGCTGTCTGCTTGGTACGGGCCATTATCTTTGATCACTGTTTTCCAAAGTTGTGTGTTCTGGTCCAATTCCCGAGCAGTTCTTAAAGGAATGGGATGTCCGTTGAAGGGTCACCCATGACAAAGGCGGAAACGCGATTGGCCAGTGGCCTATCCCGCCCAAACCGCTTGAGTGGTCATCATGGGGGCCGAATTTCACGGGCTGCTCAAGCACCACCGGCCCAAAACAAAACGAAACTAAGCACCCTGAAAGGTTAAGCATCCTGAATAACATTTTACATGTACCATTGTGTGACCTATCGCGAGAAGAAAAGTGTTGAGGGAGGTTTTAGAAAAACCGGGGGAATTTGCAAACAGCTTTCAAACTTTAACAACTTGGTGGGATTCAAAATACGTGGATCATTGAAATAAAGACCCATCCATCCCCACTATTAGAGGAAATTGATTTATAAAATATCAGAAAAACATTTCAGGACTATAATTATATGCATGTTATATGGCTAGTGCCCCAGAGGTATTTTAGAACTACTTTTCGAGTGAAATAAACTGTAAATAATACCTAACGAAGGAATGGGGGATTTTAGGAAAACAAAAGGACAAGCTGTTTCTCTCTTTTTTGAACTTTTGGTGGCTCTGAAAAGAGCCGTTGTTTTCGATGTGGGATTCTTGCACGGCACTGCCTAACCTCCGAATCCGTACAAAGTACGGCCTTGTCTCTTGAGCGCGTACACGACATCCATGGCGGTGACCGTCTTTCTCTTGGCGTGCTCGCAGTACGTTACAGCATCCCGGATGACATTCTCCAGGAAGACCTTGAGAACACCGCGGGTCTCCTCGTAGATGAGACCGGAGATTCTCTTGACTCCCCCACGGCGGGCCAGACGACGGATGGCTGGCTTGGTGATACCCTGGATGTTGTCCCGCAAAACTTTGCGATGGCGCTTGGCACCCCCTTTGCCTAGCCCCTTTCCACCTTTACCGCGACCAGACATAGTTGTGCAGAGCAGAACGTAGTGACACCAAGGAGATTGTTTACTAGCTGACGAGAGCGAATGACTTGATACCAACCAAAGATGGCCTATTTCAGGCCGGCGTTGCGGACGTGAGCGGGGAAACCATGCGTGACTTGTTGACAAACAAAACAAACTCAAAGACCACCATTGGAAATCATATCTGACTTTTCATTGTTTATTTTCCCCTAACGGGGAGTGTGGGCCGATCCCGGCAGTAGTGCAAAACCGGGCCAACCCGTGGCCAGGACGGGGCAAGCCCCTCTTCCAAGGCCGATCATCAAAAATCAGATTAATATACTTGCTGCTCAATGAACAGCATTTCAGATATTATTCTGAAAAGAACAGATACTACACATGATCTTAGCCAAAAGGCCGAGAAGCGATACTCACAAATATTCTCCAAAATAGTGCCGCCTCCGACTTGACACGAATCACACGAGATGCAATGTCACAAGAGGGCGCTGTAACCTTATTGACAACTCGCCACACAGGGGGGAACATTCGGGTTGCAAAATATAGATCAACTCCGACTGGACCCAACACAAGCGCTTACACGAAAACTGAAATTAAACCATATGTAAACGCATGGCATGCGTAGTTTAATGCCTATTCTAAGTTAATGTTGACATTGTACAGTGTTGCCTGGGTCGCGCGTTCTGTTTGCGCGTCAAGACAGTGTGCATTGCAAACGCGCAAAACACAACAATAGCGGGCAAAGCTCATTACGCATAAGATCGTACATAGAAACGGCACGCCTGCACTGTGTGGTGTGCATAATACGTATACACGCACACACGCTACAGACGGTTCGCAAATTTGAATTTAAGAGTTTTATAGAGAAGGGGAGAATATGAAGAAAGAAACACAACAGGATGAAGGAAATAGGATGTAAATACAAAGACTATAGATAATAAAACCTCTCTACTCATTGTGGGGGATTTTGGTTGGTTGTGGCAAGCAATTTCGGTAGTATTTCGCGCACGTTATTTTCACCTTGTTTTATCTTGAAGCATTCTTAGGCTCTGTAGTCAACGTTTCATTTTTGCTTGCCTTCATTCGGACAATTTGTATGAAGTGATAAACGCGTTTGGTTATAATAATCTTGAAAGAAGTACATGATTGAGACCTTAAATTAACTTGGAGTATTATTTTAGACGTTCATGTTTAGAATCTCTCTTTGGATTAATGTGGTGGCTCCGTAAGAGCCGTTTGGTTTAAATGTCTAGCAAATTCTGAATCTAAGAGCTTGACTTGGCGGTCTTCTTGGGCAGCAGGACGGCTTGGATGTTGGGAAGTACACCGCCCTGGGCAATGGTGACACCGCTGAGCAACTTGTTCAACTCTTCGTCATTTCGGATTGCGAGCTGGAGATGACGGGGGTTGATTCTTGACTTCTTGTTGTCCCGAGCAGCATTGCCAGCAAGTTCCAGGATTTCTGCTGTCAGGTACTCCATGACTGCCGCCAAGTAGACAGGTGCCCCAGCACCCACACGCTGACCGTAGTTGCCCTTCTTCAAGTAGCGGTGGACTCTTCCTACGGGAAACTGAAGTCCGGCCCGTGAGGATCTGCTCTTAGCCTTGGTTCTGGCCTTTCCGCTCTTACCGCGTCCAGTCATGGCTGTTTGTTGATATACTGAGCGAAGAAACTGAAAAGGCAAGCTGTGCGAATTGTACTTTGGTGGTAATGACACCGGGGACTGTCAGGAGGGTACTTATGGCGTTCAGGGGGATCCTCAATGCACCAATCAGGTTTCTCCTCGCATGGACGCGCCGGGTTCAGCGGAGCATCCTCGGCGGGGTTGACCGCTGTAGTCCGGGGGATGATTACTGTTGTCCCACCGACGGAAAACAAGACGAAGAAGGAGAAGAAGGAGAAGAAGAAAAACAACAACAACAACAACAACAACAACAACAACAACAACAACAACAACAACAGCAACAAGAAAACCAAAGAAAAGTAATGCCGCGATATACCCGAAACTGACAAAACCCGTGTTCGTTTTTGTGTTGGTCTGAGTTAGCTAACTTTCGGTCGTGAAGGTTGTTGTTGTAAGAGTATAGTAGTAAGACGCAATGACACCCCCCCCCCCCTAAAAGAAAGTAATAACAATAACGACATCGACAAAAATAGAAGCAAATAACAGAAGTTAAGTAAAGCGGCACTTACACACAAGGTTACGCCTCCATAAGTCCGAGTTTTGGGCCAGTCTCTTGGCGTGACTCGATGTCACACAGTTGCATCAAGAACAATATGAAAGCCAGGCGTGGTCTTTGAACTCTTCCTATAAGCAGAAAAGAAAATACCCCAAAATATGTTTTAATAAGCGGTGCAAAATATTAACACGTTCTTCAAGAATCAAAATGATTGTTGTTTTGTATAGTTATCCTTAAAAACGGGGAGTATAGTAGAGTAGTAGAAAATTTCAATAGGGATTCTTTTCTTTTTAATCTTTCCTAAAATGATTTCCTTGTTAACCCTGTTGTTTTATAAGAACACACAACACGCATGTTATTTAGTCTCTCTTTGGGAAATGTGTTGGCTCTGAAAAGAGCCGTTTGGATTGTGCATGACCCCGAGTCAGCCTATTTTGAAGTCGTGTACTTGGTGACCGCCTTGGTGCCCTCGCTGACAGCATGCTTGGCCAGCTCACCGGGGAGAAGGAGACGGACTGCAGTCTGGACTTCCCGGCTTGTGATGGTCGATTTCTTGTTGTAGTGTGCCAATCGAGAAGACTCGGCGGCAATGCGCTCAAAGATGTCGTTGACGAAGCTGTTCATGATGGACATGGCCTTGCTGGAAATACCCGTGTCGGGATGGACCTGCTTCATGACCTTGTAGATGTAAATACCGTAGCTCTCCTTGCGGCGACGTCGCCTCTTCTTGTCTGTTCGGAGCGGGCCCTTGGTGTTACCGGCTTTCTTCTGTCCCTTTCCACTTGCTTTGGGAGGCATGATGAGTAGAGTATTTCTTTCAAGCGTACTGAATAGGTGGACTAAATCAGGCTGATGGATGTAACACCGGATGACGTTTAGCTTTATACTGCGACCAGAGGATCCGGTGTCCAGTGGGCATTGTTCAAATTCGCGCCTCGCTGTGTGAGCAGTGAAGCGGTCCGATGATTGTCTAATTATTGCTGAACCCGACTCCACAGGGCGATCCCAATAGTTTCCCCTCCACGAAAAGTTACTATTATTATTTTATCAAAATAATAAACGAAATAGAAACTCAAATCAAGTGGAAGTGTGTAAGAATTCAACAAGCAATAATAGAGAATGTTGAATAAAAATGAAAGTGACACAAGCTCCTTGTTCCGATGTATTTGTGTATTTAAGCTTTAGTAAGAATACATTCAGTGTGCAGATGGTTTTCGAGAATGTATAAAACATAGAGACCAAAAACATCGCATAGAACGAATGGTTGGGCCAACGGCTGAAAGTCACCCGCAGAAAGAAAGAAACGACATAAAGAGACAGAAACTGTTATGTAACAGTTTACAGTTATATATATAATAGAGCAGTCGAACTTCATAATTCGACAAAAGAAACAAAGTGTTATCTATTGAGGCTGACTTATCTTACTTATTTAACGAGGAGACCTAATATTGCGGCGTATAGCTATAATTCATTAATTTTTTATTTTGTAAAGAAAACGATGACATTGGGCATGATTATAATCTCTTCCAAGAAGTGGTGGCTCTGAAAAGAGCCGTTTTGATTAGTAGAAACGAGTTTTCATTTCTCAGGCTCGTTCACCGCGAATACGGCGGGCGAGTTGGATGTCTTTGGGCATGATGGTCACCCGCTTGGCGTGGATGGCACATAGATTGGTGTCTTCGAAGAGTCCCACAAGGTATGCCTCGCTTGCTTCTTGAAGCGCCATCACCGCTGAGCTCTGGAATCGGAGTTCGGTCTTGAAGTCTTGCGCTATTTCACGGACAAGTCTCTGGAAAGGGAGTTTTCGGATGAGCAGCTCTGTGCTTTTCTGGTAACGGCGAATCTCCCGCAGTGACACAGTTCCCGGTCTGTACCGATGGGGCTTCTTCACACCGCCGGTGGCCGGGGCACTCTTTCGGGCAGCCTTGGTCGCCAACTGCTTTCGCGGGGCTTTCCCCCCCGTGCTCTTGCGTGCTGTCTGCTTGGTACGGGCCATTATCTTTGATCACTGTTTTCCAAATTTTGTGTGTTCTGGTCCAATTCCCGAGCAGTTTCTTAAAGGAATGGGATGTCCGTTGAAGGGTCACCCATGACAAAGGCGGAAACGCGATTGGCCAGTGGCCTATCCCGCCCAAACCGCTTGAGTGGTCATCATGGGGGCCGAATTTCACGGGGCTGCTCAAGCACCACCGGCCCAAAACAAAACGAAACTAAGCACCCTGAAAGGTTAAGCATCCTGAATAACATTTTACATGTACCATTGTGTGACCTATCGCGAGAAGAAAAGTGTTGAGGGAGGTTTTAGAAAAACCGGGGGAATTTGCAAACAGCTTTCAAACTTTAACAACTTGGTGGGATTCAAAATACGTGGATCATTGAAATAAAGACCCATCCATCCCCACTATTAGAGGAAATTGATTTATAAAATATCAGAAAAACATTTCAGGACTATAATTATATGCATGTTATATGGCTAGTGCCCCAGAGGTATTTTAGAACTACTTTTCGAGTGAAATAAACTGTAAATAATACCTAACGAAGGAATGGGGGATTTTAGGAAAACAAAAGGACAAGCTGTTTCTCTCTTTTTTGAACTTTTGGTGGCTCTGAAAAGAGCCGTTGTTTTCGATGTGGGATTCTTGCACGGCACTGCCTAACCTCCGAATCCGTACAAAGTACGGCCTTGTCTCTTGAGCGCGTACACGACATCCATGGCGGTGACCGTCTTTCTCTTGGCGTGCTCGCAGTACGTTACAGCATCCCGGATGACATTCTCCAGGAAGACCTTGAGAACACCGCGGGTCTCCTCGTAGATGAGACCGGAGATTCTCTTGACTCCCCCACGGCGGGCCAGACGACGGATGGCTGGCTTGGTGATACCCTGGATGTTGTCCCGCAAAACTTTGCGATGGCGCTTGGCACCCCCTTTGCCTAGCCCCTTTCCACCTTTACCGCGACCAGACATAGTTGTGCAGAGCAGAACGTAGTGACACCAAGGAGATTGTTTACTAGCTGACGAGAGCGAATGACTTGATACCAACCAAAGATGGCCTATTTCAGGCCGGCGTTGCGGACGTGAGCGGGGAAACCATGCGTGACTTGTTGACAAACAAAACAAACTCAAAGACCACCATTGGAAATCATATCTGACTTTTCATTGTTTATTTTCCCCTAACGGGGAGTGTGGGCCGATCCCGGCAGTAGTGCAAAACCGGGCCAACCCGTGGCCAGGACGGGGCAAGCCCCTCTTCCAAGGCCGATCATCAAAAATCAGATTAATATACTTGCTGCTCAATGAACAGCATTTCAGATATTATTCTGAAAAGAACAGATACTACACATGATCTTAGCCAAAAGGCCGAGAAGCGATACTCACAAATATTCTCCAAAATAGTGCCGCCTCCGACTTGACACGAATCACACGAGATGCAATGTCACAAGAGGGCGCTGTAACCTTATTGACAACTCGCCACACAGGGGGAACATTCGGGTTGCAAAATATAGATCAACTCCGACTGGACCCAACACAAGCGCTTACACGAAAACTGAAATTAAACCATATGTAAACGCATGGCATGCGTAGTTTAATGCCTATTCTAAGTTAATGTTGACATTGTACAGTGTTGCCTGGGTCGCGCGTTCTGTTTGCGCGTCAAGACAGTGTGCATTGCAAACGCGCAAAACACAACAATAGCGGGCAAAGCTCATTACGCATAAGATCGTACATAGAAACGGCACGCCTGCACTGTGTGGTGTGCATAATACGTATACACGCACACACGCTACAGACGGTTCGCAAATTTGAATTTAAGAGTTTTATAGAGAAGGGGAGAATATGAAGAAAGAAACACAACAGGATGAAGGAAATAGGATGTAAATACAAAGACTATAGATAATAAAACCTCTCTACTCATTGTGGGGGGATTTTGGTTGGTTGTGGCAAGCAATTTCGGTAGTATTTCGCGCACGTTATTTTCACCTTGTTTTATCTTGAAGCATTCTTAGGCTCTGTAGTCAACGTTTCATTTTTGCTTGCCTTCATTCGGACAATTTGTATGAAGTGATAAACGCGTTTGGTTATAATAATCTTGAAAGAAGTACATGATTGAGACCTTAAATTAACTTGGAGTATTATTTTAGACGTTCATGTTTAGAATCTCTCTTTGGATTAATGTGGTGGCTCCGTAAGAGCCGTTTGGTTTAAATGTCTAGCAAATTCTGAATCTAAGAGCTTGACTTGGCGGTCTTCTTGGGCAGCAGGACGGCTTGGATGTTGGGAAGTACACCGCCCTGGGCAATGGTGACACCGCTGAGCAACTTGTTCAACTCTTCGTCATTTCGGATTGCGAGCTGGAGATGACGGGGGTTGATTCTTGACTTCTTGTTGTCCCGAGCAGCATTGCCAGCAAGTTCCAGGATTTCTGCTGTCAGGTACTCCATGACTGCCGCCAAGTAGACAGGTGCCCCAGCACCCACACGCTGACCGTAGTTGCCCTTCTTCAAGTAGCGGTGGACTCTTCCTACGGGAAACTGAAGTCCGGCCCGTGAGGATCTGCTCTTAGCCTTGGTTCTGGCCTTTCCGCTCTTACCGCGTCCAGTCATGGCTGTTTGTTGATATACTGAGCGAAGAAACTGAAAAGGCAAGCTGTGCGAATTGTACTTTGGTGGTAATGACACCGGGGACTGTCAGGAGGGTACTTATGGCGTTCAGGGGGATCCTCAATGCACCAATCAGGTTTCTCCTCGCATGGACGCGCCGGGTTCAGCGGAGCATCCTCGGCGGGGTTGACCGCTGTAGTCCGGGGGATGATTACTGTTGTCCCACCGACGGAAAACAAGACGAAGAAGGAGAAGAAGGAGAAGAAGAAAAACAACAACAACAACAACAACAACAACAACAACAACAACAACAACAACAACAGCAACAAGAAAACCAAAGAAAAGTAATGCCGCGATATACCCGAAACTGACAAAACCCGTGTTCGTTTTTGTGTTGGTCTGAGTTAGCTAACTTTCGGTCGTGAAGGTTGTTGTTGTAAGAGTATAGTAGTAAGACGCAATGACACCCCCCCCCC
Source organism: Pycnopodia helianthoides (assembly GCA_032158295.1). NCBI lineage: Eukaryota > Metazoa > Echinodermata > Asteroidea > Forcipulatida > Asteriidae > Pycnopodia > Pycnopodia helianthoides. The sequence goes on from JASTWB010000066.1 coordinate 67,020, forward strand.
CTAAAAGAAAGTAATAACAATAACGACATCGACAAAAATAGAAGCAAATAACAGAAGTTAAGTAAAGCGGCACTTACACACAAGGTTACGCCTCCATAAGTCCGAGTTTTGGGCCAGTCTCTTGGCGTGACTCGATGTCACACAGTTGCATCAAGAACAATATGAAAGCCAGGCGTGGTCTTTGAACTCTTCCTATAAGCAGAAAAGAAAATACCCCAAAATATGTTTTAATAAGCGGTGCAAAATATTAACACGTTCTTCAAGAATCAAAATGATTGTTGTTTTGTATAGTTATCCTTAAAAACGGGGAGTATAGTAGAGTAGTAGAAAATTTCAATAGGGATTCTTTTCTTTTTAATCTTTCCTAAAATGATTTCCTTGTTAACCCTGTTGTTTTATAAGAACACACAACACGCATGTTATTTAGTCTCTCTTTGGGAAATGTGTTGGCTCTGAAAAGAGCCGTTTGGATTGTGCATGACCCCGAGTCAGCCTATTTTGAAGTCGTGTACTTGGTGACCGCCTTGGTGCCCTCGCTGACAGCATGCTTGGCCAGCTCACCGGGGAGAAGGAGACGGACTGCAGTCTGGACTTCCCGGCTTGTGATGGTCGATTTCTTGTTGTAGTGTGCCAATCGAGAAGACTCGGCGGCAATGCGCTCAAAGATGTCGTTGACGAAGCTGTTCATGATGGACATGGCCTTGCTGGAAATACCCGTGTCGGGATGGACCTGCTTCATGACCTTGTAGATGTAAATACCGTAGCTCTCCTTGCGGCGACGTCGCCTCTTCTTGTCTGTTCGGAGCGGGCCCTTGGTGTTACCGGCTTTCTTCTGTCCCTTTCCACTTGCTTTGGGAGGCATGATGAGTAGAGTATTTCTTTCAAGCGTACTGAATAGGTGGACTAAATCAGGCTGATGGATGTAACACCGGATGACGTTTAGCTTTATACTGCGACCAGAGGATCCGGTGTCCAGTGGGCATTGTTCAAATTCGCGCCTCGCTGTGTGAGCAGTGAAGCGGTCCGATGATTGTCTAATTATTGCTGAACCCGACTCCACAGGGCGATCCCAATAGTTTCCCCTCCACGAAAAGTTACTATTATTATTTTATCAAAATAATAAACGAAATAGAAACTCAAATCAAGTGGAAGTGTGTAAGAATTCAACAAGCAATAATAGAGAATGTTGAATAAAAATGAAAGTGACACAAGCTCCTTGTTCCGATGTATTTGTGTATTTAAGCTTTAGTAAGAATACATTCAGTGTGCAGATGGTTTTCGAGAATGTATAAAACATAGAGACCAAAAACATCGCATAGAACGAATGGTTGGGCCAACGGGCTGAAAGTCACCCGCAGAAAGAAAGAAACGACATAAAGAGACAGAAACTGTTATGTAACAGTTTACAGTTATATATAAATAGAGCAGTCGAACTTCATAATTCGACAAAAGAAACAAAGTGTTATCTATTGAGGCTGACTTATCTTACTTATTTAACGAGGAGACCTAATATTGCGGCGTATAGCTATAATTCATTAATTTTTTATTTTGTAAAGAAAACGATGACATTGGGCATGATTATAATCTCTTCCAAGAAGTGGTGGCTCTGAAAAGAGCCGTTTTGATTAGTAGAAACGAGTTTTCATTTCTCAGGCTCGTTCACCGCGAATACGGCGGGCGAGTTGGATGTCTTTGGGCATGATGGTCACCCGCTTGGCGTGGATGGCACATAGATTGGTGTCTTCGAAGAGTCCCACAAGGTATGCCTCGCTTGCTTCTTGAAGCGCCATCACCGCTGAGCTCTGGAATCGGAGTTCGGTCTTGAAGTCTTGCGCTATTTCACGGACAAGTCTCTGGAAAGGGAGTTTTCGGATGAGCAGCTCTGTGCTTTTCTGGTAACGGCGAATCTCCCGCAGTGACACAGTTCCCGGTCTGTACCGATGGGGCTTCTTCACACCGCCGGTGGCCGGGGCACTCTTTCGGGCAGCCTTGGTCGCCAACTGCTTTCGCGGGGCTTTCCCCCCCGTGCTCTTGCGTGCTGTCTGCTTGGTACGGGCCATTATCTTTGATCACTGTTTTCCAAAGTTGTGTGTTCTGGTCCAATTCCCGAGCAGTTCTTAAAGGAATGGGAATGTCCGTTGAAGGGTCACCCATGACAAAGGCGGAAACGCGATTGGCCAGTGGCCTATCCCGCCCAAACCGCTTGAGTGGTCATCATGGGGGCCGAATTTCACGGGGCTGCTCAAGCACCACCGGCCCAAAACAAAACGAAACTAAGCACCCTGAAAGGTTAAGCATCCTGAATAACATTTTACATGTACCATTGTGTGACCTATCGCGAGAAGAAAAGTGTTGAGGGAGGTTTTAGAAAAACCGGGGGGAATTTGCAAACAGCTTTCAAACTTTAACAACTTGGTGGGATTCAAAATACGTGGATCATTGAAATAAAGACCCATCCATCCCCACTATTAGAGGAAATTGATTTATAAAATATCAGAAAAACATTTCAGGACTATAATTATATGCATGTTATATGGCTAGTGCCCCAGAGGTATTTTAGAACTACTTTTCGAGTGAAATAAACTGTAAATAATACCTAACGAAGGAATGGGGGATTTTAGGAAAACAAAAGGACAAGCTGTTTCTCTCTTTTTTGAACTTTTGGTGGCTCTGAAAAGAGCCGTTGTTTTCGATGTGGGATTCTTGCACGGCACTGCCTAACCTCCGAATCCGTACAAAGTACGGCCTTGTCTCTTGAGCGCGTACACGACATCCATGGCGGTGACCGTCTTTCTCTTGGCGTGCTCGCAGTACGTTACAGCATCCCGGATGACATTCTCCAGGAAGACCTTGAGAACACCGCGGGTCTCCTCGTAGATGAGACCGGAGATTCTCTTGACTCCCCCACGGCGGGCCAGACGACGGATGGCTGGCTTGGTGATACCCTGGATGTTGTCCCGCAAAACTTTGCGATGGCGCTTGGCACCCCCTTTGCCTAGCCCCTTTCCACCTTTACCGCGACCAGACATAGTTGTGCAGAGCAGAACGTAGTGACACCAAGGAGATTGTTTACTAGCTGACGAGAGCGAATGACTTGATACCAACCAAAGATGGCCTATTTCAGGCCGGCGTTGCGGACGTGAGCGGGGAAACCATGCGTGACTTGTTGACAAACAAAACAAACTCAAAGACCACCATTGGAAATCATATCTGACTTTTCATTGTTTATTTTCCCCTAACGGGGAGTGTGGGCCGATCCCGGCAGTAGTGCAAAACCGGGCCAACCCGTGGCCAGGACGGGGCAAGCCCCTCTTCCAAGGCCGATCATCAAAAATCAGATTAATATACTTGCTGCTCAATGAACAGCATTTCAGATATTATTCTGAAAAGAACAGATACTCTTTAGCAAATTACGGATTTTTACAATACCCACAAAGCATATCACTCTATTAAGTTATATTCGGGAAAGATCTAAATGGATACCACAGTTAGTTCCTACTGAATATTCAATGGCCTTAGAGATAGTGATTGACTCGGATACTAGATGTACGATTTTATGGTTTCTATCAGTGCATTTGGACCGGCTTTTTTGTTTTCGAATTTTGCTTTGTTACGGGCCAACCACACTGACATCCTGTAGAGGCTGATGATTTTTGCCATTCTTTCTACGGTTTTTTGCGGTTTTTCGATTTCGAACAATGAAAGGATCATCGTATCCGAGTCAATAGGCACAGGTCTATTGTTGAGGCTGCCCAGATAATCCGACAGCCACGTGCACACGGGTCTAACCACACTGCAGTCAATGAATGCGTGCTGTAGTGTTTCCATCTGACCGCAGTGTGGGCAGTCGCCATTGTTGCGGGATGAGCGGCGTAATCTATACCCGATTGGTAACACTTTGTGTGCTATCTGGAAGTTCAAAGTAATGTGGCTGTTTTTTAGCTTTTTTGCACATAGGGTGTTCTTCCATGCCGTTTGCCAGCGCTTATCTGGGCAGTCTCTTTCAACTTTGGGTTTGGTCTCTCGGGACTCCAGAATGACAGCAAGGTAAGTTTTTAAGCTTATTTTCTTCCAGTCAGCAACTAGGTTTTCGTTTGCTCTGAAATTTTGCATAACAGACTTGTAAAACTCTGGCGCGGCATCGCAATGCGGGGTGTTGCTGCGCAAAAGCGCCGGGGCTATCACCCGTAAAGAAAAGGCGCACCAATACCGTGCCAGAGCTTTCCACTTTGCTGTTTCGTTGCTGACTGTTTGCTTTACGTGTATACCTTGCATTGCAGCCACCCTGTCTTCGATGTTTATTACCCCGAGCCCTCCGCGGGAGGGGGGAAGGAACATGGTGGCTCGGGCGACAAATTCACCATTGTGTCCCCAGATAAATCGGAAGATCAAGCGGTTAATTTGCTTGATCTCTCTCTTCTGGGGAGGGTCAATCTCAGCCAAATACCAAATCTTCGAAAGGATGTGTGTGTTCACGACCGTGACCCTGCCTTTCATGGTGAGGTCACAGTCGCCCCACTCATTCAACGTGTTCTCCAATTTAGCGATTTTTCCCCGCCAGTTTTGCTGGTGGGGGTCATCATATCCGAAAACAATCCCAAGCATTTTGGCTGAGTTGACCCAGGCGATGTTGACCGGGCCTTCCTGTCGTCCCTTCCACTTCCCGAGGTAGACACCGTGGGATTTCTGCTGATTAAGTTTGGCACCGGACGCGCGCTCATATCTCTCAATCACCCTAAAACTCTGGACTATTGATCTGTCGTCCGACAGGATCAGGGTGGTATCATCAGCATACATAGATATTTTGGCTTCGGTCCCCCCGGGCATCTTGATCCCGTGAATTTTGGGGTCAGCCCTTAACGCACACCCTAGGGGCTCAAGGGCTAGGATGTAAAGGAGGGGTGATAGAGGGCACCCCTGCCTCACCCCCGGGAGAGTGAAAAGGGTTCAGAAACATGCCCATTGCAAATCACCGAACTTTGGATGTCAGTGTAAATGATTTCGACCCATTTTCTGAAGTTGGGACCAAAGCCAAACTTCTCCAATACCTGCTGAAGATACCCCAGTTGACCCTGTCGAATGCCTTTTGTTGGTCGAGAGACACGAACGCAGCGCCCATGTTCTTCTGATCCACGTAATCCTGAATATTCCTCAGCAAGTGAGCATTGTCCAATATAGTTCTGCCCGCCACCGAACAGGTTTGGTCCACGTTTATTATTTTCTGAAGAACCTTACGAAGCCTGGTGGCAAGTATTTTGGTGATTATTTTATAATCCACGTTAAGCAATGAGATCGGGCGCCAATTCGACAGATCTTCCCTTTCCCCACGTCCTTTGAAAAGGAGGGTAATTAGACCGGTTTTCTGCGAGACGCTCATACCCTCTTGTTGGAAAACAGAGCTAAGCACCTCACAGATGTCCGGCCCAATCTCATTGAAAAACTTGCGGTAAAATTCAGCAGGCAAACCATCCGGACCGGGGGATTTGCCCGCCTCCATATTGGACAACGCCTCACCAACTTCGGACAAAGTCACCGGGCCCTCGAGTAACTTGAGGTCTTCGCAGCCCAGCGACTTATCAATGGAACCCAAAAAGAAATCAATCTCGTGTTGTTCAACCGGGGCGGCCGTGTAAAGGGCCCCATAGAAATGCCGGCAAGTGTCGGTCATTTGAACGGGGTCATCAGTTACACTACCATCCCGGCCTTTCAAAGCTTGCATTCTTTTGGAATCCGGGTCTCTGACATTAGGCTGCTGTGCATTGTCCTCACCCATTATCTTGGAAGAAAGGCCTGGGTGAGGCCTGCTACCGTGTTGTTTTTTGGCTTTTTCTTGCAAATTATGCACCGCAGCTTGGAGATCGGGGAGAAAATGGTCCTCCCCATTGTCAACCCGGACCCGTAGGAGATTGAGCTCTCTCAGGGCCCCCCTGTATTCAGAATTACGCTTCCTAGAGGCCTCAGCAGAAAACGAGATGACCGCTCTTTTGAGTTGATTTTTCCCTTCGTCCCACCAATCTAATGTGTTTTCGTAATTACATTTTTGTGTTTGCCATCTGGCCCAAGTGTTCATTATAACTTCTTTGAATAAAATGTCGTCTAAAAACTGGGTATTACAACGCCAGAACCCTCTCCCCGCATTTTGAATGGTGTTTCTAATTTCAGTTGTTACCTTGTCATGGTCGGACAAAGGGAATGCGGTTATCTCGTTGTTTGAACCAACAGACAATTCCCGGGACAAATATAATCTATCAATACGGGTCGCCCTAGTGCCATCACCACTATGCCACGTAAAACGTTTTAAATTTGGATGTTGTTCTCGCCACACATCCACCAGGCCAAGTTGTTTTATGGTGCGGAGAAGTTCAGAACTTCCCCTTGTGCCCTGGTGGTTTGTGGCGTTATTTTTTGAATCAAGGCCCGGGTCAGAGATACAATTGAAATCGCCCCCAATGATCACATGTCTCAAGTTCTTGGTATGTTTCGGCAATTCGTTTTTAAAAAACCGCTGTCTTTCAGCTGGATCATTGGGGGCATAACAATTTACAACTCTGACCCGGGCCCTGGAATGTGGCATTGTGATGGTGACTGACACCAAACGACCCGCATTGTCCCGCAAATAGTCCGTTGGTTTCCACGGTTGTCTTTTTGAAAACAAGATGGCTACGCCACAACTGGATCCTGTCCCGAAAGACCAAAACCCCTTGCCGTCAAACTCTCTCCCCCATTCCTTAGCATCACGGAAACCCGCGGCGTGGGTCTCCTGCAGCAGTAAAACATCAGTGTTTTCACTGCTGCAGGAGGCGAGAGTTTGACGACGCTTACCTATATCTCTAAGGCCATTAACATTAACAGTACAAACTTTAAAGGCAAACATATTGAAAAAAATAAAACAGCAAAGCACTTTGCAAATCTGGGTATCCATTTTAGATTTGAGTTTAACCGTTCAAGTTCAATGTCTCTTATTTCTCCCCGACTTCTTTTTCTTTCCTCTGGTCGTTGGTGAGGAAGTCGGGGAGCGGGATCGTTGACGCTTTAGTGATGCGTGGGACAAGGTTGAACCGTCCGACTCATACCCAGCCCCAACACCTTTCCTGGCTGCCTTTTGTAGTTGGAATTCCCGGTCAAGCCCCTTTAAAATTCCTTCCCCGATGCTATCCTCGGATTGCGGGCCTTCTGTTGCTGCTGTCGGGGTAGCGTTCTGGCTTGGTGTAGGAGTCGCCGGGTTTGGGGTGGCTTTCTTTTCTATGGGTGCAGGTGCACGGACGGCTTTGCCCTGGCACGGGGCCTTTGTCCGGGCAATTCTCGGGGCTGGTGCTGGGTTCTCCGGGGCTCGGGTGGTTGTACGGGTTGTGGGGTGGGCCCAGTCCGTTGTTGGCTCCATTTTCTCAGCGTCTGCTTCTACTTCGCTGCTGTCGTTTGAGAAAACTCCCTGTGTGGATTCCCCATCCTCACTTGTTGGAGGGAATTTCATGGTAGATATGCGTCCGGAGGGGGGGCCTTGGGTCTGTACACTGTTCCCGCTGTCACTATCGTAGCTGTCGGAGGAGTCTGTGAGCCGTTGGTCCCGGACTCTCGAAGCGTACGACCTTCTGCATTCCCTCAATGTGTGCCCTTCTCCTCCGCAGCTCCGACAGATAACCGGGTTCGGGCAGTCACTTGCTCTGTGGCCTTGCATGTTACAGTTATAGCACTTGAGATTGAGGCATGCAGCGGCCTTATGGCCTCCTTGGCCGCATCTCCGGCATGTTTGAGTCTGCCCTGGGTACTTTACCACTAGCTGGTATCCTGCAACTGTCAAGTAGGATGGGATTGGTGTCTCAATTTCCATTCGAATGTGGCGATTCCCATTCTCCCATGCCGGGTTTGCCAGCCAATGTCCTCTGCGGGTACCGACGATCTTGCCATATCTGGCCAGGGCCGTTGTCACCGTTGCGTCGGGTAGCTCATACGGGGCGTATAGGATCGTCACAAAGGATACCGCCTTTCCTGCAGGGGTGCTACTGATGGTGGTTGCTCCGATCTTAAGCGTAGCTGCGATTAGCTGGTCTCTGGCCGCTTCCCCTTTAACTGTTACCGTCCATCTCTTCTCATTATTCTGTTGTAAACACTTGATCTGGTTAGGCAATTTCTCCTTCATCAGTTGACAGACTTTCGAATATTCCTCTCTAGAGTCCAAATCCATTACCACGCTCATTTCTCTGCTTAAAGAGGTCATCTTAGATATTAAAAAAATGTTTCACGTACTTTTTTTGTGTGACTAAGATCAGTGATCTTAGCCAAAAGGACGAGAAGCGATACTCACAAATATTCTCCAAAATAGTGCCGCCTCCGACTTGACACGAATCACACGAGATGCAATGTCACAAGAGGGCGCTGTAACCTTATTGACAACTCGCCACACAGGGGGGAACATTCGGGTTGCAAAATATAGATCAACTCCGACTGGACCCAACACAAGCGCTTACACGAAAACTGAAATTAAACCATATGTAAACGCATGGCATGCGTAGTTTAATGCCTATTCTAAGTTAATGTTGACATTGTACAGTGTTGCCTGGGTCGCGCGTTCTGTTTGCGCGTCAAGACAGTGTGCATTGCAAACGCGCAAAACACAACAATAGCGGGCAAAGCTCATTACGCATAAGATCGTACATAGAAACGGCACGACTGCACTGTGTGGTGTGCATAATACGTATACACGCACACACGCTACAGACGGTTCGCAAATTTGAATTTAAGAGTTTTATAGAGAAGGGGAGAATATGAAGAAAGAAACACAACAGGATGAAGGAAATAGGATGTAAATACAAAGATTATAGATAATAAAACCTCTCTACTCATTGTGGGGGGATTTTGGTTGGTTGTGGCAAGCAATTTCGGTAGTATTTCGCGCACGTTATTTTCACCTTGTTTTATCTTGAAGCATTCTTACGCTCTGTAGTCAACGTTTCATTTTTGCTTGCCTTCATTCGGACAATTTGTATGAAGTGATAAACGCGTTTGGTTATAATAATCTTGAAAGAAGTACATGATGGAGACCTTAAATTAACTTGGAGTATTATTTTAGACGTTCATGTTTAGAATCTCTCTTTGGATTAATGTGGTGGCTCCGTAAGAGCCGTTTGGTTTAAATGTCTAGCAAATTCTGAATCTAAGAGCTTGACTTGGCGGTCTTCTTGGGCAGCAGGACGGCTTGGATGTTGGGAAGTACACCGCCCTGGGCAATGGTGACACCGCTGAGCAACTTGTTCAACTCTTCGTCATTTCGGATTGCGAGCTGGAGATGACGGGGGTTGATTCTTGACTTCTTGTTGTCCCGAGCAGCATTGCCAGCAAGTTCCAGGATTTCTGCTGTCAGGTACTCCATGACTGCCGCCAAGTAGACAGGTGCCCCAGCACCCACACGCTGACCGTAGTTGCCCTTCTTCAAGTAGCGGTGGACTCTTCCTACGGGAAACTGAAGTCCGGCCCGTGAGGATCTGCTCTTAGCCTTGGTTCTGGCCTTTCCGCTCTTTCCGCGTCCAGTCATGGCTGTTTGTTGATATACTGAGCGAAGAAACTGAAAAGGCAAGCTGTGCGAATTGTACTTTCGTGGTAATGACACCGGGGACTGTCAGGAGGGTACTTATGGCGTTCAGGGGGATCCTCAATGCACCAATCAGGTTTCTCCTCGCATGGACGCGCCGGGTTCAGCGGAGCATCCTCGGCGGGGTTGACCGCTGTAGTCCGGGGGATGATTACTGTTGTCCCACCGACGGAAAACAAGACGAAGAAGAAGAAGGAGAAGGAGAAGAAGGAGAAGAAGAAAAACAACAACAACAACAACAACAACAAACAACAACAACAACAGCAACAAGAAAACC
>JASTWB010000067.1:0-76828 GCA_032158295.1 Pycnopodia helianthoides
ATAACAACTCTCCAATGCCCCCTACACCCCTCCCCATGGAAACAAAATCATGTTTTGATCCTTCACTTATAACAACTCTTCCTAAATAGACCCCCTACACCCCCTCCCCCATGGAAACAAATCATGTTTTGATCCTTCACTTATAACAACTCTTCCTAATAGACCCCCTACACCCCCTCCCCATGGAAACAAATCATGTTTTGATCCTTCACTTATAACAACTCTTCCTAATAGACCCCCTACACCCCCTCCCCCATGGAAACAAATCATGTTTTGATCCTTCACTTATAACAACTCTTCCTAATAGACCCCCTACACCCCCTCCCCCATGGAAACAAATCATGTTTTGATCCTTCACTTATAACAACTCTTCCTAATAGACCCCCTACACCCCCCTCCCCCATGGAAACAAATCATGTTTTGATCCTTCACTTATAACAACTCTTCCTAATAGACCTTCCCTACCCCCTCCCCCATGGAAACAAATCATGTTTTGATCCTTCACTTATAACAACTCTTCCTAATAGACCCCTACACCCCCTCCCCCATGGAAACAAATCATGTTTGATCCTTCACTTATAACAACTCTTCCTAATAGACCCCCTACACCCCCTCCCCCATGGAAACAAATCATGTTTTGATCCTTCACTTATAACAACTCTTCCTAATAGACCCCCTACACCCCCTCCCCCATGGAAACAAATCATGTTTTGATCCTTCACTTATAACAACTCTTCCTAATAGACCCCTACACCCCTCCCCCATGGAAACAAATCATGTTTTGATCCTTCACTTATAACAACTCTTCCTAATAGACCCCTTACACCCATACCCAACCCTCCCCATGGAAACAAATCATGTTTTGATCCTTCACTTATAAACTCTCTCTCCCTAATAGACCCCTACCACCCCCTCCCCCATGGAAACAAATCATGTTTTGATCCTTCACTTATAACAACTCTTCCTAATAGACCCCCTACACCCCCTCCCCATGGAAACAAATCATGTTTTGATCCTTCACTTATAACAACTCTTCCTAATGACCCCCTACACCCCCTCCCCCATGGAAACAAATCATGTTTTGATCCTTCACTTATAACAACTCTTCCTAATAGACCCCCTACACCCCTCCCCCATGGAAACAAATCATGTTTTGATCCTTCACTTATAACAACTCTTCCTAATAGACCCCCTACACCCCCTCCCCCATGGAAACAAATCATGTTTTGATCCTTCACTTATAACAACTCTTCCTAATAGACCCCCTACACCCCCTCCCCCATGGAAACAAATCATGTTTTGATCCTTCACTTATAACAACTCTTCCTAATAGACCCCCTACACCCCTCCCCCATGGAAACAAATCATGTTTTGATCCTTCACTTATAACAAACTCTTCCTAATAGACCCCCTACACCCCCTCCCCCATGGAAACAAATCATGTTTTGATCCTCACTTATAACAACTCTTCCTAATAGACCCCTACACCCCTCCCCATGGAAACAAATCATGTTTTGATCCTTCACTTATAACAACTCTTCCTAATAGACCCCCTACACCCCCTCCCCCATGGAAACAAATCATGTTTTGATCCTTCACTTATAACAACTCTTCCTAATAGACCCCCTACACCCCCTCCCCATGGAAACAAATCATGTTTTGATCCTTCACTTATAACAACTCTTCCTAATAGACCCCTCCCCCCATACCCTAACCTCTCCTAGCCCTAACCCCCCCCCTGGAAACAAATCATGTTTTGATCCTTCACTTATAACAACTCTTCCTAATAGCCCCTACACCCCCTCCCCCATGGAAACAAATCATGTTTTGATCCTTCACTTATAACAACTCTTCCTAATAGACCCCCTACACCCCCTCCCCATGGAAACAAATCATGTTTTGATCCTTCACTTATAAAACTCTTCCTAATAGACCCCCTACACCCCCTCCCCCATGGAAACAAATCATGTTTTGATCCTTCACTTATAACAACTCTTCCTAATAGACCCCTACACCCCCTCCCCCATGGAAACAAATCATGTTTTGATCCTTCACTTATAACAACTCTTCCTAATAGACCCCCTACACCCCCTCCCCCATGGAAACAAATCATGTTTTGATCCTTCACTTATAACAACTCTTCCTAATAGACCCCCTACACCCCTCCCCCATGGAAAAAATCATGTTTTGATCCTTCACTTATAACAACTCTTCCTAATAGACCCCTACACCCCTCCCCATGGAAACAAATCATGTTTTGATCCTTCACTTATAACAACTCTTCCTAATAGCCCCCTACACCCCTCCCCATGGAAACAAATCATGTTTTGATCCTTCACTTATAACAACTCTTCCTAATAGACCCCCTACACCCCCTCCCCATGGAAACAAATCATGTTTTGATCTTCACTTATAACAACTCTTCCTAATAGACCCCTACACCCCCTCCCCCATGGAAACAAATCATGTTTTGATCCTTCACTTATAACAACTCTTCCTAATAGACCCCCTACACCCCCCTCCCCCAATGGAAACAAATCATGTTTTGATCCTTCACTTATAACAACTCTTCCTAATAGACCCCCTACACCCCCTCCCCCATGGAAACAAATCATGTTTTGATCCTTCACTTATAACAACTCTTCCTAATAGACCCCCTACACCCCCTCCCCCATGGAAACAAATCATGTTTTGATCCTTCACTTATAACAACTCTTCCTAATAGACCCCCTACACCCCTCCCCATGGAAACAAATCATGTTTTGATCCTTCACTTATAACAACTCTTCCTAATAGGCCCCCACCCCCTCCCCCATGGAAACAAATCATGTTTTGATCCTTCACTTATAACAACTCTTCCTAATAGACCCCCTACACCCCTCCCCCATGGAAACAAATCATGTTTTGATCCTTCACTTATAACAACTCTTCCTAATAGACCCCCTACACCCCTCCCCATGGAAACAAATCATGTTTTGATCCTTCACTTATAACAACTCTTCCTAATAGACCCCCTACACCCCCTCCCACATGGAAACAAATCATGTTTTGATCCTTCACTTATAACAACTCTTCCTAATAGACCCCTACCCCCTCCCCATGGAAACAAATCATGTTTTGATCCTTCACTTATAACAACTCTTCCTAATAGACCCCTACACCCTCCCCCATGGAAACAAATCATGTTTTGATCCTTCACTTATAACAACTCTTCCTAATAGACCCCCTACACCCCCTCCCCCATGGAAACAAATCATGTTTTGATCCTTCACTTATAACAACTCTTCCTAATAGACCCCCTACACCCCCTCCCCCATGGAAACAAATCATGTTTTGATCCTTCACTTATAACAACTCTTCCTAATAGACCCCCTACACCCCCTCCCCCATGGAAACAAATCATGTTTTGATCCTTCACTTATAACAACTCTTCCTAATAGACCCCCTACACCCCCTCCCCCATGGAAACAAATCATGTTTTGATCCTTCACTTATAACAACTCTTCCTAATAGACCCCCTACACCCCCTCCCCCATGGAAACAAATCATGTTTTGATCCTTCACTTATAACAACTCTTCCTAATAGACCCCCTACACCCCCCCCCCCATGGAAACAAATCATGTTTTGATCCTTCACTTATAACAACTCTTCCTAATAGACCCCCTACACCCCCTCCCCCATGGAAACAAATCATGTTTTGATCCTTCACTTATAACAACTCTTCCTAATAGACCCCCTACACCCCCTCCCCCATGGAAACAAATCATGTTTTGATCCTTCACTTATAACAACTCTTCCTAATAGACCCCCTACACCCCCTCCCCCATGGAAACAAATCATGTTTTGATCCTTCACTTATAACAACTCTTCCTAATAGACCCCCTACACCCCTCCCCCATGGAAACAAATCATGTGTTGATCCTTCACTTATAACAACTCTTCCTAATAGACCCCCTAAACCCCCTCCCCCATGGAAACAAATCATGTTTTGATCCTTCACTTATAACAACTCTTCCTAATAGACCCCCTACACCCCCTCCCCATGGAAACAAATCATGTTTTGATCCTTCACTTATAACAACTCTTCCTAATAGGCCCCCTACACCCCCTCCCCCAATGGAAACAAATCATGTTTTGATCCTTCACTTATAACAACTCTTCCTAATAGGCCTCCTACACCCCCTCCCCCATGGAAACAAATCATGTTTTGATCCTTCACTTATAACAACTCTTCCTAATAGACCCCCTAACACCCCTCCCCCATGGAAAAAAATCATGTTTTGATCCTTCACTTATAACAACTCTTCCTAATAGACCCCCTACACCCCCTCCCCCATGGAAACAAATCATGTTTTGATCCTTCACTTATAACAACTCTTCCTAATAGACCCCCTACACCCCCTCCCCCATGGAAACAAATCATGTTTTGATTCTTCACTTATAACAACTCTTCCTAATAGACCCCCTACACCCCCTCCCCCATGGAAACAAATCATGTTTTGATCCTTCACTTATAACAACTCTTCCTAATAGGCCACCTACACCTCCTCCCCCATGGAAACAAATCATGTTTTGATCCTTCACTTATAACAACTCTTCCTAATAGGCCCCCTACACCCCCTCCCCCATGCAAACAAATCATGTTTTGATCCTTCACTTATAACAACTCTTCCTAATAGACCCCCTACACCCCCTCCCCCATGGAAACAAATCATGTTTTGATCCTTCACTTATAACAACTCTTCCTAATAGGCCCCCTACACCCCCTCCCCCATGGAAACAAATCATGTTTTGATCCTTCACTTATAACAACTCTTCCTAATAGGCCCCCTACACCCCCTCCCCCAATGGAAACAAATCATGTTTTGATCCTTCACTTATAACAACTCTTCCTAATAGACCCCCTACACCCCCTCCCCCATGGAAACAAATCATGTTTTGATCCTTCACTTATAACAACTCTTCCTAATAGGCCCCCTACACCCCCTCCCCCAATGGAAACAAATCATGTTTTGATCCTTCACTTATAACAACTCTTCCTAATAGACCCCCTACACCCCCTTCCCCATGGAAACAAATCATGTTTTGATCCTTCACTTATAACAACTCTTCCTAATAGGCCCCCTACACCCCCTCCCCCAATGGAAACAAATCATGTTTTGATCCTTCACTTATAACAACTCTTCCTAATAGGCCCCCTACACCCCCTAATGTTGTGCAACTGACTACGTTGTGTTAACGGAGCTATTTGTCCGCGTT
The DNA here is from genome assembly GCA_032158295.1 of Pycnopodia helianthoides. Taxonomy (NCBI): domain Eukaryota; kingdom Metazoa; phylum Echinodermata; class Asteroidea; order Forcipulatida; family Asteriidae; genus Pycnopodia; species Pycnopodia helianthoides. Next base: position 5,261 of record JASTWB010000067.1, read on the forward strand.
CAGAGACCACCATGTATTAAACTGAACTTTGTGACCTCCTGCACTCTCTGTAACCGCAAAACCACAACATACATTTACCTCCAATATGATTGCGCCCGCATTCCCATGCATTTGTCATGACTGTGTTATATAGTCCACATACTGATATGAATAAAAAAAAATTACAGCAGCATTTTATGCAGCCTTAAATGATTTATATATTATAAGAATATACTTTTCTGTGATTTCATGAGGGGGGCAAGGGTTCTGAGCAGGGAGGGGGGCGCAGGCCCCTTGACCCAATTCACCTGACGTCATCAACACACTAATCTTGGTTAGACACTTTTGGGAATCAATGTTTCCATGTGTTATACAGTGAAATGCACTTGACGTGGTTCTTTACTGGCCAGTTTTACCGATGTGTCGGCACTGGACTTTTTGGCTCGTTTAGATTGACCAGGTTAGTTTACCTGGGCAAATGGTGGCCAGTCAAACTTGGTTAAACTACCCAATGGACTCGGTTAATTTACCTGGGTTAAATTAAACTAACCGTTGCTCGGTTAGTTTACAAACACAACTTTAGCTGCATGGTTTATATGATTATGTGTTCACAGCAACTCAAAAATTGTTTTTACCTCATAACAAGATATTTTGACATGAAATAAATGTTCCCAGTGAATCAAGAATATTGCTTACCTCTCATTCATGTGTCATTGTGAGCTTCCTGTTTGTTGTACATCTCTAACTCTCCCTGTAGTGTCTTCAGAGCTTCACTGGTAGAGTCTTCAGCATCTGCCCTGGGAGTCTGAGACTGACTAGGGTCTTGTGGGTCTTGGGTTACCATGGTGATGGGCTTCCAAGATGCTGGTGGACATGAGGAAGGACACCTAAGATCAATGAGAATTAAAGTAAAGTAGAAGGATTCAAATAAGGGATTCAAAGATTGTTAAACTGTCTAAACCACAGGGTTTAGTGTGATTGGGCATGGCTAATGACTATGGGTTACTAATACAGGACTTACATGAAGATGAAATCATTTTACATCTATAACCAAAAATCATGTCTTCAATCTGTAATGAAATTAAGGGAAAACTAAAAGGCTTTAAAATCAAACAACTGCACAGTAAATATTGTATTTCTGTAAATAAAACAGTTCAAAAAACAGCTCTGGGATGTATTTTTAGAACCTGTTAAACAATTTGAATTAGTTGTTTGATGTGGCTACCATTACTCCAGACTTTTCTCCAGTTAGCTGCACACAGCAGTACATCAATCATAAATGGGATTGTTCAATTCATAAAGAACAATGAAAGTATGTACTTATGAATTTCTTTAACTTAAACATAGGAAAAAATTTCATTTACAAATAGTTTCTGATATTCAATTAGATGCAATAGAATCAGTCTGATTTGTTATCAAGATGATTGAAATATTGATAAAGTGTGTTGGAAACAAACAGTTTTATTCAAAGATGACATCTGAAACATAAAACATGCTGGAAAGTATTCCAGTATGCTCCAGTGAAATGTTCAACAACCTGTTTTTGATATGTTACTGAGTCCCAGTAAGATGTGTGGGTTTGATACCAAGAGTTTAAGGTCAATGTCATTCCAGTATGTCATGCACTCAATGCAGTAATCCTATGACATGTATGACAATGGGTCATTCCGTGCCAACTCACCTGATGGGTCGGCAGGCTCCGTCTCAGATTTCGCTAATTTTTTTTTAAACACTCCCCTATGGGTGCCTTGAACACACACAAAATTTTAGAGTCCTACTCCTTGGCATTTCTGAGATATGACCCCCCCAAAAAAAATTAAGCCCCGCCCCTTCAAATTGATATTTTGTGTTTTTGAGCATTTTTAAAGGCCTATATCTACAAATGGAGAGAAGATATGGAGCTAAAAATTAATTTACAGGGTATCTGGTATCCCATCAAGTATAATCTACTGGCAAAAGTAGCACAGCTCATTTGCATATCAAGGGTTAGGTCTTTAAAAACCTACATTTTGGCATGCGCAATGACTTTTTGTCATTTTTGAGACCCCCTAGTGCCTATGTGAAATGTTCGATTGCTTTTATATTTCATTTGGGCATAAACTAGGTGCATGTGTGTGACATATTATGAGGATAGACCAATCACACCTTTTATGGGTATTTGGCAGGGGTCTTAATATGCGCCCAACTTAAAAAATGCCAAAAAACGCCGTTTTCAAGTGGTTTTTTGACAACGTGGGACATTACTGACAGATTTACCAATTTTTTCCTATAATACTTTGTACCCAGTCTACTTATGTTTAAAAAAAAAAATGGTTTTTGTACTCCTTCATGGTCAGATTTTTATTTAAGTACACCTAGTATTTTGCACTTGTAATGACTTTTTGTCATTTTTGAGACCCCCCCCCCCCTAGTGCCTATGTGAAATGTCCGATTGCTTTTATATTTCATTTGATTATAAACTGGTTGCATATGTGTGAGCTGATATAAGGATAGACCAATCCAACCTTTGATGGATATTTGGCAGGGGTCTGAACATGTGTGCGACTGTAAAAATGCCCCAAATTGCCGATTTCAAGTGATTATTTGACATTATGACAACGTGGGACATTACTGACAGATTTACCAATTTTTCCCAATAATACTTTATATCCAGTCTACTTATGTGAGAAGGAAAAAAATGGTTTCTTTACTCCTTCATGTAAAAAAAAATTGTGAATATGCTTAGACTAACGTTTTTGCTGTGTTATGCAATATAGGCCATTATGCACTGTGGTGCTGTATTGTTACTCATTCAAAACTCCAAAATAACATCCACTGAGACTGAGAGTGTTGTTACTATTGTGAGTCAACATTGAAAAAGTTTGACTAGCAAACAAAATTAGAGTCAGCAGCCTTACAGTAGAGAAAGCACAAGAGTCTATTGTCTGATTTATTGGTCCAGTCTTTGACCGCGTTCCCACTGGATCCACAATTACAAGATCCTGACCCCGCAAAAGGATTAGTCGCAGACGTGAATCGCGGTCGCGTTCCCACTTTAGTAAGATCGCGCATTGATCCACCTTTTGTAAACGGAAGTAGATAAAAAGTTCACCAACGCAGGTCACTTTCGCCCATCTTCCTCAATTACCTGAAATACTGTGCTATTTCTCACGGTGCCGTCCAGTTTGTTTTGAATTTCTTGACTGGCCCAGATGTCTAAAAAGTTCCCAGCTCCTCATCTGACCATAGCTTGCCACACTTCTCGACTTTTTGGGGGTTTTTTTTGGACGAATTTATGGGACATTTATTGCTGGGCGCTGCCATCTTTAAAGAACGTACAATGCATCCAAAAATTGGCGTGGGATTGGGTTTAGTGTGGATGCGTTGTACAGAACGTGTAGTTGGTATCGTCACGTGACGTCAATACTGCTTTATGCTTTACTTGCAATTCTTTTATGTCACCAAATGCGTGGTGCGTGCTGGGAATAGAAGAAAAAAGAACACCGTTTTCGCGCCATTCGGGCCTATACCGGACCGGATGTTCGCCCTCAAATTGCGGGGTCTGATCGCCCTTTGCGTTCCCACTAGACTTTTGATCGCTCATTAATCCAAAAGGGCGATCAGATCCCGCTTTAATCCTACTCCCGAGGTGGATCAAATTTGCGGGGTCTGATCCTGATCGCCCTCGCGTTCCCACTTACGCTTGATCGCCCTTTGATCGCCCTTTTCGAGAAACAGCGGGGTCTGATCGCCCTTTCCTCGAATTGCGCGATCAATGCGGGGTCCAGTGGGAACGAGGTCTTACAGACCAAGCTGGACTTTGTATTGGAAAGGATCCTGAACACACAATCAACTTGCGATAAACACCAGGCCAATTATTACAGACCAAGAATGACTTTGTATTGGAAAGGATCCTGAACACACAATCAACTTGCTCTAAACACCAGGCCAATTATTACAGACCAAGCTGGACTTTGTATAGGAAAGGATCCTGCACATACAATCAACTTGCTATAAACACCAGGCCAATTATTACAGACCAGGCATGACTTTGTATTGGAAAGGATCCTGAACATACAATCAACCTGCTATTAACACCAGGCCAATTATTACAGACAAAGCATGACTCTGTATTGGAAAGGATCCTGAACACACAATCAACCTGCTTTAAACACCAGACCAATTATTACAGACCAAGCTGGACTTTGTATTGGATTAGTTCAAACACAAACACAAGGGACATCCATTCATAAACTTATTTCTGGAGTGAGTAAAGAGCTGTTCCATATGAAATGAAGACATTTACAGAGAGTTAAAATTATTTTGAATATTGGATTAGTTTCAAACCATCCCAAATCCTTCTAGATCCTCTTTGTTGAAATAAAGGATTCAGAAGGACTGAGGGCTGTAGGCCCAAATGACAGTTACTTATCACTGGGTCAGGCATACAGTAGGGCAGATGGGTGATGGGATTTTGCCTTTGATGATACAAGCATGGTATGGGGCACACAGTCAAAGTATATCATGAGAAATGATCTGAGACACCAGCTAAGTTTTGACATGACTTTTTGGCCCTTATTTGTAAACATTGTAGGCTCAGACTGTCCAGAGCTAATTGAAATTACTTGCAATACTTAAAATGCTGCATTGAAAAAATCTTTGATGCATTGAAGGTCAATGCTATTTTATGCCCTGATGAAAGAGCTGTGTAGGTTGATAGTGTGATATACCTTTGATTGGAAGCAATGTAGTGACATAAGAGATGTCTCCTGTTGTAACATTTCCTCATAGTCTCTCTCAGCTTGTTTCTCTGCCTCTAATTCCTGCTGTTGTAGACTAAGGGTAGATGCCTTCTCATGCTGTCACTTTGTCATCTATCAAGAGAAAATCATCTCATTTTAGTACCCATAGAGAAATGTCAAAAATACAGAAGGATGTAAGCTTAGCTTCAAGCATCTAGTAAATGTTAAATATGAATCACTCAAAGAGTGCCAGTCATATATGCAGTGTTGTATGACTCGAGTCCAGGACTCGGACTCGAGTCACGTCTGCAAAAGACTCGGACTCGACTATCATGACTCGGACTTGTCCCCGAGTACTCGTGACTTGCGAGACACGTATTTTCAGAAACAATACCTTTTTTTAATATTAAAAACAATTCCGATGATCCGATTGTCATTCCCGGAGTGCACATGGCGGAATATTAACATGTTTGTGATTATTGTGTAGTAGATGGCCATGTACGTACAGCGCATGTATGTTCGATTCGTATGTTCAATATGCATAATAACACTGGGATGCACGACACCAATATTGATGCTGGTATTCTGTCAGTGTTAACACCATAGCCACTGCTTGTGCTTGATGCATATTACCAGGGAAATGACATGTCTAGTACCTGTAAAACACAGCCTGCATATATTGCACTGTGATGGATGTGTGTTGTTTCCACACATGGTTGACACAAACACGCACCCACACAAACGACGTCAAATTTGGTCACGAACATTTTTTTAATCATGGCATCTGCCGTTCCGCCCCGTACTGTTTCCATTGGTTACACCAACTTTAGCACAAATGTTGAAACCTCAAAATCGAGTGCAGCGTCCAAATTTTGCAAGCGCAAAATTGAAGAAAGGACCGGCACAACTTCAAATTTTAAATATCAAGATTTAGAGAAAGTTTCTTTATACCATAAAACTTGTTGGCTACCAACCATTCTGAAATAAATAAATCAGTATATAATTGGTTATTTTGAAGAGAAAAAAAATCATTTTAAATCCTTAAAGATATTCTGGATAAGGGGCAATGAGTTAAACCTAAAATAAAGATATAACTGCAGGTACAGAACTTTGTTTATAAAATTGAATGTGTTTTATTTTGTCATTTCCAGTTCTTAATTTACGACATTTGGTTTGCAATCAATATTTAAACAAGTGACTCGGGACTCGGGCCAAGTGACTCGTGACTCGTGACTCGGACTGAGTGACCCGTGACTCTGACTCGGACTCGGACCAAGTGACCCGTGACTCGGACTCGGACTCGACACAGGTGACTCGACTACAACACTGCATTTATGTGGAGCAATGATCTTGGCTCATATTAATGAATAATTGTCAACCCTAAAATTCACACTGCATTTAGATTGATCAGTGGAGAGTCTTTATAGCATTGCAGTACATTTCAAATACATCTCTCATAAAAGACAATTGAAACAGTAAAGGTTAGGGTGTGATGTATACAATGTATGTAGTCTTACTGAATACAGTGTACTACAGTAATTTGAGATTCATCTGTAGGTAAATTGTCTTGTAAGACATTACACCAAGCTGATACTGTACACTGTGTAGAGATAATACTAGACACTCACACATTCCAAAAACTGCAAAAAGACAATGGGTTTCCATGTCTTTGTGTCCAAGACCTTATGCTGCCAGTGTCCCAGCATTGGTGGCGAGGCATACAGCACTTGCATGTATGGATTGGTCTATAGAGCTTTCTGCAACACTCCAAACATTAATATAGGAGTTCCTTGAAGGGCCTTCTCCAAACCTCGGATTGGGCTCCAGCTCCAGCTCCAGGCTTTGTTTGATGTTGGAAACACCGGGCTAAATGTGCATTGCTCAAAAAACTGATGAGCCCAGGCTGGAGTTTTCATAACAATCGTTCCCCACACATTTGTCCAAACGAGGCTAGGTCATTCATCTCTTGGTGGACAGGGTTGGTGTCTACAGTCTTCAACAATGTTTATTTTTTAGGTTTTTAAAACCAACTAACTCAACTTGTTTCCATCTACATGCAAAGTTCACAGGTTTTTTTCATGAGCCTATAAGTACAAACCAGTGTTCTTGTCACTCTATTATTAATATTATTATTTTCAAATAGCCTTGCCTATAGTGCAAATTTTGCATTCATGAGTTTAATGTCCTTAACCAGATTGTAGTTTAGATTAAGAAGCTAGCTTTGAACAAAGCCATTGAAGGCTCAAAAACAATAAATGCCATGACCAGGACTTGAATCCAGAATATTGACATCATCAGAACTTGAATCCAGTGCATCAGACCACTCAGTAAATCAGGATTAATTCTTCAAAAACCAGAGATTTACCAGCCCTAGAAGAATTGATCTCTTACCTGTTTCTCATCTGTTCATGTTATTTCTTGCATCATGGTGTCATGTCAGTCTCTTAACTCAGATAGATTGTCTTTTATCTTCTTCATCTGTTGAGGAAACAATTCAAACTATATTTAGTCTCAAACTTCATTGTTTTACTGGGAAATTACATAAAATTGCGGTTTAACTCTTCACAATTGAATTACTAACCCAGGAAAACTCCCTGCTTGAGAGTGGCTTTAACACTTTTGTTACCAAACTGTTCGGACAAAAACAGCCACTGGTGACCACATTATTTGACCACTCAAAGCAAGAAGCACAAATTCCTACATAACAGAAAGCTTTCGTTCAAAGGCCATTTTTACAAACTCTTTTATCTCCATAAAGAAATTGTTTTACAGCAAAATAAGTTATACAAAGGTTCCTACTTATTGAATTCCCTTTCATATAACTAAAAAAATCATTGAGATCAGCCATTAAATGTCAAAGTTCTTTGTCTTTCTTTCCACAGTGTGATCTGTAATTTATAACACTTTTCTGTACACACAATATGGCGTTACGTAGGTGTGTTGTTTTTCAGATCTTTCCACTCAAAAATGAAGAGATTGCATAATAGCGAACTTATTTTATTTCACCATCATCGGAGAAATTTATCTTTTAAATGATGGTAAGCTTGGGTACGAAGGGTGAACATGGACCTTTGTGCTCGGGCTTGAATGCTTTTTGGGTGTAAGCTTGGTCGACTAAAGTCGCCATTGGTAAGTAAATTCAGTCAACCCTGGAGTATGTTTACTTAGTGTACATTGATCCAAAGGAAATTGAACCAAGTGGAAAATGAAAATGGGATGGCATTGGGATTAGAAATTCAACTGAATTTCCTTGGGATTTAAATCCAAGGATAAGGCCCTGAATTGACTCAGATGTTACAGAGCTGGGTCTGGACTCTGTTTTTTCCGTTTTAAATTTTAGAAACTATTTATAACAAAGATAAAGTGCTGTTTATGCAGGGAGCATTTACTACTTCACATCAGGCTTATTTAGACTGCGGCAACTAAAATAAGCAACAGTCATTTGTGGTGTCTAATGATGCTTTTTCCAGTTACAATAAAAGCTTTAGCATTGGTACTTGAACTATTCTCTGATGTTAACAGACTCTCTATGTCCCCAGCTCCATGTTACAGGCACAGGCCAATGATACTCATTTTGTTTGTGAAGTGTTCTTCTGAGGCAACTCTGATTTATATTGAACAAAATCTGTCTAGGTCTCTTTCAAAGATAATAGCACTGTAACTATGAAGATCTACTCAGTTTGGGACTTGAAATGAAAACCCTTAGACCCTATGTAATATGGAAGAGACTGAAAACACTATCCACACATGAGGCACTGGTCTGAGGTGTTATTCAAACCATGATCCATGGATGTGATTGATAGGACAAATCACAACTAGACCAACCTGATTCCTAACAACTTCTTATTGTTTATGGACTCACTCTCTCTGTCTGTTTCTACCCTGTGGGAAGTACAGTCCTTGCTTTGCAGTTCCTCTATCTTTTCCTCCAGCTCTGTTGAACCCAAGCACCTTATCCCACTACCCATTCCAACACTGGCTTGCAAAAGACTGACAGTGGATCGAGGGAGTCTTCTTTCAACAGAATGGTAGCAAAGAGGTCCTAGACGAGCATCCTATAAATGGATTAAAAGACACAATACTGATAATAAGGTGCTATATAAATGGGTCTCATAATTCAAAACTCTCTCTGCCTATCCTGTTGAAAAACAAATAATGAGTGCTTTGATACGCCCCTAGGGGTGTGATAAAGAACCCAGTATTATTATTATGGCATGTTGTGGCTGAGCGTTTAAGAGCACCAGACTCAAGCTCTAGTGTTTCTGATCAACAGAGTGTGGATTCCAGTTCCAGGCACTTGTGTCCATGAGCAAGATGCTTTACCATAATTGCTTTGTCCTTTAGATGGGATGTGTAGGTCCAGTGTATTTTGTAATGCACTTAACATCCCCAAACAGACTTTGCACACAAATTCCTTGTAGAACATCCCTCTCTTTAGAATTCCCCTGTGGAGACCTTTTGTTTTCAGTCTCCATAAGATAGCCAATATTCAAACACTGGGACCTGGGTCCAATTTCATAAAACCTGTAAGCGCAAAAAAATTGGTAAGCACAGAAAAATCTTACTTAGCAGAAACAGGTTTTTCAGCCAAAAATCCATAAAGGTTACATTGTTGCGGCTGGTGCCCCACTAATTTTTTCCTAAGCAAAGAAATTTGCTAAGCGGTATTTTCTGCTTAACAGCTTCATGAAATTGGACCCTGGGCCCAAATTCATAGCGCTGCTTAAGGGTAAGCAAATTGTCGTGCTTACTGTAGCAGAAACATTTGCTTAAGCATCATCGTATTTCACAAGTTAGCAAGAAAACTGGGCAACCAGCCATTCACCATGGATTTGCATTGTTGCACAATTCCTTTTTATACAGTAGGCACTGGAAGGTAAGCATGCCATTGTTCGCTTATGGTTAGCAGCGCTGTGAAATGGAAACTCACACAGTAAGCACAAAAACGCTGTTAAAGCAGCTCTATGAAATTGGGCCATGTAGTGTTCCTAAGTGTGTTTTTGATTCCTTCACACATTAAAGCACACATGTGAGAACCAAAGGATCCCCAAACTGTTCAAATACATGCCAGACTTGTACAGTTTAGTAATTCTTTATACACCATGTATTTCTGTATCATCATTGCTTTACTCAAACAGACGGCATTATAATGCCGATTTTTAACAAACCTTTTTCCAATGAAAATGTAGAAATCATAAACCAGCACAAAAATGTATACCTGAAAGGATGGACAGTTTGTCATTGTGTATACACATGTATATTCAAACCAATCACATATGTTTCATAAAACCTCACATATGACATGAATCAACCAGCTTGGGGGACTAGAGGACACCCAGACTTTACCAAAGCTAAACATTATTGTCTCAACAATTCAATTTTACTGAGAATGCCCGAGAGTAAATGCAGTTGTACTTGCGCATATATTTTTTTATAGTGAGCACATCATTTTTGCTTGAATGCACTTGGACTTTGTCCCAAAATATTTTTGCTGAAAGAATATTAAGCAATACTCTCAGCAGTAGAATGTAATTTGACAGTGGATTTGTCTTAACTCCTATTTCTTGACTCTAAGACACACCACATGGTTCCTCTCATCTCATACCTGATTTCTTTGGTCTAGTTCATGCTCCATCAGTGACTTCATCTGCTTCAGCTTTAGACTCTCACATTCCTCATCCTCAAGACATTGAACTAGACTTGAATTCTCCTTCTGTAAAGAACAAAGATGAGAAAGAAGAAGATGATGTGAACATGAAATCCAGTAGAATTCAAACCAATGATGATCCTTACACCATGTTCAGAATCTCATTCATGAGAACCATCTTCTGTCTGAGGAACGATTTTCTCCCTATGGCGTGTCATGACCGATCGGTCTAGTTTACTGGACCCAAGCTCTGTTGTTGTCAGCAGCAGAGTGTGGATTCAAATCCCGGTCATGACACTTGTGACCTTGAGCAAGGCACTCAACCACAATTGCTTCATAAAAAGTTGGGAAGGTAGTGCAAAGCTGCTCTACCAGCCAGGCTCCTAGTGGATGATACCCATGCCTACATCCTTACAGACTGTGAAGGGGGTATAGCCCTGTTTAAGCCCCAGGAGTAGGTGACAATGTGCCCCTAGTGACAGTTGATTTGGGTTGACAGCCCAAATCAGTCAAGTGTCGCCCTGTGAGATGGGCGATATCTCGATAATAATAAAAAATTTAAAAAGTCTCTGAAAGCACTGAGTGAACACAGCCCATACCACAGATCAATGAGAGTGGAAATTAAAAACAACATTATTAATTTTCCCAGCCATGCTACCATGGACAGCACCATATCAATACTTCTCATCACTAACCCCTAGAAGGAATGAGCTGAAAAACAATGCTGATTGCTATAAAAAGTGACTGCTCTGCATGCTCGCTTGTTAAAAACAAATTGAGCGCTTAGCGCTTGCAGGGCGCTTAAAATGTGTATGTCAAAATGGAAGTATTTAGCACAACCACTTCAATTGAATCATGCTTTTACATGGTCACCCTAAACTGCATACAGTTAGACATGGCACAAGATCAAAGCAGATAATAGAGGGGACCAGTAGCTTTATGACTTCATGCCTCTTTTGATCGTGCGTTCTGCGTACGTCACGAACACAGATTGGATCAACTACAGGACTATTTACTATATCAAACTTTATTGGATATTTTAAAGTCACACCTCCAGTAAGCTTGGGCGATACCCCGATATTATCAAATATCTGGTTCTGAAACGATAGCGATATCGAGTCAGGCTTTTTTTTATCGTGATATTGGTAAATCGCGATATATCAATTAAGTATCGCGATACATTTCTCAGCCAAGACGATCTAGCAACAATAAATCTTCTAGTCGAGACGATCTTGCTGGAACAAAGAGCTGCAAGTCACAGACCGCAACCGCAAGATTCCCCAACAGATCCGATCCGACGGGGTTCCTTCGAAAAAAGCCTTAGCGATCAGGCGGTCTCACGCAGACAGGTGTTATCACGTGTGTTATCAGGTGCGTGTTGCATACGTGCGAGTAGCCTGATCTAATAAGTTATGCACACATATAGAACAGTCTGTCATGCGCAGTAGTTAACACACTAAATGTGTGTAAGTAATAGGCCCAGGTTTTCACCCCATAGGTTTAGAGTAAAACCCGAAGAATAGTTCATTGGAACCAAAGTAAAAATTACAAGTCATCTGTATCTACAACTTGCTCTGAGAGATTTGTAGAAGAATGACGTCATCAAAAATTAATTGCGATAATATCGAATATTGCAATATTCGTGGATGAAAAAAGCGATGTCCCCCAAGCTTAACCTCCAGTGGTGCCTTTTGGCGGCATCAACCAATAACTGTTTCTGTCATTGGACAGTGATTAACCAATGGCCAATACAACCCAAAACAGTTATAGATAAGGACTGCAAAACTTCACCCCTGGAGTTTTGGTCAAGCAAGGCAAACTGGGGAAGAAATGGCGCAGCAAACAAATTGATAACTGCGTATGACTTGCTGTTAATCTTAATTTAAATATTGTTTTCCCCCCTTTACTTTGTCTTGTTAAGTTAAGTTTCTTTGTGCTAAATCTTTTAAAAGACATTAATAAATGCTTTTCCCTTTAATTTCTCTTGTTTTGTTATGTTTCTTCATGTTAAATCTTTTAAAAGGCAATATTTCAAATGGTATTTTTTTTTTTGGGGGGGGTAAAATGGCAATAATAAACATGTGGCGTGTGTTTATTAAAAATCTAGTCACTTTCAAATTTATAATTGGATTTGTTTTCACTTCAAAAGAAGTTTGAACTTCTTCCAATCCATCAATTAACTTCAATAATTCCTACACATTTGCACAATAAGGAAATACCTCTATACTCAGAGCAGTTTCTACAAAGTGACTGAGGGAGAGAAATAGTGGAATAAATCTTCACTTGACAGAAATAATAATAGAGAATGAATCATCTCCAGATTTATTGACAATGTCAAAAGTAGGGAACAAATTTTGCATTAGGGACAGAGTAGCAATTATTCAAAACAATTCTACATGAGCAATAATCCACTGTAATGTCAATCTTGATTATATACAGATCAAACTTACTCCAAAAACTTGAATTACACTACGCTTTATGTGAACTAACTACAGAAAAACAATCTTGGTTATCCAGTAAATTTTAGGGAACAAATTTTGCGATAGGGGCAGAGTAGCAATTATTCAAAACAAGTCTACATGAGCAATAAGACACTGTAATGTCAATCTTGATTATATACAGATCAAACTTACTCCAAAAACTTGAAATAAACTAAGCTTTATGTGAACTAACTACAGAAAAACAATCTTGGTTATCCAGTAAAATTTACTACCAGTATAGGTTAAACAGAAAACTCCACACAGTATTTGCATTTCTGTTCCTAAACATAAAAACAAATCCAGATAGCTGGGAGAATCATTAATACTAACAAGTTTAATTGCAAATGTAGGAAATGGTACCTTAATGCTTACAACTGTGTACATAGACCATTATGAAGTTATGTCATCAGATATTTTATCAATTCAAAGAACAGTAGTGTTTATTGAATCAGAATCCAATGCTTTGTTTAACTTTTTCCAAACCTATTAATTGTATCGACAACGGCAAACCTATTCCACAGTTCCCCTGTGCTCCAAGAACTTAGACTCAAATCTGACCCATACTCAGAGTCACCCAGGAGTATTTACAGTGCTTAGTATAAAGCCATCCAGCTCACCAGGGTAGTTGGGGGTAACTCCTTGTTTACTCATTCTAAAGTATGATAGTAAAGTCATTATGTTGGTACACAACTTCAGTTCCAAGTAGGATTTGAAACTTTATACGTTGGAGCTACAATCTAGAAAGGTTTGCAGTACATAGAATATCTGTCTCCTTTTTTTAGTCAACCAAAAGCGACAGATTAAAAACAATTCAAAATGTATTTTCAGTTGATGTCTGTTGCAAAGTTGATGACAACCAATTCAAAATTGGTTTAAGAAATGAACTTTTCATGCTCCTCACTTCACTCATCCACAATTGTTTTTACTCTTCAAAAACAAACATACAATACATCAACTAATAACAAGGCAAGACATTTCTTCTTTTTCAATTAATACATGATGTATATAAAACAATTTCAGCTCAACTAGCAGAGCATGTCATTTTTCTGATTACGAATCATTAGAGTTTTCATGGTCAATCTTGAATATAAAAGGAACAACAGTAAAGGGACCACTTTTCTAACTTTTAGCAGTTTTTCCAGTGTTTGAAGAACCTCACACCACACATAAATATTTCTACTTGTGAATGGACATACAGGCATATACAAAAAAATAATTGGAGTTGATTAGTTTTAAACTACACTCTATTTAAAAAACAAATGGAGAGAAAGGGCCGGTAATGTTTCTCACAGCCCTATAATAACAGCACAGACTAAACAATTTTAAAACAATTTAAAAAATTTAATTAGTCACTAATATAATGTACAGTTCGTTACAATTGAGTTTGATAAAGTAATGTGCGCTTTATTTAAATTGTTGATCAATTCAACTTAAAATGATTATTTAATTGTTAATTTGAAATTGATTATATTATTGTTTGAATGACAGAATGAAAAACAAACATCTTTTGGGATTGAATTCTAATTATGAATTGACACATTGTGGTCATTTCATGTCAATGTACTCATTGTACATGAACTGAGGGACCATATGTTAAGAAATATGTTCAGGTTTGTGTTCAACCCCAAAACATATTGCACGCTATTCACACCTATTTAAAATTCAAGAAGGATGGAGTAAGCAGGTGATTTTATAATCATAGGGCCATGTAGGGTTTTAACAAAGGTCATGTACAGGGTCAAGACAATGGACATTAATAAGTGTGTTAAATGTCATACAATTAACTCAATGTCTCAATTAACTGACAAATTCAACTGATTGTTTTATTTTAACTGTTTGACTGAAACAAATAATAACCCAATGTGCATAGTTTGGTGATTGAATTATATTAATTCATGTTGGTGGTCAATTCAATCCATGAGATAGTATTTGACCGGCTACACCCCTATGTTCCAACACCCCTATGTTCTGACACCCCTATGTTCCGACAACTCAACCTATATTCAGACACCCCTATGTTCCGACAACCCTATGTTCCGACAACTCAACCTATATTCAGACACCCCTATGTTCCGACACCCCTATGTTCCGACACCCCTATGTTCCGACAACTCAACCTATATTCAGACACCCCTATGTTCCGACACCCCTATGTTCCGACAACCCTATGTTCCGACAACTCAACCTATATTCAGACACCCCTATGTTCCGACACCCCTATGTTCCGACAACTCAACCTATATTCAGACACCCCTATGTTCCGACACCCCTATGTTCCGACAACTCAACCTATATTCAGACACCCCTATGTTCCGACAACTCAACCTATATTCAGACACCCCTATGTTCCGACACCCCTATGTTCCGACAACTCAACCTATATTCAGACACCCCTATGTTCCGACACCCCTATGTTCCGACAACTCAACCTAAATTCAGACACCCCTATGTTCCGACACCCCTATGTTCCGACAACTCAACCTATATTCAGACACCCGTATGTTCCGACACCCCTATGTTCCGACAACTCAACCTATATTCAGACACCCCTATGTTCCGACACCCCTATGTTCCGACAACTCAACCTATATTCAGACACCCCTATGTTCCGACACCCCTATGTTCCGACAACTCAACCTAAATTCAGACACCCCTATGTTCCGACACCCCTATGTTCCGACAACTCAACCTATATTCAGACCCCTATGTCACACCCTATGTTCCGCACTAACCTACGCCCTATGTTCCGACACCTATCCACAACTCAACCTATATTCAGACACCCTATTCCGACACCCCTATGTTCCGACACCCCTATGTTCCGACACCCTATTCACAACTCAACCTATATTCAGCACCCACCCACCTATGTTCGCACCCTGTCCACACCCCTATGTTCCGACACTCACTAATCACACCTATGTTCCGACACCCCTATGTTCCGACAACTCAACCTATATTCAGACACCCCTATCCAACCTGTTCCGACAACTCCCTATATTCAGAACCCATTCCCCCTATGTTCCGACACCCCATCCCTATGTTCCGACAACTCAACCTATATTCAGACACCCCTATGTTCCGACACCCCTATGTTCCGACAACTCAACCTATATTCAGACACCCCTATGTTCCGACAACCCTATGTTCCGACAACTCAACCTATATTCAGACACCCCTATGTTCCGACACCCTATGTTCCGACAACTCACCTATATTCCGACACCCCTATGTTCCGACAACCCCTAGTTCCGACACCCCTATGTTCCGACACCCCTATGTTCCGACAACTCAACCTATATTCAGACACCCCTATGTTCCGACACCCTATGTTCCGACAACTCAACCTATATTCAGACACCCCTATGTTCCGACACCCCTATGTTCCGACAACTCAACCTATATTCAGACACCCCTATGTTCCGACACCCCTATGTTCCGACAACTCCCTATATTCAGACACCCCTATGTTCCGACACCCCTATGTCCGACACCCCTATGTTCCGACACCCCTATGTTCCGACAACTCAACCTATATTCAGACACCCCTATGTTCCGACACCCCTATGTTCCGACAACTCAACCTATATTCAGACACCCCTATGTTCCGACACCCTATGTTCCGACAACTCAACCTATATTCAGACACCCCTATGTTCCGACACCCCTATGTTCCGACACCCATTCCGACACCTATTTCGACACCACCTATGTTCGACACCCCTATGTTCCGACACCCCTATGTTCCGACAACTCAACCTATATTCAGACACCCCTATGTTCCGACACCCCTATGTTCCGACAACTCAACCTATATTCAGACACCCCTATGTTCCGACACCCCTATGTTCCGACACCCATTTCGACAACTCAACCTATATTCAGACACCCCTATGTTCCGACACCCCTATGTTCCGACACCCCTATGTTCCGACAACTCAACCTATATTCAGACACCCCTATGTTCCGACACCCCTATGTTCCGACAACTCAACCTATATTCAGACACCCCTATGTTCCGACACCCCTATGTTCCGACAACTCAACCTATATTCAGACACCCTATGTTCCCACACCCCTATGTTCCGACAACCCCTATGTTCCGACAACTCAACCTATATTCAGACACCCCTATGTTCCGACACCCCTATGTTCCGACAACTCAACCTATATTCAGACCCTATTTCCGACACCCTATGTTCCGACACCCCCTATGTTCCGACAACTCAACCTATATTCAGACACCCCTATGTTCCGACACCTATCCACCCCTATGTTCCGACAACTCAACCTATATTCAGACACCCCTATGTTCCGACACCCCTATGTTACCGACAACCTCAACCTATATTCGACACCCCTATTTCGACACCCCTATGTTCCGACACCCCTATGTTCCGACAACTCAACCTATATTCAGACACCCCTATGTTCCGACACCCCTATGTTCCGACACCCCTATGTTCCGACAACTCAACCTATATTCAGACACCCCTATGTTCCGACACCCCTATGTTCCGACAACTCAACCTATATTCAGACACCCCTATGTTCCGACAACTCACCTATATTCAGACACCCTATGTCCGACACCCTATGTTCCGACAACTCAACCTATATTCAGACACCCCTATGTTCCGACACCCCTATGTTCCACAACTCAACCTATATTCAGACACCCCTATGTTCGACACCCCTATGTTCCGACAACTCAACCTATATTCAGACACCCCTATGTTCCGACACCCCTATGTTCGACAACTCACCTATATTCAGACACCCCTATGTTATTGTTGAACTAACCTATATTAGACACCCCTATTCGCTTGTTCCGACAACTCAACTATATTCAGACACCCCTAGTCGACACCTATGTTCCGACACCCTATATTCACACCCTTACAATGTAGTCGACACTCACTATATTCAACACCCTATGTTCCGACACAATATATTTTCAATTATTATTACTTTGATAACAGTTTCTATTTTCCACCAAAAAGCACACGCATCACAAAATTCCATGCGTTATCTCGACATTTTTTATGTCTTTTTTTCTTCTTCTATTTTTCGACTTTTTTTATTGTTGTAGAAAGCACTAATCTGAAATTGAATTATTGACCAGCCTCTTACAGCTTGTTTTTACAAAATTGAATGATCTTAAACAAAAATGCGACCTAATAACTGGTGAAATAGAGTTACACCTTGCACTTTGGAAGTACAGTGTAAGGGGACGGCTTAATAAATAATTAATAATGTTTCATTCCCGTTGCAACATTTACATCATTGCATGTTTCTAGATCCAGTTTCCTCAATATAGTTGGATTTATTACGGTATCCAGCCCAAGAGCAGGCCAACGGATTATCTGTCTGAAATCCACGCAAAAATTTACTGGATCGATGCTTTATGTGAAGATGATACTGTGTAATATAAAAATAAAATAATAATAATGATAATAACTCTAAAATAATAATCAATTAAAATAAATGGATTAAATTGCGGGTGTCGCATTTAGAAAATGGCTAACACAATATTTTGTGCGGGTTGTCGGAACATAGGGGTGTCAGAATATAGAGCAGTCCACCAGTATCCTAATTATCAGATAACATTACACCTTGAGAAATTAGAATTAGCTGTTGCAAACTGCTTACCAACCAAAAGGACCTGTAGTATAAATGCAAAAAATTAGTTAGTAGAAGAGGCGTTTCTACGGCCACAGATCAACAGTCAACACCCACAAGCTGGATACACATGTAGGACACCACTTCAATCTTCCTAACCACTCCATTTTTGACATGAATTTACAGGGCATTGAGGCACTAGGTAACTCCAGAGAGACTGTCCGTCTGAGTAGGGAGAAATTGTGGATAAGGCGCATAAAGACCATTCAACCCCATGGTTTGAACATCCAAGAAGGAAATGACTAATAACCTTTTGTCTTTGCCTTCTCCCTTTCCCCCACAGATATCCATATTTTTAGTCTGCCCTATTAACTATTTATTTACTTTTCTTCCAACCTTCCATTTTGTCCTTTGTGTTTCCAACTTCTTGTGGTCTAGCCATCCCCTTCCCTCCAACCCCCCCCCCTTTGTCTCCATAATCCCTGCTTACCCCCTGCTCTTTCTGAATGCTTCTTGCTTTTCTCTCTCCACTCTCTCTATTCATGTTTTTCCACTTGACTGCTTTTGTCCCCCTTGTATGCATGTATGTGTGTTGTCTTGTCATTTAGCCTTCGAGAAAGACTCTGCTAGGGTCGAAACGTCAGGCCACTAACTAATTTTTTGCAACATTAACCTTGCTATAAATCTTCACTGAAATGTAGTCTGCCACTGCCAGCTTCTGCCCATTTGATGTCAATGAGATTCCACGTGGATTGTACAGACCCTGAGCAATACAGCTGAGAAATCTACCCTCAGTGTCATACTGATGAATATGACCAGTGTTTAACCCATTGCACACTGCAATGTAGATAGCTGCACTGTCACAACAAACACCTCTGCAGTATGCAACTTGCTGTCCATTGATAGTCGGATTAATGGAGAAAAGAGTAGTTCCATTGGAAACCATGTCAACTTGATTTTGGTCCCAACCACTGACTAAAACTCTATCCTTGCTGCCAATGGCCAAGAACCAAGGTTGTGTCTTAACTGAAACAGTGTCAATGAGTGAACCATCCCTGGAACTGTGTTTAGTTATAACTGACCTCTTCACATCCCCCACAATGATTGTATCCTTCATGACTGCTACACTGCGGAGGCGTACTGCTGTCTTGCCCACTTTACTATGAGGCACTGTGTAGAACTCCAATCCCTTTGTGCCATTCTTATTGTACATCTTGACAGAGTTGCCTCCATCTACAACCACTAACTGATTCTGGAATGCAGCAACAGCCCAAGGGTCTGGAAAACAAATGAACAAATGGATAGGAGTCAATACAATGATCATTTATTTGCAAATTACTTACAACCTATGTAACTTGCTTTTGCAAAAAAATACAAAAGACATTATTATTAAAATGCATTTGTTCCTATGTTGTAAAAGCCATTTTCACTTTGCTAATAATTCACACAGCACCTACATGTAACTATGACAAACAGTAAATCAACAACATAACCCTGTTGATATTAGCAAGGTGGCTACTATCAAGAGAAAACTGGTATTGAATTCATTCTTTTAAAATATTATTTTCAGATTTTACCTAAAACACATTAATTGTTGTTATTTATTCATTTAGTATTATAAACTTCTTTTGTTTGTGGTGTTGATTAGAGGAATGTAAAAATCCTGAATGACAGCAGATAGAGTGGATTCAGTGATCATGCATGGATTAATGCAGCTCTAGCCTACAAGGTACAGTGGAATAGGAATAATCAATAAATTTCATGACAGATATTTTGACTACAAGTAAACCTTTTATTGATCACAAATATGGTCTGATTTGTGTACATCATTTTAATAATTGACTTGAGTTGATGACTTCAAAACTACCTTGAAAAAACGTTTACTTATTTTCATGGATTACCCTTTGACTGTCACCTTGATAACCAATCATGAGTACTTTTTACACTGCATTTGAACTGAGATTTACAACAACATTAACACCTCTAAATAAATGACTTTTTAAAGAACTTACGTTGTGACACTTGGATAGTTCTCTTCTGGTGTCCCTTAGTGTCATAGATTACTACTCTGTTATTATAGTAGTCTGCCACTGCCATCTCATCCCCAGGTACAGAGGCATCAATACCAATAGCCCCATTGAGTCCTTCAACACACTCCAAACCAAGCTCCCACCTTGGTGCCTTTATGATCATATTACCCAGGGTGATATCACAAACCCCTGGGTTGAACTTCAGATGGGAGAGGGTGGAATCTATCTTGGGTTGATTTTGATCTCTGAGTAAAGTCAATTCCTTACTGACAGTAGGATAGAGTGCAAGGAAGTCAGGAGCTGATGAATTGTTGCTGATATCTTTGGCAGTCTGCAGTGATTGCTGTATTTGATGTGAGTTTACACTCACTGTTTGCTCATATTCCTCCAATTTCTTGTTCTGATCTTTGTGGATGGCTTTTATTTCATCCATGATGCGACTCTCTTGAGCTGTTATCTCAGCCCTGATCTCATCAGCTCTGTTCTTCACCTCTGCCATGGTTCTCTCAACTGCAATGTCTAAGTTGTCTTTCATTGTTGAGACAGTTGCTTGAGATTGGTCAAGGTTCTTCAGGATTTCTTCAAGGGGAGTAATGAGTTGAGCCAATGACTGTTTATATGTGGATGAGGCTTGGTTGCAGTCAATATACTCATGTTGTGGATTACGGTGATCTATGACAGTACAAGCTTGGCAAATCATCACATCACATGTTGTACAATAGAACCACATGACTTCACCTTCATGAGTCTGGCATTCTGGACGACGTTTTTGTTTTCTCTTTTTCATTGCAATCTTCCCATCACTAATGTCTTTCCAAGTAGCAACTGTGTGGCTTGACGATGCTGGAATTTTGTTGTGTATTTCATTGCAGTTTGCACAGATGATCATGGGGCAGTCAAAACAGAAATGTGTTGCCTCATTTTCCTCCTTGCATAATTTACAAATCAACTTGCTGTTTTCAGATGAGCTGACCTGCTGTAGTTGCAGTGCAAGACCAGTTAAAATGAAGTTAGTCTTGAAATCCTGAACACCTGTCTGAGGAAGTTGCGTCTCTTTTCGACACAAAGGACAAATAAGCATCTTAGCATCTTTGTAGTTGGTAGTGTGGTATTCAAGTAAACAGTGTTCACAGAAGCTATGAAGACAGTCCAGTAGTTTGGGTTCTGTGTACTCCTCTTGGCAAATACTGCACTCCAGATAATCCTTTCTGATTTTTTCTAGAGCTGAAACCTTTACTCGTTTAGAAGATGCCATTTTGATCTGGAAATAAAATCAAAAGAGCAAAAACAATTATAAAAGAATTACCATTCAGTTTGCACAAATCAATTTCAGTAAACATCAGTTCCTAGATTACATCAAATTGGTCCCTGCACTGTACATTATTGTGGGAATGCAATGAAACATATCATACATTCTAAGAAAAATGAAGTTCTTTTGATGTACCTTTTTGAACAGAAATCAAACACCCAATAGCATCCATTCAGTCAATAATTGTTATCAGTTTTCAGGATGTACATGGTGAGATTTATTTTATTTTTTCAATCTGAAGACAACTACAGAAAGCTAGTCGAAACAATAATCCAGAACAAACTAAGAGCTTTTTGTTAAGCCAACACTCCTCCCAACATGCCCAACATAGTTTGGTTCACATGGTTGTATCAGCAAGAGTTAACAAGTAACCAATCAATGTATTTCATACATTGTTATCAGTTTTATTATTCACACTATATTAACTTGTACTAGTACTCAAGGTCCAAGTATTTATACTCAGGGGTACTTTGTTTTCGACCAAACCTAATTTTTGTTGTGTTGTCTCATTAGATTTATCTATATTTCGATGATGAACAATTAAGTAAACTAACAATTTTGTTCCGCTGCATGTCTTTACAATCACTTTGTTTGCAACTTGAGGAGAGCTCTACAAGAGTTTAGAACTAATAGTCTGGATATGACACATTATAGTGCCCTATATGAGATACACAAAATAAAAAAACAGAGGGGGGGGGACATTTGATATAGAGGTCGTCACACTCAAAAATTGGGGGTGGGGACGTGTCCCCCTGTCTCCCCCCCAGGATTGATGCCCATGACTTGATAAAAGGAAGAAGAAAAAGTTCCCATAAATACTTCTGGTATTTGATGTTGTCATGTGAGAAATTTGAGTAGGCACTGACTGTGTAAAGCAAAACCTTGGCTGAAAATCTGCCATGGTTTGCTGGAAGTTGTCAGACTTACTTCTCATTGAGCCGACTGTAACGTTGAACAATGGGGGCAGCCTGTCCATTCTTGTGTGCCACATTTGTACAACAGGACAAAGGTCTGGAATCAGGGGTTACACAGAACCTGCTGTCATTTTATTTTGTAGGAAGAGAGACCTATAGTTTAACTACCCTACATATACCTCACGGCATACAGTAATAAAGGATTTCACTAAACAATAGTATGCATCTAGAATGAGTGTATCGACTAGTTATAAAAGATCTAGACATTGAAAACACTCGGCATGAATGGAAGAAGAAACAAAATAGCAAGTTTTGCAGTGTATTATGATTGGCATGGAGGCAAGGGGAGAGTGAGACGCTAGGTGAATGCGAGACATAGTTGTATAGGGGGATGGATGGGATGAAGGGGAGGAAGGGGGAGGGGGATGTTAATGTTATTGGTGTAAATGAGGGTAGTGTTAGGGGTTAGGAAGAGGGATTGAAGTGGTTGAAGGTAGTATAAGGGAGGGTGTGGAGGAGGGTGATGAAGGTAATGTATGAGGTATAAGAAGGGGATATGAGGTAGGGGTATGGGAAGGGGTTAGTAGTGTTGGGAGGGGTATATGTGGGTGGTACAGTACTGCCAAGAATTATTTGGCACACGAACACGGTTTTCGCAAACCACGAAACATTATAATGAGGTTCATCCAATCTCGTTCCGTGTTTTATTCCAACGAATATCGTGTTTTACAACAGTGGGGGGATTAGCAACCGTGTTCACGATCTTGCTGTACACTGTCGTAAACTTCGTGTTACCATCGTGTTCGTGTTTCCCATTCCTGTGGTTTTTGCCAGCACAGCACAGCCTATAGACTAAAGGTGTGAATGAGATCAATAGACCTCAATAAACAAGTCTTCAAGTGCATACAAAGTACGTTTAGGCAAGTTAACAATGTCCGACCTCCCCTCTTTGTTAAATTTTTGCCGTTCTGGAACAAATGCATTAAAAAAATTTTGTTTAAATGGTAGAATGTCCATATTCCGTTTTTTAATATTGCCGGCATTCGAGTATTGAGGAACATTTTTTTACAAGTTAATAATGTCCGACCTCCCCTCTTTGTTATATTTTTTCCGTTCTGAAACAAATGCATTTAAACAATTTTTTTTAACGGTAAAATGTCCGTATTCCGTCTTTTAATATTGCCGGTGAGTTGCGGCGATGATGACGTGATTTAACGGCCGATGGACACCAAAGCCTGTGTGTGTGTGTGTGCGGGTCGTATAAATAGTCGAGTTTGGCGTTCCCACTCTTCTACCCGTATGTTGAACCAGTGTTCTCCACACGTGGGTTTCCGAAGTTTAAGACCGCCCTGCTAAAGAATTGGTCGCCCTGCTACAATAATTGCCGCCCTGCCAAACATTTAAAATCAAGTGAACACAACTTCAATTGCAGCGCGGAACGGACGTGTAAGTTCTCTTGCGAGAAAGATTTTTCCCGCCGGGGCGCCCACTCCAAATGAAGGCCAAGTTTGGTGAGCTCCCTGACCGCCAAACTGCTGCATTGCGATCTACCATGGAGGTACAGATATAGAAATTTCTACATCCATGGATCTACCACAGCTCTAGTTGACGGCCGTAGTAAACGGTACATCGTGTGGCTCTGCATCAAAAAAGTCTCAACAAATATAATGCACCAGTAAAATGAAACGAAGAGCATATCTGTCGTTTTGTATGAAAAAAATCGGTTCCACTTCAATTTTAAAAAGATAAATTTGTACGTAAAAAATAGCTTCAAAAAGAAAGAAAACAAGTCACAAAAACACGGCAGATTGTCCCGTTATCAATGTCGCCAACAGTCCCCAAATAGTATGGATAGATTATTTTCTACATGGAAATGTTAAAAGCGAGACCGGATCGTACCTAGTCCAGGCAGTCAGGATACAGCGATTTCCACCGATAGTCCAAATCTCCCGTTACGAAAAAACACCCTTAGACAGCAAGGTTTTCCTGCACAGTGATTGGCTGACGATGACATCATTGATAGGAGGTTGAGCCTGCTGTTTTTCGTGGGTTTCGCTCGTCCCCAGCGCCTTGCCTTAAAACCAAAGGCGCTGGGGATGGGCAAACGTATCGTTAACGTTAATGCTCAGTCCCATCATGCATCACACTCACACTGCAAGCACTGTACGCATGACGTACTTCCTGAACAAGAATCTGTGCAAGCTGATTAGCCCATCCCAGCGGTCCTGGATAGGCCGCTGGGACCGAGCTAAATCGTGGGTATGGTGCCCCGACCAATAAAAGTCGGAGAAGTAGTTTTTGTAAAAAAATTAACCCCCACTTGAGATTTAAAAAACAACAACCTAACTGTATATTGTCTGCTTCAACTTTATTTAAAGCAACACATTTGAAGGCTCGCATTTATTTTAATTTTTTTCACAACAAGAGGCTCAAATATAATTGTTAAAATTTGCAAATTAATGCTGCAATTAAAAGAGTGGCCTTGGTAAAACTGTGGAGAAACACTTGTATTAAATCACCTTAATTAATATTATCGGGACTTTACGTCTTCTTGTTTTGTTTCAGTTTAAATATTTTTTGGAAGCTTTAAGAAGGATTATTTTTTCTGATTCTCTCAGAGTTCGTGGGTCAAATCAAATGTGTGCAGCAAACTCAGTTACTTAAAAAATGGAGATTAATGACTACTAAATCACTTCTTTGATAATCGACAGTTGTTTTATTTGACAATAAAAACTCTAACATTACCATTATCTCTAACAATCAAAAAGTCAACCTTATTTGGAATGCGAAGTAAAATTAATTAAAAAGAAAAGGGCAGGCAAAACTCATGAGGAGGATTAATCGCAAAACACTGCCTCAATAAAAAAACATGTTTCATGAATTAAAATATATCAATACGATGACAATACTACATAGTTTGGAAAAAGATATACATGTACAAATTAACTTATTGAAAAAACTTGGACCTGAAGGTAGAAAAATTCCCATTAATTTTTTTCATTCTTAGGGCATCATTTGATTTTGTGATAAATATCCTCTAGTTTCATACAAACCAGGAATCATTTGATACTTTTAACTGCATGAAGTCATGGAAACATGTAGTAATATTCAATTCAGGTTGAATTGAGCAATCACCAGACAATTACTTTCAGAAGTAATGTAAATCAAATTTTAAGGAATAAGATGAACTGTTTTCCTCTATTTAAATCATAAGAATAGAAAAATGTTTTCCTCTTTTGAAATCATAAGAATAGAAAACATGTATTAAACATTGAAGTAATTATGCAATAATTAACTTAATATCCTCTAGTTTCATACAAACCAGGAATCATTTGATACTTTTAACTGCTGAAGGCATGAAAACAATATTCAATTCAGGTTGAATTGAGCAACCACTTTCAGAAGTAACTAAATCAAATTTTAAGGAATACGATGAACTGTTTTCCTCTTTTGAAATCATAAGAATTGAAAACATGTATTATACATTGAAGTAATCACGCAATAATTAACTTAGTAACTAAAAGTAAAAACAAGTATTTGAATTATTGATTAAACTCATAAAATGAAATGAAAACGATTTGAACTTGGTTTTATTATCAAATCACAGTTTGGCTAATCTTGAAAGGTGCCTACTATATGAGTCAATAGAAACAACACAGTTTTGCCAAATGGTTTCTATTTGAGAAAAGGGGGCTGGTGCCAGCTTGAAAACAGCATCTTTCGAAGCTGATAACCGAGATTTGTCTAGGCTAGACTTTCCTCTTACCCCCCTGCAGTTAGCTCCCACCCTTTCGGAATCCAAAAATAAGCAGGACGCCAGCTTTCTCGCAATAACCACATGTTCTGGCACATACTTCATAAACTTAGCAAGTATATCATCTTTAACAACAAATTCAACAGACCCGTCATCATTTGAAAAAGTGTCAAATAGATGCATAACATCGTCGGGTGATCCTACACTCCGTTCAATTCTCACAGGTCTGCTAACTTTAGCCAAAATAGCTTT
This sequence comes from Pycnopodia helianthoides, assembly GCA_032158295.1. Lineage (NCBI taxonomy): Eukaryota > Metazoa > Echinodermata > Asteroidea > Forcipulatida > Asteriidae > Pycnopodia > Pycnopodia helianthoides. Next base: position 31,969 of record JASTWB010000067.1, read on the forward strand.
CTCCAGTTTAGCTATCCGGCTCTCTAGCATTTGACAGCCATCGCATTGAAAAACTGATGGGTCACTTATGTCTAGAGAAAGCGATGAATCAGAACTTGAGGTGTTTTCAGCTCTGGGGGTGGAAGATCGCCAAGCAGGTGAATCGAATGGGTTCGTCAGGGTTGTGGCCGCTCCTCGAGACGACTGGGGCCAAAAATTACTCTGCCCCAATGGTGCTAAAGAGGACATCACGTGCTGGGACCTGGGCTGTGTAGTTGGCTGAAAAAGAGCTCTGGCCGAAGCAGCCAGTACATTCGATGTAGACTGGTTGGATTGACAAGAGGCCTCAGGATGGGTAGTTGGCGGGCAGCGGGCATGGGCCGAAGCAGCCAGTACATTCGATGTAGACTGGTTGGATTGACAAGAGGCCACGGGATGGGTAGTTGGCGGACAGAGGGCATGGGCCGAAGCAGCCAGTACATTCGATGTAGACTGGTTGGATTGACAAGAGGCCACGGGATGGGTAGTTGGCGGACAGAGGGCATGGGCCGAAGCAGCCAGTACATTCGATGTAGACTGGTTGGATTGACAAGAGGCCTCGGGATGGGTAGTTGGCGGACAGAGGGCATGGGCCGAAGCAGCCAGTACATTCGATGTAGACTGGTTGGATTGACAAGAGGCCACGGGATGGGTAGTTGGCGGACAGAGGGCATGGGCCGAAGCAGCCAGTACATTCGATGTAGACTGGTTGGATTGACAAGAGGCCACGGGATGGGTAGTTGGCGGACAGAGGGCATGGGCCGAAGCAGCCAGTACATTCGATGTAGACTGGTTGGATTGACAAGAGGCCACGGGATGGGTAGTTGGCGGACAGAGGGCATGGGCCGAAGCAGCCAGTACATGCGATGTAGACTGCTTGGATTGACAAGAGGCCACGGGATGGGTAGTTGGTGGACAGAGGGCATGGGCTGAAGCAGCCAGTACATGCGATGTCGACTGCTTGGATTGACAAGAGGCCACGGGATGGGTAGTTGGCGGGCAGCGGGCATGGGCCGAAGCAGCCAGTACATGCGATGTAGACTGCTTGGATTGACAAGAGGCCTCGGGATGGGTAGTTGGCGGGCAGCGGGCATGGGCCGAAGCAGCCAGTACATGCGATGTCGACTGCTTGGATTGACAAGAGGCCTCGGGATGGGTAGTTGGCGGGCAGCGGGCATGGGCCGAAGCAGCCAGTACATGCGATGTAGACTGCTTGGATTGACAAGAGGCCACGGGATGGGTAGTTGGCGGATAGAGGGCATGGGCCGAAGCAGCCAGTACATTCGATGTAGACTGGTTGGATTGACAAGAGGCCACGGGATGGGTAGTTGGCGGACAGAGGGCATGGGCTGAAGCAGCCAGTACATTCGATGTAGACTGGTTGGATTGACAAGAGGCCACGGGATGGGTAGTTGGCGGACAGAGGGCATGGGCCGAAGCAGCCAGTACATTCGATGTAGACTGGTTGGATTGACAAGAGGCCACGGGATGGGTAGTTGGCGGACAGAGGGCATGGGCCGAAGCAGCCAGTACATTCGATGTGGACTGTTTGGATTGACGAGAGGCCACGGGATGGGTAGTTGGCGGGCAGCGGGCATGGGCCGAAGCAGCCAGTACATGCGATGTAGACTGCTTGGATTGACAAGAGGCCTCGGGATGGGTAGTTGGCGGACAGAGGGCATGGGCCGAAGCAGCCAGTACATGTGATGTAGACTGGTTGGATTGACAAGAGGCCACGGGATGACTATGGGATCTTGGCTGGACAGTTGCATCACAGAGGGCCGGGACCGGGGCAAGTAAGGAAGACTGGTCTGCTGCAGGCTCTTCCTGCTCCATGGACACGTCACTAAGGAGTAGATCTGTGACCTCTTGAAGAGCTAATTTGCCCTCCTCCAACAGTCCGTCAACGTTTTCGAAGAATGTGTTGTTCTCCACGTCAGAAACTTCGCTTGAAGATGAGGGAGTGGGGGAGCCTGTACTTCGCATAAAAGCTGCCTGAAAGAGATTACACACGTCACTCATTATTATAGATTGATCCATAAAATAGAAATTATATAGAATTGTTGTCAAAATACAATTATGGACATGACTGCAACTTCTATGTGTTTTGACATAAAAGCTGCCTGAAAGAGGATACACCCGTCAATCATTATTATAGATTAATCTATAAAATAGAAATTACAGTATATGGAACTGTTGTCAAAATACAATAATGGACATGACTGCAACATCTATGTGTTTTGCCAAATCTTTACAGAACTTGGGTTCAAAATTTGGCATAAGACCAAATTCACACCACAAAACAAACTTGACTTTGGATTGATTTGAAGTATTTTTTTCTTCCCCTCCTCCCAAATCATAAAATGTCCCCATACATTCGTAATATGCAAAATTGTGGATTCCTGAAATTTGTAAATTATAGCACACCACTATAAAAGAGGAAAGAGATGTCAAAACAACGTTTATTGGTGGAGCTGAGCTATCGAAACGCGAAAAGGAAAGTCAAACTTGACTGTTTGTTCTGTTTCGTAATTACCTTCTTTTTGACAGCGACTGCTGTCGTTACCTTTGGTTTCTTTGGTTTCTGAGAGAAGAAAAAAAACCAATAATAATTACTCTGTAGTTCCATTACAAATGATCCATATTTTACATAGTGATTGTTTTTTTTTTACGTTCAGGCCGTTCCAATTGTATTAGTTGGTTTATTGATCGCGGCGACCGATTTTCTTACAATGGGATTTTCTATATTGGCATGCCTTTTCCAGCTGTTTTGGTATGACATTCAGTACTTATTGAAACACGACGTACGTTTAATGATATCCCTTTCCCTTTATTCAGTACCTTATCGCCCTGTTGAACCATACCGGACATACAAACTTACCTTGGTCGTAACTGCAGTTTTCTTAGAGGCCGCCTCCTTTTTCTTTTTACTCTTTGGCGGGCGAGTGGTCACTTCAGAATTGCTCCTCTTCCCCGCTTGAATCGACTTTGGTTTCTTAGTCTGCCAGTAAAAAATAAAAAAAATTAGAGCATCTAATTGTACGCAAGTACTGAGAGATTTAGTCGTTCCCAATAGAGAAAATTGAAATGAAAGAGGAAGAAACATTGTTAATCCTCACTTTGTGTATCCCAACATAATTATGCAAACGGCACGATGAAAAAAATGCAAAAGAAAACAAACCTGTGAAAATCGGAACTCAATTGGTCGTCGAAATTGTGAGAGAATAAATAATGATAAATAGAAAATCATCTCATTTTCTTTGTACCTGCACAAGTTGTTCCATTGGCGCTGGCGCCGGTCTTCCTTCAATAATGTGTTCGTACTGAATCATCCTGCCGTTGGTAGCTTCAACCTGAATATAAAAGTAAGGACATAACACAAACTTGTAAAACAATACAGTAGGGTAGATGGCTTTAGCTTTCGTTCCAAACCGGGCCTTCTTCAGAGGCATTAACAGGTACAAACAAATAGTCATATCCATTTACAGAAAAAGGAGTATAAGGATGAGATATAGAAAAAGCGGGAAAATTATAGCCAATCAAAGTTTCTGTTTTAGAAACACTCGGTGCGACTGACGCATTTCACTTATGCGCACCCTCTTACTATTAATGAGTATAATGGTATCGTCGAGGTACGTCGAAAGACAACATGGCGGATATTACCGTTCATTACTAATTCGGGATAAAAAAAAACTTTTTTTTTCACAGTTAAAAATACAATTTGTTCAACAGTTGGAAAGTGATTTAGATGCATATGACTCTTCTACATAATTATATTTAACGGTTGACTTATGTTCAAATGTTCTTTTAAAGGAACATTACAGAATTGGTAAGAAAAAAACTTGTAAAATATACTTTTTGATCACAGATTTACATAGAACTTACACGGTCTAATGATGATGATAGTAGAAAACATCTCTTGAAATATTTCTGTCTGAAATGCCATACTTGATGAGAAATGAACAAACTAATTTTTCGATTGGAGTTTATCGCTCAGTGAGCGTTTTATTCATTTGTTGATTCTATATGATTTCATGCAAATGTGTAATCGCTTTTTCACTATTTTCTCGTGACCCAGATGGCCGATCGATCTCAAACTTCTACAGGTTTGTCAGTTTATGTATATGGTGGATTACATAAAGTGCTTACACTGCCATCAACTGTTTTGTTAGCAAAAACTAATTCTGTAATGTTCCTTTAAAGTGCATTTAAAATTTATTGTCGTGAGTTAAGTTTTAGTGTGACTCGGCTTCTAGTGTGACCGCACGGGGGGGTCTTCACGTTCCTTTTCCAATAAATTCACAAGGCATAATTTACAATAGTTGATTTAAAATAAATCATAATATGAACTTGATTGAACCGCATATTCACAATAAGACTATCTGTGTTACTCACCTCGCATTTAAAACGATCGTTGACCTCCACGGTAATTGTATCGCCCATGGAACCGTCATCTTTTTTGCAAATCACGTCATCACCTTTCTCCAAGTTTTCTGGGTGTCGTAACAATGGCCAATCTGTTACTTTGAGGTCAAACTTGAGCTTCCGCCGACTCTCCGGTACACGAATTCGCTTATTCAAAACAAAACTATCGAGAACAGACGAAAAACCACTCCAGTGTAATTTGGAAGAAACCTCTCCAAGGCTTAAAACTGTACAAGGCAACCAAACTCCGCAAGCCGGATCTGGTGCTTGAACTTTATCACCGACTTTGAATAATGCCATAACGTCAACGGATTTCGCCAGAAAGATAGTGACAGTATTTTTTGAAGAAGCAGCTTTATAGACCCGTGCTAACGCGCGTGCTAACGCGTGGGTCTAGCAACGCAAATGTTTACGTCAACTTTGTTGTTGGGTACGCGTACCTCGTATAAAGTTGTGCGGGTGGAGGAGGGAGGGGGGATATTAACAATGGAATCAGTTGGGGTGAGCAAAATCTTTATGTGAATGACTCACACTGAAATGAATAAATAAAGTAAGTAATGGTAGAAAGGGTTCCTTAAAATATTTCTGCCTAAAATGCTATCGTTTCTGAGAAACAAGTAAAACAATAGAAATTAAATTATTGCGCGCGATAATTTGAAAAAAAACAGAAAACACATAAGAACTCTTTTCACTATTTTCTCGTGACTTCGATGACCAATTGAGCTCAAATTTTCATAGGTTTGTTATTTCATGTATATGGTTAATCACACAAAACATGAACTTTGTTTGCAACTGTTTTGTCAGCTCTACCAATCCTGTATAATACCTTTAAGAGATACATGTACATTGCTTCAAAATATAAAGACGTACTACTGTTATATAATTCAGCTAAAAACAACCTAAGGTCTCTTGTTGTTGATGTTATACTGATTTTCAATTTTTTTTTAATTTCTGTTTCAAAACCTTGTAATTTAACACCCGATGCCGTCATCGTGACGTAACGACTTTTGGATCATCTACTGGTTATTTTCTTCCTGCAAAGTTTCAAGTTAATGTAAGCTTCACAACCATGCGTTTTCTTGCGGACAATCGACTTTTACAAATATTTACGACTTCAGAAGATATCTAACCGAAGGGTGGTTTAATGTAATACATAGTACTTAGCCATATTTGTTCAAACCCAAACTTTAAAAACATCTTCTAAATAACGATTGGCAATAGTTCTGAAATATTATTCTTTTTTCATCTATTTGCTCAACAGGCATATCTAAGGTCTCCAAAGTCTTGTCATGAGTTACATTATACATCCTTTTAAAATGGATACATGGCATACAGGTTTTCTACATAGAAAAAAAAGCAACTTCTGAGTTTGATGTTGAACAATACCATGCCGCAATAATTCTTGAATGCGGGTTGGTGCGTACTTGAGCACAGAAAAGGCTCTAGAGGTGTTTGGTGGGAGCTTGTGTGAGCTTTAGACATTAAGCAACAAGACAAGGGGTTGTTTCTAACCCCCATGATACCCTTGCATTAAATAAAACTTTAAAAAGGGACTATGATGTTTAACAATGGAGTGCCGCGTTAAACTTTCAATTCCTCTGCCACTGTGATTTATGTAAGCTGTGGTTTGAGTAGAACGCAAAGGGAGACATCAATACAATGGTTCAAATAACCTTTACATTGGCCAGACCATGCGCCGTACGTATTGTGTGAAGTCTCTGTTAAGTTTGCCGAGAAGGAGTTGGGAAGAAGAAACCGCAGAAGAGAGGAAAAAATAAATAAAGCAGAAGCGGTAGTTTAAAGAAAGTAACTACATTGTACGTGATCCACATTGTACTCTGGTATACTGGTTATGTTCTGTGTACGTGATTTTATCTATAATTCATGAAAAAGTAAAGGTTCTATAATAAGAACTCTCATCAAGTTATGTACATGTACATTCACGTTCTGCTGCGCAACGTTCATGGCTCGAATTGCTCAACACGTAAGGGTCCGCATAATATTGCTTTGGAAGAAAGGTTTCCACGCTGAACAAATCCGGAAAAAACTTGCCGAAGAGGACATATGTCATTCCCGGCAAGGTATTCAGTACGTAATTTTAAGATTTAAAAGTAGACGCAATATTGGAAACAAACCTAGGTCTGGTCGACCCAAAAGAATATCTGGACATCTTCTCGAATACATTGACCAGAAACTGACCGAAAATGATGAAGCCACTTCGGTAGATTTACAAGTAGCTCTTCGAGTTGAAACTGGAGTAAATTTCCCTTTATCTACGATAAGGTTGACGCGGAGAAGGCTTGGTTGGGTGAAGACTGGTGTTCGTTACTGTCAGCTCATAAGACACGTAAACAGGCAGAAACGACTTTTGTATGCTTTAGAGTGTTTGAGAAACAATGAGACATTTCAGAATGTAATTTTCACCGACGAGTCGTCAATAGAAATCGACCGACACAGCCGACTAACCTTCAGAAAGATCGGCGATGTAGGTGAAGACATCGTCTGTGGAAGAAAGCTGAAGCCCAAACCGAAACACCCAGCAAAGGTTCATGTTTGGGCGGGAATTTCTGTCTGCGGAGCAACGAAGATCCTTCTTTTTGGCGGCATCATGAAGAAAGAGTTTTACTCAAGCGAGATCCTGGAAAAGGGTCTTAAACCCTTTCTCCTAAGAAAATATCCCGAAGGACATCGCTTCATGCAGGACAATGATCCTAAAGTAAGTACAGTTCCACGTTTTTGAAGAAAAAAAAGTTGTTTCTAATAAGAAGACATCGTCAACGGAATTTTTTGGCAAAGAGTCTGCGTTTTCCATCACTGTGTGTATTTTTTAACAGAGGAAGGGGAGGTGTCGCATACCCCAAGTAAAAACTAAACATTGTAAATCTATTAAAAGTGAAACGTTGGTCCTTTCTGGGGTGTCAGGACACTTTGTACCTTGGACACTTCATACCTTCTTACAAGACACTTTGTAGACTGCTACCAAATGGATCAACAACTCCAGCCTTCCAAGCTAGACAGCTCGCTGACATTGGCTGAGACTGACCGGGTTGCAGATATTGGACCAAACCATCACAATACGTTAAAGCATTTTATGCACCAAACATTAACAATCATGCACATGTAAGTACAGGTGCATGTACCATAAATGTGTTATTCTGAAAACCCGGTATAGCAAAATGTTTGTGATGATTTGCTCTCAACCATTTTTTTTTTTTGGGGGGGGGGTTAAATTCCAGGCTCACTGATGGGATTCATTTTCAGAATTTCTGGATTAATTTTTGTTGATGAAAATATCATTGTCACAATAAACATGATAAAACCATGACTAAACCTAGTAGAGACAAGAAATGTGTCATAAAATGCACAGTTTCTTTTTCTCTTTCTTGTGTTTACTGCAAATCGACTGAACCCTTGGCCGTAAGCCACAGGCAATAATTGGAAGCCCCCTTTGTACATATGAGTACATGCACAGTGCATGATACATACATATCATACATACATACATATCAGCATTTATATGAGGCGCCTTTTTCCCAAGGTTACAAAGCGCCTACAGAAGATGCAACAAAGAAATCCAAACTCAAGATGTTCCAATGTAAAGTGAAGTAAACGAGTCAAGTATTTCTGTACAAGTGAGTCTTAAGTAGTTTCTTGAATTGTTTATGTGAAGTTGCATGGCGAAGATGTGATGGTAATGAGTTCCACAGGTTTGGAGCGCTAGCAGAAAAAGCACGCGAACCAGCTCTGGAGACGGTGCGATGTACAGCCAAGAGGTTCTCTGAGGAAGAGCGAAGGGAACGCGGTGGGACATACGGTTGTAGCATGTCGGATATGTATGATGGTGACTGGTGGGCAAGGGATTTGAAGACATGAAGACAAAGTTTGAAGTCAATTCTGTTTGAGATGGGCAGCCAGTGCAATTTATGAAGTAGTGGTGAAATGTTGTCATGACGACCGGTCTTAAAGATGAGTCTGGCTGCTTTATTCTGAACTTTCTGGAGACGATTTATGTTTTTCTTTGTGATTACTTTCAAAAGCGAGTTGCAGTAATCTAGTCTTGACAGCACAAGTGATCTAACAACGGAATGACATGTATCCTCATCGATGTATGGACGTATCTTAGCGATATTTCGTAGGTGAAAGTTGGTGTTCTTACTCATTTGTGCAACATGATCATCCATTGACATCCTGGCATCAAACACAACTCCCAGATTTCGTACCGATTTGGCAGGTGAAATAGTTGTGTTTTCAAAAGTAAACTTGAGGTGACCAAGAGCTTTACTGGCAGTTTTGGAGGAAATTATGATGAAATCAGTTTTATCCGCGTTAAGTTTGAGTTTGTTGGCCACCATCCAATGCTGAATGTCTTTCACACAAGTAGATAAATTGAACAATGCACATTCTGCATCTAACGGGATCTTTGGGTCGATGATGGAGTATATCTGAATATCATCAGCGTACATGTGATATAACATATTGTGCTTACGTAGAATTTCCCCAATTGGGACTGTGTAAAGTGTAAAAGACAAAGGTCCAATAACAGAGCCCTGCGGGGTGCCGTAGTCAAGATTAGTGGTAGTTGAGTCCGCTCCAGGAACATGAACATGGTTAGTACGACAGTTGAAATAAGATGAAAACCATTGCAAGGCATTACCGGATATACCAAAGCTATCTTGAAAGCGGTGGAGCATGATGTCATGGTCTAGCGTATCAAACGCCGCTGAGAGATCCAACATAAACAAAATAGCTTTTTGTTGATCAATTGCTTTGAGAACGTGATCCTGTACACTGAGGAGGGCAGTTTCTGTGCTATGTGAATTGCGGTATGCTGACTGGAGTGGTTCAAACAGGTTATGATGATTAATGTGCTCAGTAAGTCTAGCAGAGACAACTTTTTCAATGTATTTTGATATTGATGAGATGCTGGATACAGGACGGTAATTCTTTAGATCATTCCTGTCAAGTGATGATTTCTTCAAGACAGGAGTCACAATAGCATGGCCTAAAGAATTCGGAAACACACCCTGCTCGAGGGAAGCGTTCACCACTGCTGTCAGTTTGGGAAGAATGACTGATGAATGTCTTTTCAGCAGCCATGTTGGCAGTGGGTCCAAAGCACACGTCTTGGTTGGTGACTTCATGATGATCCTTAAAAGGTCATCTTCAGTGACTGGACGAAAATCATGTAGGAGAGAACCATGAGAAGGAAACTTTCTTCCTTCCAGAGAAGACGATGGATCAATGTGGACATCATCAATTATGTTTCGAATCTTCTTCACTTTGTTCAAGAAGAACTCGCTGAACTTCTTTGCAAGTTCCTTCGGACAGTCATTCACAGGAAGAACTCTTGAGTTACTGTTAAGAAGCGTGAAGTTTCTCAGTGTAATATTGTTTCTTAGCAGAGAGAAGCACATCTTTAACGTGTTGTTTTGAAACATTGTATGCTTCTAGGTCATGTGGAGATTTTCTTTTACGCCACTTGCGCTCAAGACACCGTACACAATGGAATGTTTGGGCGTGTCAACACAAATGTCTAGGCCTAGTTCTGGCGTGTATAAAAGTCTGTCAAAAGCATCCATTGACAGCTTTTACATCAATTGAAGTTGAAAATAAAATCTTAAAAAATGCAGTTATCCTGACATTATTTTATTTATGTAACTGTGCAAAATGTATAATATTGGTATGTATCTACATGTAGGCCTCTCAAGCTAGAGTATTGAGCAAAGTTGACTCAGTTTGTGATCTGTACTCACCTTATCACTGTGCACTGTTAACCACCATCAGTTGTCATACATAGATACCTCTCCCTTGTCTGTAGTACTGTCAGGATTGTCCCTTGTTTTATTGCAAACAAACTGAAGTCTTATTTCCGTGTAGAAAGCAGGACGCTTGCTGTACATGTAGCAAGGCATGTACAGCCAGTGTGTTCCCAGACGCTTGATCAATACAGTACATACTGAATCTACAATGTACGACTGTACTGGGTGTTGACAATGAACTTGAATGTCAAAGGTCATCCAGCTAGTGGGTTCCAGAATCATCAAACTAAAAGTGGTGTATATTTCATGGCAACAATATTGCGTTACAATAACCATGTGTTATATCAACATATTAGGACAAATGCTTCACATGAATCAGAACCAAACATATTTCTCTACAAGATGAAAGTTTATTTTCTGACTCGCCACTTGTCAGCTTTACCATAAAAAAGATCATTACTAGACCTGCAACTATGTTTTCAAAACTTTTTTAGCTTTTATTTTAAGAACAAATTAAAAAACTTTTGACAAGTATGAATAAATAATCATATTAAAAAACATTTGTCAACAAACTTTGAACAACACAATAAAGTGCTTCTTGCTTTTGAAATGGCCTTCGCAAGAATCTGACCAACAAAATGAACTGGTTGATTGATGTGTTTAATGAAAATTAGGCCAGATAAATGTTTAGGGAACTTTGTGAATTGTTTACTTAGACTATTACTAAATAACAACTTGACTGTTCCCAATGTTGGTGAACATAATTTATTCTGACTGAAAAAGTGGCAGGTTAACAGGGGAAGCCATTCTACATTAAGATTGCAATGTATGGTACATGTACATGGTTGTAATTGTATTATGATTGTAATGTGGAGGATGGTATAATAAATGTTGGTGCTATCCCATCCAGTGACGCTGTATCTGTTGACTAGTTATAATTTGAAAAGAGTATTTGTGATACTACAATTCCAAATGTAATATCTGTGGTGGACTATTTTCACTTTTGTTATGTTAACTGGGAAGTGGTGGGGAAAATAGTTTAACCAAAAACAAAGTATGACCTTTTTTGAACATGTTGGTCGGTGGTGAACGTTTTTTTTCGAGATCAAAGAGGATATTTTTGCAGATCCTTTTGGTAGCAATAACTAGCTTTAAGATGATTATGAAGGCAATGCAATTCCATGGAAACAAACCATGGTTTGATCTTTGATCCTTCACTTATAACAACTCTTCCTAATAGACCCCCTACACCCCCTCCCAAATGGAAACAAATCATGTTTTGATCCTTCACTTATAACAACTCTTCCTAATAGACCCCCTACACCCCCTCCCCCATGGAAACAAATCATGTTTTGATTCTTCACTTATAACAACTCTTCCTAATAGACCCCCTACACCCCCTCCCCCATGGAAACAAATCATGTTTTGATCCTAAACTTTTAACAACTCTTCCTAATAGACCCCCTACACACCCCCTCCCCCATGGAAACAAATCATGTTTTGATCCTAAACTTTTAACAACTCTTCCTAATAGACCCCCTACACCCCCTCCCCCATGGAAACAAATCATGTTTTGATCCTTCACTTATAACAACTCTTCCTAATATACCCCTACACCCCCCCCCAAGAAACAAATCATGTTTTGATCCTTCACTTATAACAACTCTTCCTAATAGACCCCCTAGACCCCCTCCCAAATGGAAACAAATCATGTTTTGATCCTTCACTTATAACAACTCTTCCTAATAGACCCCCTACACCCCCTCCCAAATGGAAACAAATCATGTTTTGATCCTTCACTTATAACAACTCTTCCTAATAGACCCCCTACACCCCCTCCCCCATGGAAACAAATCATGTTTTGATCCTTCAATTATAACAAATCTTCCTAATAGACCCCCTACACCCCCTCCCCCATGGAAACAAATCATGTTTTGATCCTTCACTTATAACAACTCTTCCTAATAGACCCCCTACACCCCCTCCCACATGGAAACAAATCATGTTTTGATCCTTCACTTATAACAACTCTTCCTAATAGACCCCCTACACCCCCTCCCCCAAGGAAAAAAATCATGTTTTGATCCTTCACTTATAACAACTCTTCCTAATAGACCCCCTACAAGCCCCCTCCCCCATGGAAACAAATCATGTTTTGATCCTAAACTTTAAACAACTCTTCCTAATAGACCCCCTACGCCCCCCCCCATGGAAACAAATCATGTTTTGATCCTTCACTTATAACAACTCTTCCTAAAAGACCCCCTACGCCCCCCCCCCATAGAAACAAATCATGTTTTGATCCTTCACTTATAACAACTCTTCCTAATAGACCCCTACAACCCCCCCATGGAAACAAATCATGTTTTGATCCCTCACTTTTAACAACTCTTCCAAAAAGACCCCCTAGATCCCTCCCCCATGCAAACAAATCATGTTTTGATCCTTCACTTATAACAACTCTTCCTAAAAGACCCCTTACACCCCCCAAGAAACAAATCATGTTTTGATCCTTCACTTATAACAACTCTTCCTAATAGACCCCCTACACCCCCTCCCCCATGTAAACAAATCATGTTTTGATCCTTCACTTATAACAACTCTTCCTAATAGACCCCCTACACCCCCTCCCCCATTGAAACTTATCATGTTTTAATCCTTCACTTGTAACAACTCTTCCTAATAGACCCCCTAACACCCCCTCCCCCATGGAAACAAATCATGTTTTGATCCTTCACTTGTAACAACTCTTCCTAATAGACCCCCTACACCCCCCCCATGGAAACAAATCATGTTTTGATCCTTCACTTTTAACACCTCGTCCTAATAGACCCCTATGCCCCCTCCCCCATTGAAACTTATCATGTTTTAATCCTTCACTTGTAACAACTCTTCCTAATAGACCCCCTACACCCCCCTCCCCATGGAAACAAATCATGTTTTGATCCTTCACTTGTAACAACTCTTCCTAATAGACCCCCTACACCCCCTCCCCCATGGAAACAAATCATGTTTTGATCCTTCACTTGTAACAACTCTTCCTAATAGACCCCCTACACCCCCTCCCCCATTGAAACTTATCATGTTTTAATCCTTCACTTGTAACAACTCTTCCTAATAGACCCCCTACGCCCCCCCCCCATGGAAACAAATCATGTTTTGATCCTTCACTTTTAACACCTCGTCCTAATAGACCCCTATGCCCCCTCCCCCATTGAAACTATCATGTTTTAATCCTTCACTTGTAACAACTCTTCCTAATAGACCCCCTACAACCCCCTCCCCCATGGAAACAAATCATGTTTTGATCCTTCACTTGTAACAACTCTTCCTAATAGACCCCCTACACCCCCTCCCCCATGGAAACAAATCATGTTTTGATCCTTCACTTATAACAACTCTTCCTAATAGACCCCCTACACCCTCCAAGAAACAAATCATGTTTTGATCCTTCACTTATAACAACTCTTCCTAATAGACCCCCTACACCCCCTCCCCCATGGAAACAAATCATGTTTTGATCCTTCACTTATAACAACTCTTCCTAAAAGACCCCCTTCGCACCCTCCCCCCATGGAAACAAATCATGTTTTAATCCTTCACTTGTAACAACTCTTCCTAATAGACCCCCTGTGCCCCCCCCCCCCCCATTTAAACAAATCATGTTTTGATTCTTCACTTATAACAACTCTTCCAAAAAGACCCCTTCGCACCCTCCCCCCATGGAAACAAATCATGTTTTGATCCTTCACTTATAACAACTCTTCCTAAAGACCCCCTTCGCACCCTCCCCCCATGGAAACAAATCATGTTTTAATCCTTCACTTGTAACAACTCTTCCTAATAGACCCCCTACATCCCCTCCCCCATGGAAACAAATCATGTTTTGATCCATCACTTATAACAACTCTTCCTAATAGACCCCTACACCCCTTCCCCCATGGAAACAAATCATGTTTTAATCCTTCACTTGTAACAACTCTTCCTAATAGATCCCCTACGACCCTCCCCCATGGAAACAAATCATGTTTGGATCCTTCACTTATAACAACTCTTCCTAATAGACCCTCTACACCCCCTCCCCCATGGAAACAAATCATGTTTTGATCCTTCACTTATAACAACTCTTCCTAAAAGACCCCCTTCGCACCATCCCCCCATGCAAACAAATCATGTTTTGATCCTTCACTTTTAACAACTCTTCCTAATAGACCCCCTACACCCCCCCCCCCATGGAAACAAATCATGTTTTGATCCTTCACTTATAACAACTCTTCCTAATAGACCCCCTACGCCCCCCATGGAAACAAATCATGTTTTGATCCTTCACTTATAACAACTCTTCCTAATAGACCCCCTACACCCCCTCCCCCATGGAAACAAATCATGTTTTGATCCTTCACTTATAACAACTCTTCCTAATAGACCCCCTACACCCCCCATGGAAACAAATCATGTTTTGATCCTCCACTTATAACAACTCTTCCTAATAGACCCCCTACACCCCCTCCCCCATGGAAACAAATCATGTTTTGATCCTTCACTTATAACAACTCTTCCTAATAGACCCCCTACAACCCTTCCCCCATGGAAACAAATCATGTTTTGATCCTTCACTTATAACAACTCTTCCTAATAGACCCCCTACAACCCCCCCCCCATGGAAACAAATCATGTTTTTATCCTTCACTTATAACAACTCTTCCTAATAGACCCCCTACAACCCCCCCCCCCCCATGGAAACAAATCATGTTTTTATCCTTCACTTATAACAACTCTTCCTAATAGACCCCCTACGCCCCTTCCCCCATGGAAACAAATCATGTTTTGGTCCTTCACTTATAACAACTCTTCCTAATAGACCCCCTACGCCCCCTCCCCCATGGAAACAAATCATGTTTTGATCCTTCACTTATAACAACTCTTCCTAATAGACCCCCTACACCCCCTCCCCCATGGAAACTAATCATGTTTTGATCCTTCACTTATAACAACTCTTCCTAATAGACCCCCTACACCCCCTCCCCCAATGGAAACAAATCATGTTTTAATCCTTCACTTGTAACAACTCTTCCTAATAGACCCCCTACACCCCCTCCCCCATGGAAACTAATCATGTTTTGATCCTTCACTTATAACAACTCTTCCTAATAGACCCCCTACACCCCCTCCCCCAATGGAAACAAATCATGTTTTAATCCTTCACTTCTAACAACTCTTCCTAATAGACCCCCTACGACCCCCCCCAGAAACAAATCATGTTTTGATCCTTCACTTATAACAACTCTTCCTTATAGACCCCCTAGCTTTGCAATGTCTCAATCTCCAAACGTCATGACAATTACCTTTTTGTGTTGGTAGGCTACTCATGGGTTAATTTGGTTGTGGTCTTACTTTACTTGACTGCTGTTGTTTCTCTGTGTTCCTTGTAGCAGAGGGTAATCTTCTTCACTCTCTGTAAATTAATGAGTAAATTTATAGCTTCTAACTATACTTTTGAAAACGGTAATGTTTTAGATTAATACATCAACAGATTATTTGATTAATCATTATCAATCAGTACATGTAATGTGCCTTACATGTTTTAGGATCAAAGTAATAAATTTGATGCAACTGAATTGATCAGTGACAGAATGAAGACACACCACTCACAATGATTTGATCTGCTCCTATGCTTTTACAATTACACACCCAAGCCCAATACACTCATTCATTTCAGAAGCAAAGAACCAGCCAGTGCAATTACATGTAAGACCCTAGTGACCTGAGCAAATCACTACAGAGTTGATTTTTATCAGAAGAATAACCTGCCTAGTTTGAATCTGAGAAAGCTGACTCAAAGTTATCCGTGCATACAACACTACCATGAGTACGTTTACACAACACAAAAACATATAGAATTTGGTATTTCCACATGACCAATGTTCCTAGTAATTGTGGGAAGATTGGAACTCAGAACTTAAATACAAATACCTGATACTATGAATAAAATAACTAATCAAGTAATAAACCACAAGGGAAACTGACTGGCTAAAAAACAACTTGGGGTTGAAAAAAAGAAGTTTACTACAGCAGGATTTGAACCAACGACCTCCGAATTACCAAGCCGGTGCTCTACCAACTGAGCTAATCTAGCGGCACATTTATCCGGAGGTCGCTGGTTCCAATCCCGCTACAGTAAATTTTCTTTGTTCAAGTCCAAACTAATAAAATAACTTGTATGATAACAACATGACAAAGTTCCTTAACCTCAGTTAGCTGATCCATGTTGAAACAGACTGACAAATTTTGTGTGTGAATAATCTTGAAGACCTAAAATAAAAAGATGGGAAAAACCCTGACTAAAGTATTTCTCTGACTAAGAAAGATTGCATTGATTTGGTCTCTTATTTGTTTACATAATAACTATTCATCAAGTCATAAATGACAAGGTCAGTTACTATTGTGGTTTATTACTTGATATTTGAAAAAGTTGCATCCACTTAATGTAATCCGGCTCCTGCCATTTCCCAGGTTGTATCATAAACGAGTGTGATCCCTGGCTACATAGCAGTTACAGGTTGAATGGGTTCCCACTGGCCAACCTCAAACACAGATATTGACAAAATAGGAAGACCGCAAACATTAGGGCTAGATACATGTAGCTCAGTTGGTAGAGTGCCAGAACATTAATCCGTAGGTTGCAGGTTCAAATCCCCTTTTAGTAATTTGTTTTATGTTCAACTCGAAAATAATATTTATTCAAGTGTACACATCTCTTTGTGAAACTCAATGCGGGATGACCTACTTTAGCACCTATCTCTGTTGTGTGTTTTTATTTCATTAAAGGCACTGGACACTATTGGTAATTACTCAAAATAATTGTTAGCATAAAAACTTACTTGGTAACGAGCAATGGAGAGTTGTTGATAGTATAAAACATTGTGAGAAACGGCTCCCTCTGAAGTAACGTAGTTTTTGGTAATTACTCAAAATAATTGTTAGCATAAAAACTTACTTGGTAACGAGCAATGGAGAGTTGTTGATAGTATAAAACATTGTGAGAAACGGCTCCCTCTGAAGTAACGTAGTTTTTGAGAAAGAAGTAATTTCTCAGTAAAATATTTGAATTGATTTTGAGACCTCACGCGTGAGGTCTCGAAATGGAAATCAAGCATCTGAAAGCACACAACTTCGTGTGACAACATGGACAAGGGTGTTTTTTCTTCCATTATTATCTCGCAACTTCGACGACCAATTGAGTTCAAACTTTCACAGGTTTGTTATTTTGTGCATATGTTGAGATACACCAAGTGAGAAGACTGGTCTTTGACAATTACCAAAGGTGTCCAGTGTCTTTAAGAGGTTTGGGCGTCATATGATTATGCTAATGAAAATTTGCCTGGCATTTGTGAAGATACAAATTTATAAACACATGTCAATCCTTTTTCTTTTTGTATGAAGTATTACTTGAATCTTCTTTGTTAATAAAATTAGAAGCTACTTCTCTCAGTTTTGTATAAGTAACTTTTGTCTTGCAAACCTATTTACTATTTTATCATAGTTCCATTCCAAAAAAAAAGTCAATTCTATGTTGTTCATCATATGTTAACTACATGTACATGTACATGTACATGTACATGTACATGTATATGTTTTTGTGTGTCAGCTAGAGAGGAGAGTCTCCTTGACATATATTTTGTTTCTTTTAGTTAACCAATCAGGCTCTAGCTGATCCAACTCTTTCCTCCTTGTGTCAATGTTTTATTTGTAATCTTTTTGAAGTCTATACTGGCATGAAAACAAATACTACAACATCATCATCTTCCTGTTTTGGGTTTTGTTTTTTAATATATATTTTGTTAATGAGATATCACCTTACTCACACTTCAAGGTGAGGGCTACACTTTACTGATTTTGGCTTTTTACCCAAATCAACTATCACCAGAGGCACGTTGTCACCTACTCCTGGGGCTTAAACAGGGTTATACCCCCTTAACAGTCTGTAAGGATGTAGGCATGGGTATCATCCACTAGGAGCCTGGCTGGTAGAGCAGAATGCACTACCTTCCCAACTAAGCACAACAATTACTAGGAAAGGTTACCAGCCAAAATACAATTTCGCATATGCCCTCTGCGACTGGTATCCTGCTCATTTTGCTTAGCAGAATTGTTTGAGGCAATAATTTCAACTTAAGCAGCTCTAGGAAACTGGACCTTGGTGATCTGGTTTGGGCTGAAGACAAATCAGTTGAAACCTATCACCATGATTAAAGATAACATCATGCTGGACCACAAGAAGGTGGAACCTGACCTCAACTTTTGGGATACAATAAAACTAACTAAACTTCCTGAGAAGCTATTAGCTAAAAAAAGTCTGGTTTCATTCATGTAAACTTGGAGTATATAAAAGTGGAAAATGAAACATAATTTGTATTTATGATAAAACTGTATGAAGTTGTCTTTGTGAGTGTAAATATGGAATTTGATATTTTGATCATTGGGCAACCAAAGTAAACATGATCAAACTAACAGTTTTGTGCTTTGCTTCGTCTCGTAAAAGTGACCAATACTATCATTTCATCCTGGCTAGAACATTGTTTCTACATATACAGCAGAGGGTGTGGCACACAGTAACATTCACAAGTACATTGTAGTTACTTGAACCACCACCCTCTCCAGTCATGAAAGGACTGTATATCTGTGTAGACTCAGTTATTTAATGCATTGTTGTCCAGTCAGACAAAGATCAAACTTTGTCATGTATTAATAACAAATGGAACATGGGGGTCTTGGTACGGATTAGATGTGTTGGTCAACATTCTACAAAATTACTAGTGTGCCCCCCATCCACGCGCCTGGTTATAGTTTAATTTTGAAAATGATACATTAAAAAAATATAAGATCCGGGTGTTACATACAATGGGTTGTAGTACTGTTCAAATTTGTAAAACCCTGTTCCAAATTGGCTAAAAGTAAACAACACATTTAAAAAGGATAACATTGTCTTTACGTGAGATGTGCCTCTTATCAATGTACTTTGTCTACCAGTTTGGATTAAGCCATTTAGTCAGGTACCTGATAATAAGTTGTTCAGTTTAATATCTTTGAGAAACTTGTGTTTCTCATCAAAGAATGTAATGTCATCCTCTCAAACATGTCAAATATAAAAGCATTCCAAACAAAAATATTTGTCAAATGACAATTAATAATAATAATAAAAAGGAACTTATAAAGCGCAGTATTGCCGCAAAACAGCCTCAAAGCGCTATGTACAAAACAAAGCAAGATAAAAAGACAAAAGTCATTAGCAAAAGGTTAAAAGTTACAAAATTACACACTACTCACTGGTCCTGCCAGCCTTTGGCAAAAAGGAATACAAAATACTGTAAAACAGATAAGGTAAAACAAAAAATAGTCGAGCAATAATTAATATTTAAAGGTTACAAAATTTACGTAAATTTACAATTTACGAAGTTGCTCTTAAAAACATCTATCTTCTGAAAGTTGAATAATGCCCAAAATGCAACGATCCTGGAAATATGTTTTCACGAAGTGCCCAAAATCTTTGTGTCCATTAAATAGATGGCAGAGTGCCAATCATGAGTGCTCTGGCATTTGCGTTTCCACAAAGTGTCAAATAGTAAGGTTTGGCTGTGGGGAAAGTTTTGGTCACTGTGAAAACGGTGATAATATGTTCACACCAATTCAAAAATAGTTCTTACCTCTCATTGTGAGCTTCCTGTTTGTTGTACATCTCCAACTCTCCCTGTCATGTCTTCAGAGCTTCACTGGTAGAGTCTTCAGCATCTGCCCTGGGAGTCTAAGACTGACTAGGATCTTGTGGGTCTTGGGTTACCATGGTTATGGGCTTCCAAGATGCTGGTGGACATGAGGAGAGACACCTAAGATCAATAAGAATTAAAGTAAAGTAGAAGGATTCAAATAAGGGATTCAAAGATTGTTAAACTGTCTAAACCACAGGCTTTAGTGTGATTGGGCATGGCTAATGACTATGGGTTACTAATACAGGACTTACATGAAGATGAAATCATTTTACATCTATAACCAAAAATCATGTCTTCAATCTGTGATGAAATTAAGGGAAAACTAAAAGGCTATAAAATCAAACAACTGCACAGTAAATAGTGTATTTCTGTCAATAAAGCAGTTCAAAAAAACAGCTCAGGGATGTATTTTTAGAACCTGTTAAACAATTTGAATTAGTTTTTGATGTGGCTACCATTACTCCAGACTTTTCACCAGTTAGCTGCACACAGCAGTACATCAATCATAAATGGGATTGTTCAATTCATAAAGAACAATGAAAACTGTATTGATGAATTTCTTTAATTAAAACATAGGAAACAATTTCATTTACAAATAGTTTTCTGATTTTAAATAAGATGCAATAGAATTAGTCTGATTAATTATCAAGATGATTGAAATATTTATGCCAAAAAATAATTTAGATATTCATGTTTAAGGGATGTTAATCGTTCGATGGCTGCCGCCAGAAATAGTTTCAAATTTCCTGCACTCCTATAAACACATCCCTAATTCTCTAAAGATTAATTGGACAGAACTTAATGCATAAGGCACACAGTCTCCTATTTTCTCACACCTTCATCCTTTCTGTCTTGCCAACCCCCCCCCCAGCCCCAACCCCCACACACACCTGTTCTTCTTGTGGAATTACCCTCAACCCTTCCAGTGCCGCCAACGTTCTGAAACGTCAAACAAAGTATCCATCCACAGGCCGCCAACGTTCCCATACGTTCTACTAGTCGACCCCAAAAAATATATAAATGCCCTCTGGATAAAGAACGGCCAAAACACGACCGGCACGAAACCCTTTGAGCGCCGCCAACGTTCTGAAACGTCAAACTGAATCTCCATTCACAGGCCGCCAACGTTCCTTTACGTTCTACTACTCGAAATAATATATATATATATATATTTTTATTTTTTTAATGGCCGGCCTGTGGATTGAGAATTTTTAAAACAAGGCTGGCACTCTAAGGGTTAATCATTTGTTTGTCCCCCTCCTTTCCCCCTTTTCTATAATGAACTGTACATGACCCCGAAAACGTCACAAACATGACAACAAGAAAATCATGTAACGTGGAGTCTGCAGTCTGACTGTACTATTTTGGAGTTTACTCGACACATGCCGCACTTGATTTGTATCATTCCTCCTGCTTTTAATGTTCGATTTGAGTGTTTATTTTGGTAAGATTTGGCGAACGAAGTGTTGCTGCTACAATATGCCAGTATCGTGTGTCATGGGTGGATGCACTCGCAATAAGTGGAAAAAACCCAGAAATATTTTGGTTGACTTTTCATTGGTGACCACATGATATTTGAAGTCTTTAGACCACGCTCTTTTGAGGGCTGTTTGGTGCGACCCACTAGCAGCCTAGCATGTGTAAAAACCCAAGATACAAAGTGTTTCTAATCTCAGGCAGTCCATGAGTAAATGACAGCTAATACAGAAAGAATTTGTTCTATCCACCACCTAGATAATAAAGAAAACAACAAAAATCCAAACATATTTGTACAAACATAAAAGTTTCAACTCTTGTGTAAAGATTCCACACAAGTGTACTAGGAAAGTTAATTGAAGACAGTGGTAATAACTAAAAAAGTAGTTTTTAAATTTATCTGATAATACAATGTATATTCGGTTTTGCCAGTAACACCATGTGTATATCAACCTGACTTTGTCAGTAGTAATGATTTTTGTTCTTTAGAGAACTTTCTTGCCTATTTGTTCTACAACTAATGCTGGAATTAAGATTTACGAATTCGGAAAATTCTTTTTGATCAAGATTGTCTGATTATTAACTCTACTGGCTGAAGTAGAAAATCACCTGAACTACTTTCGCTTTGTGGATCGGGGGACTTCTCATAATTAATTGCACTGCCGCAGAGTGAGTTCTTTTGGTCTGAATGTTTCGACTAGCTTGCTCTATTCATCGTCAGGGAACAAAAATTTACACAGCAAAGTAAATATACACATGGCCTTTGGTGCGACCCACTAGCAGCCTAGCATGTGTAAAAACCCAAGATACAAAGTGTTTTCTAATCTGGGCAGTCAATGAGTAAATGACCGAGCAGGTTAATGGGGGAACAGTGACTAAGGGGTTAAAGGGACACACTGGCTTCTTGGGCTATTTGGGCTACAAAATAGATTAAAACATGACTCCAAAGGTCTGCCCGGAATGGAGAAGAATGGCTCCTAAAAGAAACGGTCTAATTGTGCAAAAACCTAAGATACAAAGTATTTTCTAATCTCGGGGCAGTCCAGTGAGTAAATGGCCGGGCACAGTGACTAAGGAAGGGGTTAATTTTGACAGCAGTGCGTCACAGTAAGTAAACATACAGTAGCCTTTTTATGTCCTCTTGCTTGTAACTTGAGGAGCTACAAGTGTTTAGAATAGTCTAGCGATGTCATAATATAGTGCTCCTATATGAGATACAGCAGTTAACAAAACCTGATTTGTCCCAGAATATAATCACAAGGTGGAATCGGACTATTCCATTTTACGAGGCGATTATATTCTGCACTGCAATGCACAAACTAAATGCATTAAAGGAACATTACAGAATTGGTAAGAACAAAACTTGTAAAATATACTTTTTGATCACAGATTTACATAAAACTTACACGGTCTAACGATGATGATAGTAGAAAACATCCTTGAAATATTTCTGTCTGAAATGCCATATTTGATGAGAAATGAATAAACTAATTTTCCGATTGGAGTTTATCGCTCAGTGAGCGTTTTATCATTTGTTGAATCTATATGAATTCATGCAAATGTGTAATCAGTTTTTTACTATTTTCTCGTGACCCAGATGGTCCTGATCGATCTCAAACTTCTACAGGTTTGTCAGTTTATGTATATGGTGGAATACATAAAGTGCTTACATTGCCAGCAACTGTTTTGTTAGCAAAAACCAATTCTGTAATGTTCCTTTAAATATTTGTTTTTTACAACTCACATCCTTGTCATTTGAACAGTTTTTCATAATAAACACAAACAAACACGGAAACTCATCCACCCTACACTCTGTAAAAACCCATAGTAAACAACATGGATACTCCATGTAGACACAGGCATGTTTCTTAAGTTTAAGTCGGTTTGGTAAAGACTTTTGTGTTAGCTTCATTAATCTTTAACCTTTGAAGATTGTCAAGTCAAGGAAGATGCTAGTAAGTTTGAAGGTTAGGTGTATTTGTTCATTATGTTGATGAGACTCTGGGAATCTTATTCAGTGGATAAGAGCATTGGACTCAAGCTCTGGTGTTTCTGTTCAGCAGAGTGTGGGTTCCAGTCCCGGTCGTGACACATGTGTCCTTAAGCAAGACACTTAACCATATCACTGCATCCTTGGATGGGACATAAAGCGTTGGTCTTGTTTGCTGTGTAATGCACGTAAAAGAACCCAGTGCACTTATTAAAAAGTGAAAAGGGGTTCGCCCCGGTGTTCCTGGTTTGATTGGCGCATATTGCACCACAGCACCTTGTATACCATTACATGTGCTATGTAAAGGAATAGGTCTAATACTTCAAAAAGTAGCTCCACAATACCTTGCAGGAAAATACTGAATGTTGAAGCGCCTTGAGCATAACTAAGTGACAGATATGAGCACAATATAAGAAGCAACTATTATTAGATTATTATTATACGTTCTTCTTTGTATTATTACTTACAATGGTTTGAATGAAAGATGAGTTAATCCTAATGAATGAATCACACTAGAATCCAAGTTGATGATGTGTCTGTATGTGTATGAAGGATCTGCACACACAATCAACCTTTCTATAAACACCAGGCCAATTATTAAGACCAAGCTGGACTTTGTATTGGAAAGGATCCTGAACACACAATCAACTTGCTATAAACACCAGGCCAATTATTACAGACCAAGCATGACTTTCGTATTGGAAAGGACCTGACACACACAATCAACCTGCTATAAACACCAGGCCAATTATTATAGACCAAGCTGGACTTTGTATTGGAAAGGATCCCGAACACACAATCAACTTGCTATAAACACCAGGCCAATTATTACAGACCAAGCATGACTTTGTATTGGAAAGGATCCTGAACACACAATCAACCTGCTATAAACACCAGGCCAATATTACAGACCAAGCATGACTTTGTATTGGAAAGGATCCTGAACACACAATCAACTTGCTATAAACACCAGGCCAATTATTACAGACCAAGCTTGACTTTGTATTAGAAAGGATCCTGAACACACAATCAACTTGCTATAAACACCAGGCCAATTATTACAGACCAAGCATGACTTTGTATTGAAAGGATCCTGACACACACAATCAACCTGCTATAAACACCAGGCCAATTATTACAGACCAAGCATGACTTTGTATTGGAAAGGATCCTGAACACACAATCAACCTGCTAAAAACACCAGGCCAATTATTACAGACCAAGCATGACTTTGTATTGGAAAGGATCCTGCACACACAATCAACCTTGCTATAAACACAGGCCAATTATTACAGACCAAATGACTTTGTATTGAAAGGATCCCGAACACACAATCAACTTGCTATAAACACCAGGCCAATTATTACAGACCAAGATGACTTTGTATTGGAAAGGATCCTGAACACACAATCAACTTGCTATAAACACCAGGCCAATTATTACAGACCAAGTATGACTTTGTATTGGAAAGGATCATTCACACACAATCAACCTGCTATAAACACCAGGCCAATTATTACAGACCAAGCATGACTTTGTATTAGAAAGGATCCTGAACACACAATCAACTTGCTATAAACACCAGGCCAATTATTACAGACCAAGTATGACTTTGTATTGGAAAGGATCATGCACACACAATCAACCTGCTATAAACACCAGGCCAATTATTACAGACTAAGGATGACTTTGTATTAGAAAGGATCCTGAACACACAATCAACCTGCTATAAACACCAGCCAATTATTACAGACCAAGCATGACTTTGTATTGGAAAGGATCCTGAACACACAATCAACCTGCTATAAACACCAGGCCAATTATGACAGACCAAGCATGACTTTGTATTGAAAGGATCCTGAACACACAATCAACTTGCTATAAACACCAGGCCAATTATTACAGACCAAGCTTGACTTTGTATTAGAAAGGATCCTGAACACACAATCAACTTGCTATAAACACCAGGCCAATTATTACAGACCAAGCATGACTTTGTATTAGAAAGGATCCTGCACACACAATCAACCTGCTATAAACACCAGGCCATTTATTACAGACCAAGCATGACTTTGTATTGGAAAGGATCCTGAACACACAATCAACTGCTAAAACACCAGGCCAATTATTACAGACCAAGCATGACTTGTATTGGAAAGGATCCTGCACACACAATCAACTTGCTATAAACACCAGGCCCAATTATTTTAAAGACCAATAACTTGTATTAAGAAAGGATCAGAAACACACACAATCAACTTGCTATAAACACCAGGCCAATTATTACAGACCAAGTATGACTTTGTATTGGAAAGGATCCTGAACACACAATCAACTGCTATAAACACCAGGCCAATTATTACAGACCAAGTTGACTTTGTATTGGAAAGGATCATCAAACACAATCAACTGCTATAAACACCAGGCCAATTATTACAGACCAAGCATGACTTTGTATTAGAAAGGATCCTGAACACACAATCAACTTGCTATAAACACCAGGCCAATTATTACAGACCAAGTATGACTTTGTATTGGAAAGGATCTGCACACACAATCAACCTGCTATAAACACCAGGCCAATTATTACAGACTAAGAATGACTTTGTATTAGAAAGGATCCTGAACACACAATCAACTGCTATAAACACCAGACCAATTATACAGACCAAGCATGACTTTGTATTGGAAAGGATCCTGAACACACAATCAACTTGCTATAAACACCAGGCCAATTATTACAGACCAAGTATGACTTTGTATTGGAAAGGATCCTGAACACACAATCAACTTGCTATAAACACCAGGCCAATTATTACAGACCAAGTATGACTTTGTATTGGAAAGGATCATGCACACACAATCAACCTGCTATAAACACCAGGCCAATTATTACAGACCAAGCATGACTTTGTATTAGAAAGGATCCTGAACACACAATCAACTTGCTTAAAACACCAGGCCAATTATTACAGACCAAGTATGACTTTGTATTGGAAAGGATCTGACACACAATCAACCTGCTATAAACACCAGGCCAATTATTACAGACCAAGCATGACTTTGTATTAGAAAGGATCCTGAACACACAATCAACTGCTATAAACACCAGGCCAATTATTACAGACCAAGTATGACTTTGTATTGGAAAGGATCATGCACACACAATCAACCTGCTATAAACACCAGGCCAATTATTACAGACCAAGCATGACTTTGTATTAGAAAGGATCCTGAACACACAATCAACTTGCTATAAACACCAGGCCAATTATTACAGACTAAGCATGACTTTGTATTGGAAAGGATCCTAACACACAATCAACCTGCTATAAACACCAGGCCAATTATTACAGACCAAGCATGACTTTGTATTAGAAAGGATCCTGCACACACAATCAACCTGCTATAAACACCAGGCCAATTATTACAGACTAAGCATGACTTTGTATTGGAAAGGATCCTAAACACACAATCAACCTGCTATAAACACCAGGCCAATTATTACAGACCAAGCTGGACTTTGTATTGGAAAGGATCCTAAACACACAATCAACCTGCTATAAACACCAGGCCAATTATTACAGACCAAGCATGACTTTGTATTGGAAAGGATCATGCACACACAATCAACCTGCTATAAACACCAGGCCAATTATTACAGACCAAGCATGACTTTGTATTGGAAAGGATCCTGAACACACCATCAACCTGCTATAAACACCAGGCCAATTATTACAGACTAAGCATGACTTTGTATTGGAAAGGATCCTGAACACACCATCAACCTGCTATAAACACCAGGCCAATTATTAAAGACCAACCATGACTTTGTATTGGAAAGGATCCTGAACACACCATCAACTTGCTATAAACACCAGGCCAATTATGACAGACCAAGCATGACTTTGTATTGGAAAGGATCCTGAACACACCATCAACCTGCTATAAACACCAGGCCAATTATGACAGACCAAGCATGACTTTGTATTAGAAAGGATCCTGAACACACAATCAACCTGCTATAAACACCAGGCCAATTATTACAGACTAAGCATGACTTTGTATTGGAAAGGATCCTAAACACACAATCAACCTGCTATAAACACCAGGCCAATTATTACAGACCAAGCTGGACTTTGTATTGGAAAGGATCCTAAACACACAATCAACCTGCTATAAACACCAGGCCAATTATTACAGACCAAGCATGACTTTGTATTGGAAAAGATCATGCACACACAATCAACCTGCTATAAACACCAGGCCAATTATTACAGACCAATCATGACTTTGTATTGGAAAGGATCCTGAACACACCATCAACCTGCTATAAACACCAGGCCAATTATTACAGACTAAGCATGACTTTGTATTGGAAAGGATCCTGAACACACAATCAACCTGCTATAAACACCAGGCCAATTATTACAGACCAAGCATGACTTTGTATTGGAAAGGATCCTGAACACACCATCAACCTGCTATAAACACCAGGCCAATTATTACAGACCAAGCATGACTTTGTCTTGGAAAGGATCCTGAACACACAATCAACCTGCTATAAACACCAGGCCAATTATTACAGACCAAGCATGACTTTGTATTAGAAAGGATCCTGAACACACCATCAACCTGCTATAAACACCAGGCCAATTATGACAGACCAAGCATGACTTTGTATTAGAAAGGATCCTGAACACACCATCAACCTGCTATAAACACCAGGCCAATTATGACAGACCAAGCATGACTTTGTATTAGAAAGGATCCTGAACACACAATCAACCTGCTATAAACACCAGGCCAATTATTACAGACTAAGCATGACTTTGTATTGGAAAGGATCCTAAACACACAATCAACCTGCTATAAACACCAGGCCAATTATTACAGACCAAGCTGGACTTTGTATTGGAAAGGATCCTAAAACACACAATCAACCTGCTATAAACACCAGGCCAATTATTACAGACCAAGCATGACTTTGTATTGGAAAGGATCATGCACACACAATCAACCTGCTATAAACACCAGGCCAATTATTACAGACCAATCATGACTTTGTATTGGAAAGGATCCTGAACACACCATCAACCTGCTATAAACACCAGGCCAATTATTACAGACTAAGCATGACTTTGTATTGGAAAGGATCCTGAACACACAATCAACCTGCTATAAACACCAGGCCAATTATTACAGACCAAGCATGACTTTGTATTGGAAAGGATCCTGAACACACCATCAACCTGCTATAAACACCAGGCCAATTATTACAGACCAAGCATGACTTTGTATTGGAAAGGATCCTGAACACACAATCAACCTGCTATAAACACCAGGCCAATTATTACAGACCAAGCATGACTTTGTATTAGAAAGGATCCTGAACACACAATCAACTTGCTATAAACACCAGGCCAATTATTACAGACCAAGCTTGACTTTGTATTAGAAAGGATCCTGCACACACAATCAACCTGCTATAAACACCAGGCCAATTATTACAGACCAAGCATGACTTTGTATTGGAAAGGATCCTGAACACACAATCAACCTGCTATAAACACCAGGCCAATTATTACAGACCAAGCATGACTTTGTATTGGAAAGGATCCTGCACACACAATCAACCCAGGCGCGGTTCTAGAGCCACAATTTTCGGGGGGCTAGACCTTTGCACGTGACGTCACCCTCTAACTTTCGCTACTGCTATTTCATTTTTGGAAGTCGAAAAGCAACATAGTATAAACAGCGCCTTTTTCATGTATTTGGAAAGATACCATAATCATACAACACATGATGCAGTTGCGTGCAAATTAATTTGACTCCAAAACGATGGACATAACAAAAGCTTGCAGTTGACTTTGATTGAGAATATTATGTGATGTTTATAGAGGGGAGAGTGAAATCATATGTAGCCGTGTGCAATCAAGTCAAAGGATGAGATCATGTGGCCACAAAAACATTTTGATGGTATTCGATATAAGAATATAGAAAGGTTTTATTAATGGACATGCAAAGAAAAATAACAGGACCGGAACGCAATTATAATGTTCAAAAAGCATACAAATTTGTCATGAAGATTCTCTCAGTGACGAGTGAGAATCATGTTTTGAAAGGCAAGCTTTAAAAAACATTTGAGGCGTCAAGTATAGTTCTTTATGAAAAACGGGGAGGGAGAAAGGAAGGGCAAAAATCGCCGGAAGCCCGGGGGCTGGACGGAATGGAGGGAGGGAGGGTGGTGAGAGAGAGACAGTGGAGACCGTATAACCAGTCTGCAGCAAATTAGTGATGTGTTAATAGGAGTGCGGACAAATGGAAACTATTATCTCCGGAGATGTAGCCATCGAGAGATAAATAGACAGAGAAACGTTGTGAAACAAATGTCCCATGGCTCTGCATGGTGTGGGCTCATAATAAACCATCCTAAGACTGTTTGTTGTTTAAAAGTGGGAGACAAAGGTCTCTGTCTTTTGAAAAGTCAATACGCGATGTTTAAAACAGACCTTTTCTTGGATGTTTTCAAGCCTCCTTATACTAATAGAAAAAGGAAGGTTTTTAGGAAGTGAGGGGAGGAGGGAGGAAAAAAGGTTAGAACGTACTTAAAAGAACATTTTTCCAGTGATAA
Source organism: Pycnopodia helianthoides (assembly GCA_032158295.1). NCBI lineage: Eukaryota > Metazoa > Echinodermata > Asteroidea > Forcipulatida > Asteriidae > Pycnopodia > Pycnopodia helianthoides. The sequence goes on from JASTWB010000067.1 coordinate 62,038, forward strand.
TATGTTGAGCCACTTGTGTTTTATCACCGCATTATCTTCATTTCCAAACTGAGATTGGTTTTTATGTTCATGCAATACCAAACAAAACGAGGCAGAAGCGCGCTGGCGAAAACCGCATGTTCTAAGCACTGCACTTGTCCGACGTGAAACATTTAACCATACATGTAGTCTGGGCCAAGACAATAGTAATGTGAAAAGACCGTGCAAATCTATTCATTTGAATTTTTTATGAAGATCCAGTATTTTCCAGCATGTATCTTCTTCTTCTTTTTTTTCCTGGCATTTTTTTTTGGGGGGGAGGGCTAAACAAAAGTTTGGGGGGGGGCTTTAGCCCCCCCCCCCAATAGAACCGCGCCTGAATCAACCTGCTATTAACACTAGGCCAATTATTACAGACCAAGCATGACTTTGTATTGGAAAGGATCCTGAACACACAATCAACTTGCTAAAAACACTAGGCCAATTATTACAGACCAAGCATGACTTTGTATTGGAAAGGATCCCGAACACACAATCAAACTGTTATAAACACCAGGCCAATTATTACAGACCAAGGATGACTTTGTATTGGAAAGGATCCTGAACACACAATCAACTTGCTATAAACACCAGGCCAATTATTACAGACCAAGCTTGACTTTGTATTGGAAAGGATCCTGAACACACAATCAACCTGCTATAAACACTAGGCAAATTATTACAAACCAAGCATGACTTTGTATTGGAAAGGATCCCGAACACACAATCAAACTGCTATAAACACCAGGCCAATTATTACAGACCAAGCATGACTTTGTATTGGAAAGGATCCTGAACACACAATCAACTTGCTATGAACACCAGGCCAATTATTACAGACCAAGCTTGACTTTGTATTGGAAAGGATCCTGAACACACAATCAACTTGCTATAAACACCAGGCCAATTATTACAGACCAAGCTTGACTTTGTATTGGAAAGGATCCCGAACACACAATCAAACTGCTATAAACACCAGGCCAATTATTACAGACCAAGCTGGACTTTGTATTGGAAAGGATCCTGAACACACAATCAACTTGCTCTAAACACCAGGCCAATTATTACAGACCAAGCATGACTTTGTACTGGAAAGGATCCTGAACACACAATCAACTTGCTATAAACACCAGGCCAATTATTACAGACTAAGCATGACTTTGTATTGGAAAGGATCCTGCACACACAATCAACCTGCTATTAACACTAGGCCAATTATTACAGACAAAGCTGGACTTTGTATTGGAATAGTTTAAACACAAACACAAGGGACATTCATTCATAAACTTATTTCTGGAGTGAGTAAAGAGCTGTTCCATCTGAAATGAAGACATTTACAGAGAGTTAAAATAATTTGAATATTGAATTAGTTTAAAACCCCTTCCAAATCCTTCTAGATCCTCTTTGTTGAAATAAATGATTCAGAAGGACTGAGGGCTGTAGGCCCAAATGACAGTTACTTATCACTGGGTCAGGCATACAGTAGGGCAGATGGGTGATGGGATTGTGCCTTTGATGATACAAGCATGGTATGGGGCACACAGTCAGAGTATATTATGAAAATTTAATTTGCCTAAAGGGCCAACACAGATTTAACATTTGAAAAATATAAGCAGAGTATTAAACAACCAATGGCAGCCATTTTTTTAAATCTTGAAAATTGCTTGTTATTCTACAGGTCTGTATTGTTGGACAAGACAAACCTGCATATGACCAAAAACTAAATGTCTTTCTCATGACATACTTTGTGTGCCAAAGTCTATGCTTTTTGTAAAATTGCAAAAATGCAAACACAATGTACGTCCATTTGTAAAACGTACAAGAAGTAAATTATCAAAATTATAAATACTGTTTTTTTGATACGCAGGTCTCATTTTGCAAACAATTATTGTACAAATTGTTGACTATTTCCAAATGTCAAGTATAATATGACCATGTAATCAAGTCTACCATTGATAAGAAAGCTACTGGTATAAGACATTGATCTAATTGAGGTAATTCTCTCTTTTAATTCACAGCTCAACATTTCAGCAAGCTTCCAATCAGAATGGCATCAAATATAACAGCTCAGTCAGTGCTAGCAGACATTAGTCAGGATCATATTGAATGCCCATCTTGCAGTGAACGCTTCAAGCAACCCAAACTACTGGAGTGTTCTCATTCATTTTGTCTTGAATGCCTTCAACAACTCAAACAGAATAGTCCAAATACTACAAAACTTTCATGTCCAGTGTGTAGACAAGAAACATTGCTTCAAGAAAATGGCATTGATGATCTGAAAACAAACCTTACAGCCCTTTCATTGATAGAAGCTATTGAAAGACAGGAAATCAAATTGAAACAACAGCAAGGACAACAACTACCTGGTGAGGAGTATGTTTCTAAATGTAGCAAGCACAAGGGCAAGGATCTTTACATGTTTTGTAACCAATGCAAGAAAGTGATATGCACAACTTGCATTGTAAGAGATCATCAATCCCATTATCTAATGGAAATTAATGAAGCTTCATGCAAACAACATGCCAAAGAACTTGTAGCAAACGTAAGACAGAGTATCAAAACCTTCAATATTGCTATTCAAGAAATAGACACATCCCGTAAGGCATTAGACTCTATGTTTGCTGCCACCAAAGAGAAAATCTCCAAGAAGGCTGATGAGGAGATTGCCAAGGAAGTTGCCAGGATCAGAGAGGAGAAGCAGAAACTGATGCAAGAGGCAGAACAGATTTATAAAGACAGAGTCAAGACAATGGAAACTGCACGAGCTACAAACAGCAAAGAGATGAGCAAGGCAGAGCACATGCAGGATGAGGTTAATCAGCTCCTGCATCAAGGGATGAAGATTGTAAATCACATAGAACAACTCTTACAAGACCTCAAAAAATACAGAGAGAAGAAATCAACCAAAGTACCTGATGGATTGACTTATATGGACTTTAAAGAAGGCCATAAATCACTAGGGAGACTGGTGCTGAAAGATGAACAACAAGTAGAATCAGCAGCTTCTGCTCAAGCTAAAAGGGTGAAACTAAATAAATGGACTTTGAAATCAGAAATTAATCAATACAAGAACATAAAACAACAGATGGTGGAGATTAATCCAAGGGATGTTGCTGTATACTCCAATAGTGATATTGTTGTAACAGATTGGAACAGTCACAACTTGCTTAAAATATCAGCAGAGAGCAATCCTCAATCCACTGTCATCCCACAAGAACTATCAATCAAAGGTCTTACTAGACCAAGCAAAGTGACTGTGAACAAGAATGATGAGCTCATTGTTCTAGATAATAGAACAGTCAAGATCTTCAACAAGAATTATCAGCTCCTTCATCAGTTCAAACCAGGCAGTAAACCATCATGTATTGCAGTAGATGACAACAATGTGATAGTAGTGGGTTATCAATTCAAGGCAGAGATCTCTCTATACAAACCAGATGGATCCCTCATCAGAACACTGCCTGCTCCGGGGATTGTTGATTACTTGACTACCTACAAACAGCAACTCATCTACACTAACAAGGCTGACAGTATGTTAGCATCAGTAGACTACAATGGTGAAGTGATATTCTCAGTACATACCGATCAGTCTGGGAGGTATGGGAGGCACATTGGTATGTGTTGTGACAAGGATGGGAACATCTACATGGGTGTAAATAATGGCCCATTCTCCTCAGGTGAGATCCATCATTACAGTCCTGATGGCAAGTACATTGGATGTATCATCAAGGTTTGTGTTGATCCACATTGTCTCACAGTCACACCAGCTGGTGATCTGGTTGTGGCTACAGGCGAATCAGTTCAAATCTATCAGCATGAGTAAAGACAGCATTAAACATTATGCTGGACCACAAGAAGGTGTACCCCGAGGTCAACTTTAGGGCAACATGAAGCTAAACAAACTTCTTGTAAAACTGTCATCTAACAAAGTCTGATTTCAGTGGAAAATGAAACACAATTTGTAAATTTTTAAGTAATAAACTACAGTCAGGATAATTTTATTTGGTAAATAACTTGACTTTGTGAATGGAAACAAGGAATTTGATATTTTGATCACTGGGCATAGCAAACATAAAACTAACAGTTCATCAATGAGCTTGGTTATAATAATAGTAGATAACAAGTTGATGAGTATACATGTATGATCATAGAAAACTCATAATGGAGAAATGAAGACAAAAATTAATTTTAACAATAAATGAAAAAGAGAAAGTGTATTATAGATATTGATACTTTTATTTAGTATTCATCTCTGTCATCAAAGTGTACTGTGTGATCCGATCGGCTTTTATTTTAAGCTGGTTGAAACGCAACAAGTTAACTCAATGGCTGTTCAAACAAGAGTGAACTACCAAACAATGCTTGTTACACAGAGCACTAAAGGGGCAAAGTGTACCAGATAGTCCAGAGCAATACATGAATTGACCAGACTGGACCAGGGATAGTTTCATTGCATGAGTATCCAGCCAGCCCACTGTCTAGTGGGAATAAACTATTCAAAGCTCAACAAGTTCCGCCTCAAATTTAGAGCCATATTCCAGCATGCCATGGCTGATTATCAGCATGGCTTACAGCCCAGTCACAGTGAAAAAAAGGGCTTTCATTTATTGTTCTCAAAAGAGAAAAGTAAATCTTAGTGCAAACTTATGAAAAAAAATTGTCATTACTTTGATATTCTCACGACAACAAATTTGATCCGAGTAATCTGAAAATTGATGCAAACATTTTTGAAACCCTGGTCCAAACTACAATGTAGTTAATGGGGAACAACTTATAACTGGATGACTTGTAACAAGTTAAAGAGGCAGTCTCCTGACGATGACTAGAGCAAGCTAGTCGAAACGTTGATACCAAACAGAACTCACTCCGCGGCAGTGCAGTTATTTAGGAGAAAGTCCCCCCGATCCACAAAGTTAAAGTAGTAGTCCAGGCCGATTTCGTACCTCCCGCCCAGGTAGTAGTTAATAAGCAGGACAGTTCTTTTCAGAACTGTCTCCCAAATTCCGAAAATCTACTCCGCGGTAGTAGAATAGCAAGACAAGTTCTCTAAAGAACAAATTTACACAGCAAGTAGATATTTTTACACATGGTGTTACCGCAAACCAAATATATATTGATACCTCACCATGCAATGCCTCAAAACCCATATAACAAGTTAAAGCTTAATAAAAACAAAACCGAGTTCATTTTGCAAAAAACTTAAGAAACTGCCGAAGATATCTTTGCATATGGGTGATACATCGATTGACCCTACTGAGTCTGTCCGCAATTTTGGAATAAAATTTGATTCACATGACAATGAGCAAGCAAGTTTCTAGCCTCTGCCAATCGACTTATTTTCAATTACGTAACATAAGGAGAATCAAATGGTACCTGGATAAGGATACTCTCCATCATGTTGTCAGAGCTTTAGTCCTCTCTTGTAATGACTATGGCAATCTCCTTTTATTTGGTGCCATGTCATATGAATTTGACAGAGTTCAAAGATTACAAAATAGAGCAGCTCGTTTAATATGTTCCACACCCTTGAGAGAACATATTACCCCATCACTTAGGGAACTTCATTGGCTACCGATTAGAGAATGAATTCATTTTAAGATTGCTCTTCTTGTTTTTAAAAGCTTGAACAAAACTATATTTTCACTTTACTATCACATTACACCCCATCATGATTTCTCCTGTCCACACTTGACATCACTCGCTTGAATGTTCCCCGAGCAAACAAAGTTCTAGGTCAAAAAGCTTTCAGTGTAGCTGGGCCAATGATTTGGAACAATCTTCCTACTGTTATTTGGGAATCTGTTACTTTAACTACATTTCGTAAAGTTCTAAACACTCACCTATTTCCATGTTAATTGCTTTTATGTGCGCTATGATCTTGATGGAATAGTGCCTAATAAATTTCAATTATTATTTTATGTTATGTTAACGATATAACCTGTTTATTCATACTTAAGAAGTACCTCTTATTAATGAACTGTTTATTCAAAGAGATCTTTAAACCTGACATAACAAGAGATTTTAACATAAAATAAATGTTCCCAGTGAATCAAGAATATTGCTTACCTCTCATTCATGTGTCATTGTGAGCTTCCTGTTTCTTGTACATCTCCAACTCTCCGTGTAGTGTCTTCAGAGCTTCACTGGTAGAGTCTTCAGCATCTGCCCTGGGAGTCTGAGACTGACTAGGATCTTGTGGGTCTTTAGTTACCATGGTTATGGGCTTCCAAGATGCTGGTGGACATGAGGAGGGACACCTGAGATAAAAAAAGATCAGAGTAAAGTAAGAAGAGCTAATTAAGGAAGTGAATAATGCCAAACTGTCTGATTGGGCATGGCAAATGACTGCAGCGTTCTGTTTTAACTTGCATTCATTCATTGATACCATTGTACAGTGTATGTTACAAGCCTACACATGTACCAATACCATGTACCATCAACTGAAAACTAGAATCTGTTGTTCATTAACTTATGTATCTCAGGCAATATTAAAATGCTTTCTTGTGGCCATTGTGTTACTTTGCAGTTTTCGATTTGTGTTTTTGTACCAACAATCATGTTTGTATCTGTGGGCACTAATAATGCAAAGCAGTACATAAAGGTATTTATTTCAATTCAAAGAGAAAGATTACAATGTTAATATCCCATGGGCTTTAATCCAGGGGGGGGGGACACAGGGGGACATGTCCCCCCCCCCCCCCACTTTTTGAAGAGTGGGGGACACTATATCAAATATCCCCCCAGGTTTCTTAAAACTCGTGTATCTCATAACAGGGCACTTTAGTGTGCTATCTCCAGACTATTAGTTCTAAACTCTTGTAGCTCCTCAAGTTACAAGCAAGAGGACTTAAAGGTACACGTTGCCTTGGATTGGCCGAGTTGGTCTATAAAAAGCGTTTGTAAACCGTTTGTTATAAAATGCATAGGTTAGAAAGATGTATTAAAAGTAGAATACAATGATCCACACAAATATGCCTCGAAATTGCGTGGTTTTCCTTTTACATCGTGAACTAACACAGTCGGCCATTTTATGGAGTCAAACTTTTGACTCCTCAAAATGGCCGACCGTGTTAGTTTGCAAAGTTCATGGAAAACCACGCAATTTCGAGGCATATTTGTGTGGATCCCTAATTTTAAAACATCTTTCTAACCATATGCATTTGATAACAAACGGTTACAAATGCGTTTTAGTTTTATACATAATTGTTGATACAAAAAGGCTACTGTCTACTGTATTTTTTACTTTACGGCGATGCGCTGTCTGTAAAGCTTAACCCTTTGTAGTACCGCCCAAAACCGCTCTGCCATTAACTTACTGGACTGCGGACCACCTGAGAGCGGCTCGTGTTATTTAATGTACAATTCTTTACACACTATAATGTATACTAAAGGCGACGATGTTTCTCTGTATGGTGCAGACCGTATTGTATATACATGTACAATGCTTTACACACCATAATGTATACTACAACAGCGACGATGCTTTAATACTTTCACTGGGCTTTTGCACAGTATCATTGACATCAACATTATATCAAAATTTCAAGTCAACGTTATAGTTTCATATTCACACTATAATAAGCACAAGGATCATATCACAAAATTTTTCAAATTCATGCCCAAGTTAAACTTTGAATTTCATTTTTAAACAGTTATCTGATATAGACGATTATTGTGTGATGCCACTTACGCAAAATAAAGGATTATTGGTAGGGCGTGGGTTTATTGCCACCCACTTATTCAAGGTTACGTCTGTATGCATCGTGGTCTAGATGATTTGTGGGAATAAAATTTCATTTGAGCCAGTTGATAAGATCGATATGAATCAAAAGTGCTTAAAATAAAATGCGTCTATCTCTCTGTTTTTAGGCATACGGAGGCTTGATGTTTCACTCCCAAAAAAGCCAAAACTCAGAGCTTAAGGGGGCTTTGCCCCCCTGGGCCCCCAATGAGGCTTTGCCCCTGGACCCCACCAACCGTAATCTTGCATTGAAGCAAAAGAGCTTCAAAAATGCGTCTATTTCTCTGTTTTTAAGCGTACGGAGGCTTGATTTTTCACCCCCAAAACTCAGAGCTTCCAGGGGCTTCGCCCCTGGACCCCACCGCGGCTTAGCACCTGGACCCCACCAGGGGTTGTTACGCCGGCTCCTGGACCCCATCCACCACCCACTGTTACGTTGTGTTGAGGCCCCCCCCCCCAAGCTATGATCCCCGGGCGAGCCGTTGCTGTCCACGATGCAAATCTAACAACTAATGCAGAAAGTTTCTCAATGTACAAATATTAATTTCAAAACAGTTTTAAGATTCATCGTTAACAAAGAATAGATGAATACATCCATGAATGATGTCCATCGGCGAAGCCAGGGGGGGGGGGGCAGGGTTGACGTGCGAGGGAGGGAGGGAGATTGTTGAAGATTTAGAGTTGAATGATTGAAGTAAGATTAATATATCATCATTGGGCTTTTATCAGTGTCTCTATGTTATTTCTCTCTCTGAACCAGAGATGTCATGTAAATATTTATAGCAAGGAGAGCTATTCTCTAGGCCATTCAGACATGCTAAAACCAAACAGGCCCCTGGACCCCATGCCATAAGTGACTCTTGATCCCCCACATTTCAAGACAGATTGACGCCCAGGATGTATCCAGTACCGTATGTTTTCTTCAACCAAACAGGGCCCCTCAACATGAATTGAGAAGGCAAAGCAAAACTTATTGTCGTGTTAAATTCAAAAACTGTATTCTTGAACTGTTGAATAGGAGTGTTTTAAAAATTGTGACTCAGTCATACACAGTCAAAATAGAAACAGCAGAGTCATGTCTGTATAAATAATCATCTGGTCTTGTTCCTAAAGCATTATGAGATATTTGAATTGAACCTAACTAAGATGCAGGCAATGAATTGATATGATCTCGACATACAAAAAAATGTCAAAGTAGCTTTGATTGGTCGGGTCTGATCGGCACAAGCTTTGGCCGACTGGGACCGAGAGTAAATCAACAAACTCGACCGCACATAAATTCTGTAACATCATTTGAAAATATCACTGAAATATGTGAGAACTGAGAAGAAAAAGAAAATACCTGTTAACTCCAATTTAGCATAATGCGTATAATTGTCATAATTATCATTTTTCATCAATCAAGGCCAATGGTATTCAATTGTCGTAAGCAAAGGGCAACATTGGCTACATTTATTGTGGACTAACGCACAGCGTCACCTCACCCCTCTCATGTTCTAATGATTCCAGGGGCTAGCTGTGATCCATCTGCAATACCTGAACACAGCCACAAAACTCTAGTATTGCCAGTGTATGTGACATGAGTGCTAAAATCAGATGTAGGTACAGTATGAGAGTAGGGCAACATAATTATTATAATAATTGATGCATGTGACTAGGTGGTGTAGCCCTGTGAATCCAAATCATGATTTGTTGAACGTTGTGGAAAGACCTGCCAGACACAGCTTCATAATGGAATCATTGTATCAGATGCAGCAGATAAAAGTAATGCTTTGTGTACTCACTTGGCTCTGAAAGCTCTTGCAGTGATCTCAGACTGTTTTTCTTTACAGTTAGGCCCCCAATACCAATTGCAATATGTCCATCATGTCAAAGGCAAATGTTACAAGTTTTCGGTGTCGTTGGTGTGGAATGTTGTGTGGTGCGTGCGTAGTGCTATTAAGCCATGGACAGCACGTGTTCATCACTAGAGCCCAGTAAAGCAGCCGGGTCATTCCGTGTCAATTCAACATGCTTTTGGACCTGACCGACACGGATTAAAATGAAATTTTGTGTGCTGATTGGACTCAATGAGAAACCCCCAGAACCGAAATTTTTTGTCGTTCGGTTGATCATTTTTTGAGATATGGGTTAACGAACTTTGACTAATTAGCATGACCTGCTATGTTTGGACATTCATATCTCCAAAAGTAAAGCACCTACAGAGATAAAATTTACATCATTTTCAAGCTCTTAAAATGGCCCATATTTCATAACTGAAAATCAAAATTATACCGCATACCACAACAAAGTTACGCAAAAGTATGACCTTTGACCTGGATTTGCGAAAATGCGTATTTTTCAAAATGCGTAATTTTTTTCCCATTTTTAGCTTAAGATGTAAGCAACATTTTCAAAAAAAAATTTGGATGGGCACTCTTACAGTTTTTGAGTTATGATTATTTGAACATTAAAATGTATGCATTGTACATGTTCAAATGTACATGTTCAAATGTACACGTACAGTGTATTATGTATAGTAATGTGTAATGTACATTTAATAGATGCTACATTTGCATTTGGGATAAAGAAAATAAATTGTTTTTACCCCACACTGATGTGTACTATATACAGAGTACTTTCCCGAGTTCAGTGGGGAAAAAAATCCACTGGCAATCACGCAGATGGGATTCGAACCCACAACTTATTGCATAGGTAGAGCAGATGTCTTACCACTAGACCACTAAGATTGCCAGGCAGTTAGAGGCAGTTTAAATCCTACGTTTTAGTAGCAATGATTGAATTAATAAATGTTAATGTTTATCCACTGCTAAAACAAAGGATAGCTGCCGGGCTAGTTGGGTGGTCTAGTGGTAAGATATCTGCTCTAGCAATGCAAAGGTCATGGGTTTGACCATGGTATGACCCCCCCCCCCCCCCCCGAGTGATTTGCCAGTGGATTTCTTTTCAAAGAACTGAGCATACAGTACTTAATACACAACAATGTAAGGGGTTAAAACAAATTATTTTCTTTATCCCCAATGCAAATGTAGCATCTATTAAATGTACATTACACATTACTATACATATTACACTGTACGTGTACATTTGAACATGTACAATGCATACATTTTAATGTTCAAATAATCATAACTCAAAAACTGTAAGAGTGCCCATCCAAATTTTTTTTTTTAAATGTTGCTTACATCTTCAGCTAAAAATGGAAAAAAAAATTACGCATGTTGAAAAATACGCATTTTCGCAAATCAAGGTCAAAGGTCAAATTTTTGCGTAACTTTGTTGTGGTATGCGGTATATTTTTAATTTTATGTTACCAGATGCGGGCCAATTCAAGAGCTTTAAAATGATGTAAATTTTATCTCTGTAGGTGCTTTACTTTTGGAGATATGAATGTCCAATCACAGCAGGTCATGCTAATTAGTCAAAAGTTTGTTAACCCATATCTCAAAAAATAATCAACCGAACGACAAAAAATTTCGGTTCAGGGGGTTTCTCATTGAGTCCAATCAGCACACAAAATTTCATTTTAATCCGTGACGGTCAGGTCCAAAAGCGTGTTGAATTGACACGGAATGACCCAGCCATGAATGACAGCTTTGTCGGTGCACGCACACAGCTCCTCAGAAATCAAGACTTCTTGGAACCTACAGCTACACAGCATAGAGCTGCCTAGATGTATCATTTTACCATGTTTACAAATGATCTAGAAAAGATTAGCCGGGCACTCAGTTTGCCCTATGTAGCTACAACACTGAAGACATGTTTTTATCAGAGTGTTTGTTAAATATAAGAACGTTGTTGAAACATCAAACTAGTATATCTTGTGTTTAAACACTAGTTTTAATTTACTCTCATATCAATGTGTAATGAGCATTCTGAGTCTGGAGGTCAAATTCAGACTTGATACCAGTATGAGATCTAGAGTATCACTCTGCAATAATTCAACAGATCACAGATCAAAGTGAACCAAACTAACCAGCTAACTGGATTATCAAGAAGAAAATAAACCTTCAGGTCTATCAGAATAAATTATGACTTAATTTACAATGATTTGATTATTTGTACCCATTTTCCCCCAACATGTAAGAGCCAATTAGAACTCTAGTTTAAAATGTAAACATACATCCATGTCATTCCTCAGGATATTTATGAGAGCTTGAGTCAATAATGAATGCTTTCATCCAGCAATTCTTGCATCAGCAGAATATTTAGACTGAACATGTTTTGTGCACACTGAATGCTAACATTGAGTTAGCAAATGCTGATTTTGAGTGGCAATTGAAATACATTTTGCGACTGCCTAGTATTTTGCGATGACATACAATGGAAATCAATCTGGTGATTTACGCGTTATATACCGAGCACCTTATACGCAAATTTACGGCTATTATCATGTGAAAATGAATGAATGACCTCAACTACTGTGGTACTATGACCTACACATTACTAGACCCAACAACACTTTGCTATCATTAGGACATTATCTGAGTGCATGTTGGGTCCAATTGAACACTGATGTGTTTCTTGGTACAACTTTACACAATTTTATTTAAAAAACAGGGTTTGACAAAAAACTGCTCCAAAACCCATCAAAGGCCTCTATAAAATTGTTTGAACTCACCTGAGGTACGCAGGAGATGTTGCCGGTTAATATGGTTGTACAGTTGTGTCAGTCACAGGCTGGATTCTCAGCAAGAATCCACAAGCACATGTTGGTAATGAAGCACCCTAGGCCAGTCCACAGTCTGTTAAGTCTCAACCATTCACAATGCAGAAATTTGGCATCAAACTGATCACCAAGCTCACCTATAGAAACAACGATGTTTACAAAAAGAGAAATCAATTAAAGGTTACACTAACTGTTGTGCAAGGTTACACTGAACATTGATAGAAAAGGAAATGTCATGTTTACAAATGCCCAACAAGCCAGTCAGTTTCTTGACTTTGATCTAGGTGGTCAATAAAATGATAGGCTTTTAGACCTTCTCAAGTTGTCACTTTTTGTCTATGGAAGACTATAACTATGAGGCTACTTTTGTCCCCTCCTGGTTTTCACTTCAAACATTCTACCTCTAGACTTATGCTTCAAATCAAAGATGTGAATCTTGTAAGTTGAAGGGCATTTGTACAGTGGTATCAACAAACATAATATGAGCATTCACTCGGACCCAACATACGCCAGATAATGTCCAGTAGCTCGGACTAGGGTACATCCATACTTGGTTGTACCATGGTTGTACGCTTTATTAAAGTAAAAAATTTCCTTTTTTCAAATATATTAAAATTACACATCAAATTAAAGGTCTCTTCAGGAGAAATTCAATGGTGCAAACGCCACTGTCACAGGTGCTTTCGTTAATGAGTTATGCCTTTCAAAAGACACCATACACAAGGTACTCTTCTGGTCCAACTGAGGTAAAGAGATTGTTAAATTAAGACCCCCCAGACTGCCACGGCATTTCAGCCCTATCTCTAACGTGCCCTCAAAGGTTAAAAAATGAGATTTTACTGAGTACCGTGATTGATTAAAACCTCCATTAAAAAAATGCGCGACCTCGCGCAGGAACAAAACCCAACTTTTCTTACTCAAAAATGGACAAGGATTTTACTGATATAGGTTTGATAGCATACCCTGCCGTCGCTGAATGTATAAATTCCTTTAAAATATGAAATTTAGACAAAATTTGGCCAAAAACGGTAAAAAATAAGTAAAAACCTTATTTATTCACCGATTGAGACGGGAAAAAAAGCACCCTAAACTTTCCAATCCTCTCTCTATCAAAAGATGGCAGTATTTTTCGATTATAAGTCAAGAGAGGGTGGTATAATTGAAAACGGTCAGAGCCAATTTATCTCTCAAAAAGGTTTTAAAATTGCTGTGCTCGCGGTCGTCGCGTCGGGGACCACCTCTGAATTTTTTTAATGTGTGAAGAAGTGAGGAAAAGTTTTGCCTTTTTTCAAAGAGATTATGAAAGAAGAGAGTTTTATTGACCTACAGGAGTGATTTGAAGCTCAGACAGCATGTTAGTTCGAAGCAACAATTACATTAACTTAAAAAAAAAACTTTTTTGTGTGCGGCCAGAATAGGAAATGTCAATATCGCGCTACGGCTACACAGGCCAGGGCTAGCCTAGTGCACCCTTTGTGTTAAATGTACATAGAAACCCAAATGCTAAACACAAAGAGAGACAATGAACATTACGTTAAAACAAAAATAAATATGTACATACCACACATTTGAAATTGAAGCGTCACTGTCAGTGTCAGTGTCACTGGCAGTCTCTTCTGTCACTGTGACACTGTACGGCAACTTCATGTGGACTCGTTTATTATACATGTGTCATGTGTCAACCTCGTCCCAGGGTGTGTCGAATAGTACGAGGTTGACCGCTATTGTAAACATGGTTGGAAATAAAGTAAACCATGGGGACGAGGTTGGTAATGTGTGTAACCAGCATGACAAGTAGGGAGGCAGGGTTTCGGATTCGCTCGTCCCCAGCGCCTTGCCTTAAAACCAAAAGCGCTGGGATGGGCAAACGTATCGTTAACGTTAATGCTCAGTCCCATCATGCATCACACTCACACTGCAAGCACTGCACGCATGACGTACTTCTTGAACAAGAATCTGTGCAAGCTGATTAGCCCATCCCAGCGGTCCTGGATAAGCCGCTGGGGCCGAGCGAAGTTCCGGATCCAACAGTAGACTGGTTCCCAGTCTAGCCGGAAGAGGGCGGCAGAGCTGGATTTAATTGCAACAACCTCCACCATTCATCACATCACGGATATCATGTGGGCGTAAATGAACAAGGAGCCTGTGTCGTCAGAGGGAAATTCCCAGGATCGGAAATTAACAACATGGGCTGAGGTTGATTCAAAAGAGGGCGCTATCAGGATAAATTTGTTTACAGTTCGCCGTATTGGAGGAAAACAAAATGGTGGTACTAATTGCAAATTATCCGAACGGTCTATTTTTTCATTCACAATAATTTAGCGAACACCATTTTCTTGACTGTGAGTAAGGCCTGGAATGTC